>CM038481.1:17311-28763 GCA_021464305.1 Kandelia obovata
TAAAATACAAATAAGGACCCATTTAGCTATAGAAAGAGAGAGAGAGAGAGAGAGAGAGAGAGGAGATGGACACACAATGAGGGTAACAAACATAACTTTAGTAATTTGTTTTTTAAGTATGGGTAGTTGGGATTTTTCAATAGTTTTGAGGAATCTCAAAATATTTGATATTTTAATAGAATAAATTATTTTGTTATGTTGTTTTCTTTTCTATTAAAATTTGTAAAGTTATTCTGATTAGATTATTAATAATTATTTGTTCAATTCATTTATTTAAATCTACTGAATTAGTTAAACAATGGTCAATTACTAGCGTTAAGGATTATAATCTATATTATCTTATTCCTAATCACAGAGTACCAATTAATAGTAAGAGACTATGGAAAGGTTTTTGTCTTATTACTATAAATATTTCAACAAAAATTAAACAATTCAAATTTGTGTGATTGTTACTTGAATTCACCTATTCTTTTAATTCTTAAAACTGTCAATATATAACACTAGAGAGATTATTTGATGAGTATAATGGTTCAAGTTTAACTAGAAAACTTATTTTTTTTAGTAAATATCTTAGTGAAAATTCATGTAACAAAACTTGTTGTTATCTAAAGTTAATAGTTCCAAAAAAATTGAGACAACATTACAGATAATTAAAAGCATTAAATAAGCTATTTTATTTAATTAAGTTGTTTACTTCAATTTTCATAGAGTTAAAATTCAACATTGCCCTTTCATTCATATTAGTGTTTTTAAGTATTTATTATCTAGTATTGAATGATAACACTTTTTATGATATTGATCATTATTCTTGATGTTTATTGTTGCATGATCAAAAGTAAGGTATTTAAATTATTTTTTATAACCTTGATGTTAGCTACCAAATTACATATTATGAGTAAAGATGTATCAAAATCATTATAGCCCTATCACTAGAAACTTACATTCATAAATCCTTGAGCAATTTAAAATAAAAAGTTGTAAACCTATTGACACTTTAGTTGTTAAAGGTAACTGTCTTAGCCTTTAATGTTTCCTAACACAAAAAAAAAAAAACAGAGAATGAGGAATTAAAAAATGTTTCATATTCCAATGCAATGAAAAGTCTAATGTACATTATGTTGTGCATTCACCCTAACATTTGTTTAATAGCGTGATTGGTGAGTTGCTACTAATCAAATCTAGGAAAAACACATTAGCAACTTATGAAGAGAATACTTTAGTGTCTTAAAGGTATTGTTGATTATTCATTGTATTATCAAGAAAATAATTTATTATTTAGATGTCAGTTTGAGAGGAGAAATAAATGAATATAAATCTACATCATAATACATGTTCTTGCTATATGGTGATGTCATATCAATTAGCAAGAAACAAGCATGTATTGTCTTATCAACAATGGAGGCAAAATTTGTAGCTTACTTAGCTACAGTGAAAGAAATTGTTTAGCTCAAAAGACTTTTGAAACATTTATAGTATGTAGTGATCAACAAAAATTTGTCATGTTTTATTGCAATAGTCAAGTAGTCATTACATATAAAAGAGATCCTAAGTATCATTGTAGAATCAAATGTTATCATCCTAAAGTTTCATTTAAGTGTGATTAATGTAAAGTTAAATCACATAAACACACAAGTATCAAAAAATGCAATGCAAGCAAAAGAAGAGAAGTGAGCCTACTATTAGTTAACTTTTAGAAATTGTTATATTCAGCTTAAGATAAATTAGATGATGAGTTGTACATATTTGGAAAGTTAGGTCTATTTAGCTTCCAATGTCACTGGCTATGCATTAATTAGAGATGTGTGGAGGAAGATATGACCAAAAGAGTGAAGCATGGCAAAATTGCTGAAAAAGAATACATTAGTCAACTTCCAAAAGATGCCATGTATATATAGGTGGAGTTGAATTAGTCAATTGGAAAGATAATTGACTTTATTTTCCAATGCAAAAGATAACACATAATTTGGAATTTCATAAAGAGATTTATGATTGATGTATTAAAAGAAGTATAGGTTATAGAGTTGATAGAAAGAAAAGAAATTTGAATTTGAATAAGATTGCAGAAAAGAAAGGAAAGGAATTTGAAAATATTACAAAAGAAAAAAGGTAATTTTTTTAATGAGAAATAAAAGTGATCAAGAACAAAAGGAAAGATCTAAAGAAGTTGAAACGCTCAAAATATCTAGATCAGTCGATCAAACCAGTTGCAATTGTTAACCGAATGAGCAAAAGAGTGTTAGGTAGAAAGCAAAGATTTTTAGGTTAGTCCATTAGACTGATTATTGAAATTGACTGATACAACAGAAGTGTAGAAAGTTAAAAGGTACCTGAGAATTTGGATCACAGGGGAGCTATCCATTGGTCAACCAATGCTTCACAAAAAGACTTTCCTAATTTGGTTCTTATTGTGATTTAATGCTTATATATTAAAAGATCATTAATAATAACAACTAGTATAATCTAAATATCTATATATTAAATGTCTGAAACTAAGACAAAGTGCTTTGAATGTCTTCAATCAAAAAAGAGATTAACTTTGAAAAATCAAAGTAAAGAAAGAATCCGTAGTATTCTTAAGAGAAAAATATGTTGATTTGCAAGAAACTCTTATAATATGTTTTAGATCAAGTTTGGTGGGCTTTATACCATAATAAGAAGTAGAGTGATTAGTGAGCTTCACACAAAATCAACAAATATAGTGATTGGTGAACTTGGTATTGGATCAATAAACAAAGTTGCAAAGGGTTTGATCTTGAGATTGGAAATTTTCAAGGTGGAAACATTAAGGATATAACATATGTTTAAAGAATTGTTAAACTTCTACAAATTATTGTGTTAGATTTCTCTAGTTCAAAGATTATCTTATTATTTGTTTATTATTTATTATTGTGGTTGATTGATTGGAATTAGGTTAGTGTGAATTTAGTATGACCTTCACCTTTAAAACTTGATTCACCTATCTTCTTGGGTTATATTAAGGAACAAGCCTAATCGCATTGATACCAAGTAAAATTTTATAAAAGATATTTTGTCATAAAAAAATGTAACTTTGAAATATATTTTGGCACATAAGATGTTAATAGGTCTTCTAACTGAACCAATATTAAGAAATATATTTTAGTTGCATGTTATGTCTGTAGGACTGTGTAAAATTTAATATATTGTAATATATTATCTAATAAAATAACTTTTTTATTGTACTTATGCTAATAATACTATTATATCAATTTTAGCACATGTATTTGTGAGAAAAGGTGAAAGTATGCTAAGTAGATTTAAAATAGTCCACTCACATGAACAATGATGTCTAATGCCTAAAATGTATGAAAATGGTCACTTGAGAAAATTAAGATAAGACTATAATAAGTAAAAGTAAATTAAAATCTTATCATCTTTACAACTTGTTAAAAGCCAAATGTAAAACCTTAATTAAACATTCACAAGGAAATCACTTAGAGAACTCCCAAAATTATGATAGATGTTTAAGAACAATTAAATTAAAATTTGTACAATGACATCAAAAGAAAAATGAATGAAATGTCATATGTTCTTTGGGAGGAATGATCACCTTAGTATGTGTTTTATGTCATGTGTTTATTTGACCAATAAGGGAAATGGACAACTCAATTCTTACTTCTTTATTGTGTGAGTCTCTTAAGAGATAATTAACTAAAAAATGTGTTTTATGTGATTTTTGATCCTATTCTAAAGTTACACAACAATGTCTACTACGTTAGTATATTACTTATGGTTAAGAATAATTTAATTTTCCAGAATATATTCACAAAGAGTGATTGTATTATAATCAATAAATATGAGTAACATCTTTCCTATGTATTTACTAATTAACCAATTATATTAATTCAAAATGAATGAAATATAATTGTGAATACATGTAAAAAAAAATTCTAACTTAACCTAATAGAGATATGATAGGTTGAGATTAATACAATAAAATACATTTGGGTATAGTGAAACCATAAATTTAAATCTTAATAGAGGACTGCACAGGTATAGTGAAACATAAAATTTATCATAATAAGACTCACATTTTTTTTTTAAAAAAAAAAAGAGTTGTTGCTACTACATATTTTTAACAGGTGCATAAAATATAATATAAATTGTAGATGTTCTTACATATTACATGTTTTATCTGTTTATATGAATGATTTTAAATGTTGAGAATCTTTGAGTAATAATTATTGAGTCATTCTAGTCCATTATATACAAATGGAAGATATTAATGTTATTGCATATGCCCTTGATAAATCGACCTAACCTAATTAAAGAAATACTCAAAAGAGTTAGAAACTCCCTTCCTGCTATATAAACATTACCAAAAACGTGCAAGCAAAGATGTCACACTGACATAAATAAAAATGATAAAACAGACACACATGCTTAAGGCTTTTGCCTTTACAATTTCTTTAAGTCTCATAGAATATAATTTCATTCAATAAGCAAAAGGTTATTCGACAATGGAAATAGGTGTTGCATGCTTTTGTGATACCACCTAGATTACTAAAAAGTCAAAAACATGGTGATCAATCTATTGCTTGCATTTGGAATTCTTCGAGGGTAACAAAATTTCTACTCTAATTATCTTTTAAAATGGAAATCTCAGATTCTACACACTTTCTACGCGAATCCAAGGGGTGGGAGGGCCAAGGAAGTGAGGTACACTTTGTTTGATAGAGATTTAAGGTCTTTGGAGACGATATGCCAATTGCATGAGACAAGTCGGAGCTTCGGCCTTTGTCAGGACAATCAATGGGTTGCTAGCCTGTCACCCAATTGCCTACTGGGTTGGAGCAAGGACTGCAAGTCACCAAAGGTATCTTCCTGCGGCCGGAGAGATTTTCGCTAATACACACTTGAAGGGGTTGATCATTTCTTGGGCAAGCACACCAATGGAGATGGACCCATGAAGCAAGCTTCGTGCAACGAAAAATGTAAGAAGGATTGCAAGTGTTTGTGCTATTTCTGCCATACCCAATCATCGAGGTGTTGTGTTGCTTATGATTTGAAGACCTTGACGAAAGTGATCAGCTCCACTCATTTGGCCTACATCAAAGCACCTGTTAGTAAAGTTATTTAGAACCTCTGCCATCATCTTTAGCTTTTGAAGTGAATTAATTTGATTGTTTCCAATTAGAAAAGGCATACACTTCTAGACGTGTAATTTCCTTTCGGTTTTCACTTGTTAATTAATTATATTGTTGGTTTCTCTTCAAAATTCTATGATCTGTATTCTTCTTGTTTTTTTTTTTTTTTTGGCGCTTATCCTTTTTATTACATGAGATCTTCTCAGTCCTTATGTATGGCTTCAGGGAGGGGATAATGAATATTCCAGGGGCCTAGTAGATAATTACGTTGAAACTTGAAATTGAATTCCCCTAAATTTTAAGTACCGTGATGCATGATTAATATCACCATTGTATTATTAATCACTCCTAGATTTTTTACACAAACAAAAAAAAAACAGAGAGAGAGAGAAGAGGAATGACCTAGTTTTCTATGGGAGCATGTATACTACTCTACAAATTAACCTATAACAACTTTAGTTTTGGAGACCTTCCATTGGAACCTTTTTTTTTTTTTTTCCATAACCTTGCCAAGAGCTGTGTCAAAAGATGCTATAAAGTCCACTAGGCGAACTTTAAGTGATCTAGCACCATGCACAGAAGAAAAAGGAAGGACCTTAAATTTTGGTGGCAAAAAGATTCATATCGTCCAAAGTATTTTTATAATTATATTTATTTTATTTTTTAAAAAATTATTTAATATAAATTTATTAATTAAATTCAATTCCACGTATTAAAAATTTTTACAATTATATTAATTTTTTTTAAATCTACTATACATGTTAAAAAATATTTATAATTATATTCATTTTATTTTTCACTCATTATATTAACTTATTAATTAAAATCAGTTCATATTAAATATATTTACATGACAACAACTCATGTGTTAAGTGATAGTGTCTCCAACTCATTATTATATTATTAAATTTATTAATATACCTTAATTTTTAATTTTTTTAAAAAATATTAATTAATAAAAAATATTTTTAAATAGTATAAAAGAAGAAGAAAAAAATAAAATATATAAGAAGATATTTATTTTTTATTTTTTAAAATTAAAATATTATATAATAAAATTTAATAACATAATAATAAGAAAAAAAAAGACATTTAACAGGTAATGTGAATGATTATTATATAACTACATTTAATGAAAAATATTTAATATTAATTGATTTTAACTAACATGTTAAACCGATGAATGAAATTTTAAAAAAAAAATAAAGTGAAAATAATTACAAAAACTCTCCAATATGATAGACAAAATTAATCATTTTTCCAATCTCAATTGCATCTTTAATTTAATAATCTATCCAAGTGTAATAATTATGGTCATTTCTTTTATAAATATACTCTTTCAACCTTGTTCTTTTGCAAAACAAAAAAGAAAATAAAAAGAAAAACATTGTAGGACTACTAGTTATTATCTTTACAAATCTAAATTGAGGTTACTTATTAATATTTTGATTTAATTTTTTCATGCGAAGAGACATCATCTAAATAATGTTAACTTCTCATTCACACTTAATTACAACACATCAAATACGAAACTCGATAGTTTGTTAATTATAAATTCCTATAATTTTTTTAGAATTAGTATAGGATATTAATAAGAGATTTGAATTTAACCCAATAAGAGAGAAATGTCAAATTATCTTCGTATCCTTTATCTCATAAATATCACTAGTAATTTAGTTTATATATCTAAGTAAAGGTTTCAAGTTTAATTTTGTGCGAGCAAATGATTAACATGAACAAGATCTTATAAGTGCTTTTAGGCCAAGTTATTTTTGTTAGTAAATTGGATGAAATAAATTCAAACAAAAAGAAAATACTATGGGGGATTAACCTACGAATTAAGACTTCATATCAGATCACCTTACCTCTAACTCGGGCATTATACTACAAAAGTGGGGTGGGGAATTTCCCATTGTACATGGTTATTAGTTTGCAACGATACTGTCTGTAGATGGCTATACTCTCTCCGGATTATGCACGGTTATTGAATTTCTTAGTACTTCGTCCAGCGATGGAATTAATTTCTCAGGAAAAAAAATCATACATATAAATGACCCAACCAAAATCCGACCTGCCGGATTCGAACCAGCGACCTAAGGATTACAGCGCCCACTACAGTCCTCCGCTCTACCAACTGAGCTAAGGTCGGATGATTGAAAGATTGGAACAAAAATGATAAAACTTAACTTAACATTTACTTTTTGTTAAAAATAAAGAAGAAAATTTATACTTTACATGACAGGAAGGATAAAAGTAAAAAAATATATTAAAGCCAAAAGCAAATCCCCAACAGCAATATACTGAAGGCAAAAGTAAAAGAATATACTGAAGGCTTTTCCAAGAATCTCGCAACCTTTGAGCACTGAATTAGAGGCGAGTCTCAATTCTTCTTATTTTTTTTTTCTCCTTTAAATTTTCTTCTCATTTTCTTTCCATTCATGGAGTTGTAATTTCTATTTTTTAGTTACAAATTTTGCAATTTTTGGAGTTGAAGATTTAGGATTACCACGAAAAAATTTACTAGAAGAATAAAGAAAATTAAAAAGAGAATAAAAGAGAGAGATAGAGAGACGTTGTAGAAAGAGAAAAATTTGTTATTATTTACTTCCTTTTCAATGGTTCATTATTATTCATTTTATACATGTGACTTCTTGTTTCTTATTAGCTATGAAACGTATCGTTTTATTTATTTTTAATGATCCACTAACAATATCTATCTAAACTAATTGTGACTGTTCATCCCTATATCCGTTGTAACGATATAAGCAGGTACAACGAAATCTCTACGACCCTTACCGGCACTTACTTTTCTAGCGAGTTTATCTAAATAGCATTACTCTCTTGACCAGACCCTCCCTTTAAACTTGGTCCTCAAAGTTTAAATTGGAGAAACTGAGTCTTAAGAGAAGACTAGTCCTCCCATGTTGCATTCACTTTAGAAAAGTTGGACCATTGTACCAGTACTTGGGGAACAAACAACCCTTTTGTAACATTTCGTAATCCTCTGTTCAAGCACTGCTATTAGCTCTGCCAGTAACTGACTCTTAGTCTCTATCAATGGCAGGTAGGACATTAGTTGCTATGATTGGTCTACTAAGTGTTTCAACAAAGTCACGTGGAAAATAGGATGAATAGTTGATGCAAAAGGCAGTTTCACCTTGTAGGCTACTTCCCAATCTTTTTTAGTATTTGAAAAGGCTTATAGTACTTGGATACCAACTTCAAGCTCCTCCTAACAATTACTGAGACTTTCTTGTAAGGTTAAAGCTTCAAGTATACCCAATCTCTTACTTTGAAAACTCTCTCAAATCTCTTTTTGTTGGCAAATTGTTTCATCATGTGTTAAGTTTTAAGGAGTTGTTCCCTTATCAGTCCACTTATATGTTGCCTCTCTTGAATCTATTGTCTTATTGCTGCCACCTTGGATTCCTAAGAAGGCAAGTTTGTTAATTGTGGTAGGGGGTATCCGTAGATTGCTTGGAATGATGTCATTTTCAGGGAAGACTAAAAACTGTTGTTGTACCACTAGTTTGCCAGGTGGAGCTACTTGTGCCACTAACTTGGTTTATGAAATGTCATACAAGACAGTTTAAATTCTAAGTATTGATTGAGTCTCTCTGTTTGACCATCGGATAAATAGTGCTTATATCCCTAGTAACCTAAAAAATTCTTACCAAAAAAGACTGAGAAAAATCTTATCCCTGTTAGAAACAATGGACTTAGGCATACTATGGAGTTTAACAATCTACTCCAAGAACACCTTGGCTACCATTTTAGCAAATAGAGGATGACTAAGTGATATGAATCTCAATTATATGTAAACAAAACCTAACACCAATGTTGGTATAGGATTGTTCTAGCAAAGGTTAAAAGATTGGAGTTTTGACCCAATGATTATAAACAATCAAGAACCAGAATTATATGATTCAGACACCACTCCTAATAACAATAATAACGTTGAAGAAGATAAGTCTATTGAACCAACGCACTTAAATATGAAAGTTCAGAATTAGTTCTTAAAAAACCAAAGAAGATAGCTCATACACTCATCCAAAAATAAGCTTCCCCTCTAGCCATCATTTTTTCCCTTTCTATATGCTGACCCTTAAACACCCTAGCTAATTAGATGGACTTATTAAGGAAATTCGTCTAACCCATTAATAACAATAAAAACTCATGAAAATAGCCCATTGAGGTGTTGAAATTCGTCCAACCCATTAATAACAATAGAAACTCATGCAAATAACCCATTTAGGTGTTGAAATTCGTCTAACCCACTACATAACAATATAACGCATGAAAATAACTCATTTAAATGTCCAAGCATGGGCTCCCAACTCCAACTTCTTTCCCAAGGTCATGGTTTTCATATTCCTCTACAAATGACACATTTGCAAGCTTTAGTGAAACCTTCATCATCTTTAACTCGTGTCTAGTAACTTCCTGTAAGTAAATGTCGCATAACAAGTTGTTGAGAGTTTTCTTTATTTTCTTTGACCTTGCCCTTGTCATTGGCCCTCCAAGGTTTTGCAAAGCATAAAGTCCTTTGTTGATTTGAGCTGGTACAATATGACCTCCATCATTCCCCCTCTCCTCAAAATGATTTATCCTCAAATCAGCACCTACAACATCAAAGAGAAAAGGAGAAAGGTCGAAAATATTAAATGTTGCACTCACATTATACTTATCTAGCAAGTCAAGTTTATATGCATTATCGTTGACGACTCTTGCCACCACTTGAAAAGGACCATCTCTCCTTGGTTGCAACTTTGATTTCCTTTGCATAGGAAATCTATCCTTCTACAAGTGTACCCAAACCCAATCACCAGGTTCAAAAGTGATATAACTATGACCTTTGTTGGCTTGTGTTTCATATTGTTTGGTTTTTCTCTCAATGTTAAGTCTAACTTTCTCATGAAGTTGCCGCTTTAACCTTTTTTTTCCCATCTAAATTAACCCTGTCCTGTGTAGGCAATGGTACTAAATTCAAAGGGGATAATGGATTAAAACCATCAACAAGCTTAAATGAAGAATAACCAACCTGTAGCACTATGAACAACACAATTATAGGAAAACTCCACAAAAGGCAATCATTCTTTCCAAGTTCTAGAGTTTTTATCAATAACAGCATACATCAACGTACCAAGAGTTCGATTTACTACCTCAGTTTGTCCGTCTATTTATGGATGGTAAGTTGTCGAAAACAACAACTTTGTTTTAAGCTTACCCTATAATGTCTTCCAAAAATGGCTAAAAAATTTTGCATCATGGTCTGATATAATACTCTTCAGCACTCCATGGAGACAAACAATCTCTCTAAAAAATAAGTCTACAATGTGTGTGATATCATCTGTTTTGATGCATGCAATGAAATGCACCGTCTTTGAAAACTTGTCAACTACAATAAGAATACAATCTCGAACCTTCTTGGACCTAAGAATAAAATCAATAGAAATGTTAGTACAAGGTTTACAAAGAATTTCTAAGGGCATATACTTACCATGGGGCAAAAGTCTAAAGTTAACTTGTCTGCAGGTAATAATACACTTGGCATAAATTCTTTCAACATCCTTTTTCATATATGGCTAAAAGAAATGTCCATTTAAAACATCATATTTTTTTAAATGTCAAAGTGTCCCATTAACCTACCCCTATGAGCTTCTTTCATAAGTAATACTTTCATAAACCCTTGAGGAATACAAAGCTTATTTACTCTAAACAAATACCCTTAATGTTTATAAAACTTACCAAAAGCAGTTTTCTCACCTGTAGCATATACGTTACCAAATTCAACATCATTGGCACACAAATCAATAATATGCTCAAACCCCAAGAACTTAATGCTCAAAGTGCTAATCAATATATATCTACGTGACAATGCATAAGTAACAACATTTTCCTTACCTGATTTGTATTAAATTACATAAGGAAAAGTTTTGATAAACTTAACCCATTTTTCATGTCTCCTATTCAACTTCTCTTGCCCTTTTAAATGTTTTAAAGACTCATGATCAGTATGAATTACAAGCTCCTTAGACCAAAGGTAATGCTGCCATGTTTCTAAAGTCCTAACAAGTGCATACATTTCATTATTATAAGTTGGATAATTCAATGTTGCCCCATCAGCTTTTCACTGAAGAATGCAATTGGTCGTTTCTCTTACATGAGATATCCCCCAATCCCAATGCCTAACACATCACATTCAATTTCAAAGATTTTAGAAAAATTAGGCAAAACAAAAAGTGGTGCATTACACAATTTAAACTTAAGCAAATCGAAGACATCTTGTTGATAAGGGATTGAACCCTAACTCCACCACAAAAGCTCGCTCTTGAGTGGAGGGTTGA
>CM038481.1:50552-153551 GCA_021464305.1 Kandelia obovata
TCTTAAAAATCTTGGTTAGGAAGGATTTAGAATAATTAGATCTCACACCAAACTTAATTCATAAAATAAAATAGAATGATGACAAAAAATTCAATAAGCCAGTCATAATTTAATTTAAGATTAAGGATTTATTGTTGTTGTATCCTCTAAATATGAATTTATAGTGAGACTGTTTGTTCTCAAGTCAAAACTTGGTTGATAGCTTTACAAAATTCATGAATTCCACAAGATCCTGAGGGACCCCTCGATTCATATAAAACATGGGATTTATACTTCCAACATGTAGCTGAGTGTGACAGAGATAGACTCCCCTTCTAGGTGTCCAGTATTAAAAAGTATGATCATTGATCCATTTTAGGTAATCTGACAAATTTGGACCTAAAAAAACGTTGACTAACATCTATAGGCACCTTTTCAGAATTCCAAATCTTCAAACAATTCTTGCTTACAATTATTTTTCTCCATATTCTGCTTTCAATCACAAAACAACTTAACATACAGAGAGCACAAGACCTTAAAAAACCAACTTAACTTAATTTGGTCTTATTAATGGGAACAAAGTAACTGACCCCTTGGATGCATTCTCTAAGGTGTCAAGAAGTCTCATGGCATCAACATAACGCAATTCTCCAGTCCTAGTTAAAATCTGAAAGGCATTAAAATATTAACCACAATGATTAGAAAAAATATTCGGTGTACCAATTAAATAACTGGAATCAACAAAGTTAGAAAAGATACATGGATATACTCACGTTTCTCCATAGGCTAACAACATAATTATACTTGCTAATGAGTTCTTGCTCCTCAGAGTGGAAGAGTTTGAAGGTCTTTTTAGCTAGTTCTTGTTAAGTCATTCCAACAATAACAATAAATGCAGGTGCAGAACTTTTTTTTGTTTTTTTTCACAACAGGACTTGGAGTCAGAATTTGAAAAGATTCCAAAATCCTATTTCTATTTATGCAGCTAGAAACTTATTCTATGAGAACTGCAAGAAGAAACTTGTCAACTCAAGTTAATTGTATAGGCCCAAAGTAATCCAACATGTTCACATGAAACTTTTTTACTTATATCATTATATTCACAGCAGTAAGCATGGATGTGACTATGGAAGCCAGACTAACAACACACAGTGGTGGATTAGTACCAACTATGAAGGTGGTCTGCCTGGAGTAAACAAGATTTAGCAAAAGTTGCTTAATGGTTTAAAACTCATTCTCACAGCATTTAAAAGAATTTAAGTACAAAATATCTGCCCATCTGCAAACAAAAAATATGGTTGGATACATGTAGGCTCCACCGCTAAACGGCGTACGGCTGAATTGACCAATTGAGTGGACTCCTCTAGTGTCGTGATGATGTAGCTCCGAGCAATTGTATCAGACTGAAACTGTGATAATTGCCAGCCCTGTGAAGTGATAGAAAAAGGATTGCATCCCACTGACCATATCCAGTCCTGTTACAAGCATTCAACCCATGAAATTTTAATTAATATGCCCTCAGATGCAGAGTCCGCTAATGCATGCTATGAGTAAGGAAGTTAAACTCACATCAATGCATCACATTAAGCACAAGAAGGATGCCTATGCACATGTTTGTAGGCACTGCACATTTACCACACACAAACACACACACTAGCATTAAAGCCCCACAGCAGAACAAGCTCAATAATAATTGCAGAACAATACCCTGACATCAAAACATGTTGATACATTTCCATTTTGCTAACAAGAAACTTTAAAAGATTTTCCATTCCCAAAGATCTGCCAACTTACAAAAATATTACCCAAAACAACCAAAGGTATGACATCCCCCAGGAGGCAGTGGCATAATAGCCACTCATCCTTGCTCCACAAAACTTCTCTAAACCACAAGTTCTTCCTCAAATTTTTCAGCATGAGCCAATGAAACCCTGATCGTGATACACAAAATGTCCCAAAAGGCCCCCAACCAATCACAAAAGATTCCAAAGTTGACTTACCAAGTATTAAGTCTTGAATGAAAAACAAGTATTCATTATCATTTTCCTCCAAATTTCAAATGGTCTACAAAAATTCTAGCCCTGGCCACCTCCCATAAAGCTAAAAAGAGACCTAGGGAACTTTTAATTTCTACATAGCTCCTCAACGCTTACCTTATCCTCTTCCATATGGTGGGCTGTATTGAGCTGAGATACATGAAAGATCCCAAAATACCCTAACTGCAAATCATGTATATTACTCCTTTGCTTTGGGTCTCAAATAATGCTTCCACTTTTTCAAGACTAAAGCTTTATCCTAATGGCTAAAGTTGAGAACTGAGCCCAAAGGTCTCACTATCAAGTCCCACCCTTGACCTGTTGGGAAAAATTAAACACACAATGTTTCCCCTTTCCCCTTACCAATCGAAACAACAATCCCTAGCAAGCATTGGACTGTCCACAATCAGACAGAAATGCAGAAGCTCAGCCACAATGTAAGAAAATTCACACCCCCAAGCAAATCAAAGGGAGGAAACACATCTATGTTTTCTAAATGAACTTCCAGAAAAATAGACTCCAAAATGATAAGCAATCTATTAAAGTGCACAATCCATATGAGCAGGCCCAAAGTTTGCCCCAACAGCTCTTCTCCAAAATTTTAACTGTTCTACTTAAGATCTCCAAAGCCACTTCCTAGTCAGAGTTTGTTGAAAAATACAACACTTTCAATCCAAAGCCACTTTCAATCAGAGGAGCAACAAAGTTCCACCTTAAAATTTGTTTAGCTTCTCTCCATCTGCCTCTCAAGAAATCCTCCTCTGCATCCCCTCAAATTTTCTAGGCATTGCAACAGGAAATGGAAGACACAACTAAACAATGGAAATTATGATATAATGTGTTAATAATTGGAGAAGGCAATGCCCACCAACACCCACTAGGACACATAGACTACGTGTGTGGCATGCGTCTAGCAATATCCATATGCATGGTTGTGCATACATTACTTTACACAAATATCATCTTGATACTTAATTTAAACTAAATAATGACAAGCTTCTAAATTATAGGATGTTGCTAGACTGCTTACACTAAGACTCAAACCAACAAACAAATTCAAAAACTGCCCCGAGACTGAAGAGTTAGTAAGACTAGATGTCACATTCTCATAGAATTTTATCAATCACATACTCAAGATGAATTACTAAAAAAGTTTTCTTAACATGTGTAGTTTTGCACCATTGTTTTCAGACTGACTTCATGACATCACGCAGGACTGCAGCAAGCACTTCAGATTCTAATGGCTAATACCTCAATTGCAGTTTCATGGGCATGGCTGTAAACAAGATGAAGGGGAAGTAAACCAGCCAGATGCTCGGACACAGCAGCTAGTGCAGCTTTTATGGGCCTCCTGTGAAGGTGAAAATGAGGAGCAAAACAATATATTACTTAAATTTCCAAATTCAGCAACAGAAAATAAAATTAGAGTTTCCAGCAAGTTAAGATTGACTCCTTTGTACTGTTCATTTTCTTAGGCAATTACTTCCTGAATTTCTTACTGAAATTCATCGATATAGAAAAGGATAAATGCCCACAAGTATCATTAAAGTCAGTGCAAGTACACATAAATTTCCAAAGGGAAAGCAACAAAAACAAAATTAAATCAAACAAATGAAAACATAAGATCACTAAGAAGCTTTAAAGTGAATCCTAAGAAAAGGAGAGACAGCAACAGAAAATGTTCAGAGTTAGCCAACCAAATGAGATGATGAATTCTAAACAGTCTCAAGACAGGAAGCTGCACCAGCCAAAATGCTAGTTATGCATCCTTTGGAGATTTCACCAACTGGCTTAGTAATCAAACAACTAAAACTAAAAATTAGATGAGCATAATGCTAACCTCAAGTCCCACAAAACAGATCTCCCATTACACTGCAGATGACTTTCCCAAGATGATGGCTCTGACTGCACAACAATGACCATATCAGAAAGTGCCTTCGCTTGATAATGCTTGTCAACTAACAAGGGTTCACCATGAAGGAACCAGAAGATAGGAACTTCCAGTGTAGATCTACTATGGGCATGTGATCCTGCATTACTCGTGGTATAAGAGATGAAAAAATCTGAATGTTATTTTTAACAGGTCAATAACAAAGCATCCAGATATTGCAAAGAAATCCTAGCCTGCACATCCCATCATAGTCCACAAATCCAATCACAATCATAAAATCAAAGGGTCTCAAACCAATACTCTATAGAAACCTCAAAACTGGATATCCTTCTTTACATTGTCCACTATACTTTGCAGTTCTCTAAGGAACTAAGCCCATTCCACTGACAACATCTAAGTTTTGCCAACAATTTATAACTGATAATCTTTTGGAAATCTTCCCTTTAAAAATCATTCACCCAAACAAAGATGTCTTTACACAAAATAACATGATGTTTTCATCCACTTATATTGGCATCCAGCATTACTGTGATCAGCAAAACATAGCCTAATAGAAGATCTGTCCATAGAAATCCTACATCCTTATAACTCCTGAAAGAACACATGCTTTTAGCATGCAATTAAAAACTTGTACTCTATGCAAGCGAACACCATTAGGGTACAGTAAAAACCAATGGAAATGCCAGCCACACTCCATGAGAGTGTGGAAGGGTTGGAAGAAATGCCATCAATTTATGACCTCCTAAGTTTAATCATGGACTTAGTAAGAGAGGAAATTTTAGCTCCTTGTCCATGGATTTGATCAATCATATGAAGACCTTATTATTGGGTTCTGATGTTTCAATTTTTATTTTTTTTCTTTTATTGTGGAGCTATGCAAAAGATTTCCCCTTTTCATGGCACATATGATAGTGATTTTCTGCACATTAAGTGATGCTTTTTCTTAAGTCAAAAATGCAAGTCGACACAAGTAACCCATTTTTTTCACAGGCTACACTTCTTAGGTCCTCACCTACACACGTCCAACATGACATGTCTATCAACTTTTAATATGATTTTGCTACAAAAATAAAGACTACCCAAGTTCCACAAAATTGAGAATATTTAAAAGAGCAATAAAATGAATATGACAGGGTCGCTTGAACCAGAAATAATATATCTTACAATACAATTGTCCTGACAAAAAAAAAATGTGTTGCACTATTGTCCTTGTCGAATAAATAGGAAAGAGATGCAAGGAGACAGATTACCTTTGAGAGAGCCGTGATCATTCAGCCTCCGCAACTGAGTTTGAAGTATACCAGAATCAAGGTATGACCGTACTGTTTTCCGATAGGTCCCATTAACAAGCAACAGTGGGACAGCTGCTGCTCGTCGTGCCACTGAAAAGCCCATGGCTAAAGCAGGGTCCTCTGACAGTGGCATCCTGCAGGAAGCTCACCAGATACATGTCATAATGCTAAGCAAAACCCTAGAACCTAGCCCTATAAATAAATATCAAAGGACCAGTTTCCAATGTTAACAAAACAAAATTAAACATGATGCAAATCATACAAAATATTTCCCCCACAAGGAACAACAGAAATGTAAAATTATCCAAATGAAATGTACAAAGACGCATTAGGACATTGACTTCTGAGAAGCAGCAATAAAAATTCAAAGACATACAGTTTCTGGCTGAACATAGCCTTTTGTGAAGGTAACAACAAAGAAGAAAGCCCATCCATGAGAGCATTGAGGTCCACAGGTAGTTGTTTGATGTTCCTGATTTTCTGCATTAGTAAACAAATGGTTAAATAGGTTTGTGTTGCCAGAAAAGCTTACTTAGAAGTAGAGAATGACACACCTCCTGTGTAATAAAAAATAACTGGAAGGATATCTTCTCATAATAGTGGAATGCCCCATCAGCAATTGAAGGTGATATTATGTGTCTCAAGGACCCCCAAAGTGTTGCACCTAAATGTGCAAGAAAAGTATCCCGTGCAATTGTGTAGTTTTGAAAATCCTGCTAGAAAACAGTGACATGCAAACAAAATTCAACCCTCTCATTAAAGCATGAGCTCACTTAACTGCAATGTAACTGACACAAAAGGTATAAGTGAGGGAAATTTCCTTAATAGTCATACATTTAAGCAAACCCACAAAATTATTTTGGTCGCCAATAAAACCCAAAGAGGTAATTCTCACCAACTATTTGTTGTCTAGCAAACATTGTTAAAAACAAACTCCAACATTACAAACCCTTTTGAATGAGCAATGGTGATGGTAATTATGGAAATAAACATCATGATGATGGCCATGTTAATGATGCGATTTTTTAAACATGCATTACGTTTTCAGTAGAAGACTGAGTTTGTTAGTTTCACAAATAATTCAACTCTGTTCAAACCAACCCCAAGGGCCAGGAAATTTGGAGGCAGTCATGATGTTGTAGCTGTCCCAATTCTCAGGATTTCTAGGTAAATGCCATTTTCTTTCCACCCTAGTGGCAAGAAATGAACATCTTGTTTTCTATTAATTGCTCAGACCAAATAAATTTTTATACTTATTTACTCTCAATGACACATACCTCATGAGTATCACTGAAAAGATTCCAATTCTCCATTCTTTTTAATGCCTCTATGGCCTTCCTCTTATGACTTTCATCATATTCTTCACCTTCAAGAGACTGGAGTTCATTTTTCAGATCCCGCATTCTCTCTTCAAGCTCTGAAATCATCACATTGTAGTTTATGGTAAATTTTCAAACCCAGATTCACAATATGTCTTTTTTTGGCAAGGTGACTTACAAACCCATATTCACATTATTACTTGAGAAAATAAATGTGCCACACTGTAAGTTGTCTATACAATAACAAAAACTCTACTAGTTACAACATAGAGTAATAGATAACTGAGTAAGCAGCAATTAGATCTAAAATACTGGCAGATTACAAAAGAATAAACTTCCGGTTGTAAGTGAACTTATGAAGGGCCCTTACAATCCACAAAAACAGGAACACAAGAAGCTACCTTCACAAAGAGCCAGCTTTACTTTCCTTCCTTTGCAGTGTTTAAAGGCAAAAAGTTCGTAGATATCAATCTCCGCAAGTAAAATATCAATGGCCTGATGATCTTTCTGTGATATTGAAATGTACATTAATTGAAGTAGGAGAATACAAAAGTATCAGAAAGCATAGCTGACATACTCCATCTAGCTACCAATAATTTTATCAAAATAGACTCAACCACACTCAACACTACCAGCAACCCACACTAAAATCTCCTAAAGGGTGCCTGCTACATTGAAGAAGCATTCAAACCATGATCAATATTCCACAACACTAGGTTTACCAGAAAGGCAACTAGCCTCAAGCATCAAATACTTGTGTATCAAAGCCCTCATAAAAGATTATGTGCCAACATGCAACTATCAACATAATGCCTTGCAGAACCAAGTCATAATTTCTCCAAACAAGCGATTCACACTTGTTTGTTCAAAGTAAAATGAAGCAAAAGAAGATAACAAAATCAATTGCTTCTTGTTTCACCAATTGATCCATACATCACCAAATACTGCAAATTTTTCCTGAATGACTTCTTGGAGGCGATCTTCAGCTTCATTCTCTGAAATTTCTGGATGCAACCAAAAAAGGGCAAGTATATCAGGAGTATAAAAGCTGGAAAATCCATTAGACAAGATAGTTAGCTCTCCCTTGAAAATAAACTCCAAAAGCTACTTGAAAATCAAGATAAAAGTCATTTTTTATGCCAGAATGAAAGAACAATTGGGAGGAGGCAGATAATGGAAAGTTTAAGCTCCAGAGACAAGTCCATGCTTTTCCTTTTAGAAAGGCAAGACAGATCCATCTCATATGGCAAATGAAACAAGTAAAGGATCTTAAACCACAACATTCAGACTAAACACGGAAACATGAATAATATTGATCAGCACAAAAACTGGGGAAATCCTGAATCCAAATAGAACTATTTACACCGTCTCCTGAATCCAAATAGAACTATTTACACCATCTTGTGAAACACTGTATCATAATTGAGTCAAATGGAACAAACAAGGATATCAAAACATCAAAGGGATTGATAAAAGAGAAACTGTCTTGGATACCTGCAACAGCACCAATGGTTTTTTCTACATTAGGCAGACTAAATTCTGTACGCACACCTTCTCCACCAACAGCAGGACCCCAGGAGAAAGGTCCAGCAGTTAAATCAATGAATGCCCACCTGATACAGATTATGTCATCACCTAAGCCTTATATTATATGCATACACATTCATCATTGTGAAACATATTGATACCTGTCCCTTCCAATCCAAGTATCTGTAAGACATTCTTCATGGAAATCAATGAAGTCCCCAGATTTTAACTCTTTTTCAAGAAGAAGATTCATATTTCCATTCTTCCCTTTTAATAACTGACAGAGACAGAAACAAGGTCAGTGCAATCTGATCGTCATTCATGAATTATATAATCTATGCCAAAGAATTGCAATGGGGGTACACCTGTAGAACTTTGTTCTGTATGATATCAGTCGTGTCCTTTCCTTGGTATGACTTCTCAATGTTACTCAGTGCATCCATACAACTATTGTACCATTCTGCCTGAGATTATTCACATTTTTGTTACCAATAAGAAACTGTTTTGTTGCTAAAATCTGCTCCAATGTTCTAGGAATTTACATGCATCTCGTCTATGGACAACCACAGGACAACTAGAAGAGAACATTGTGGTATCTACAACCAAAAGAATATGCAAATTGCTCCCTGACTAAGTTACTACATATTCCCATGCAATCATCTGTGACATTCGCCATGCAAATTTGAAGATAATGACAGTAATATACTGCCATTAGTAAATAAGATTTGCCAGATAAACATTCCAATTATCAAATATCAGTGATTTGATTATTACCTAATAATTGTGTAGAATAGATACATGAATGTAAAACATCACCTACATCATCTGTTCGTTGACAAAGAACATTTCATGCATGCTAAAGGCAACATGCCAGCATATCTATCATGTGAGAGCAAGAGAGAGATCCAAGTTAATGCCTCTTCAGGCACTAAATCTTCAATGTGACATGAAACTTAATTTTCAAAAGGAGTGTCAACATTCTGTAACTCTCATTCAAAGCAATCCGCTAGATTCAGAAACTTAATATAAGAAAAAGGTGAGAAGTTATATGTAGACAAATTACACTATGAAATACAGCTTCAGTTTTGAAGTTAAGCGTACTAACTGTATCTGTATCTTCAGTTATTGTCCAGGCAAACTTTGCCATGGGATGCTTTTCATATAAGGGTCTTCTAATCTTATCAAGTGCTGCAAATCAGTTCAAAAAAGAGCAAAATTTACAATTACTTCAAAAGAAAACAAAATGGAAAACTTAGAGAAATTCCCATACCAAGGAAACTTTCCGGAATGCTTCCTGACTGAAGGATTTTTGTTTGCAGATTCTTATTCTGAACAAGTTGTAGAGATCAAGAAATGAAACAACAAATAAAAGACTTCCCTAGCTGGTTCTTAAAAAAAGCACCAACAATAAAATTCAGTAAGAGTAATATTGTCATTAAATAATTGCAAAATCATAATTGAACCCAACAAGCTACATCACTTGTGAACAACAATAGCAGGACAGATACCTTAAAGCTAAAGGAGACAGAAAAATACCTCTTTCAGAAAATTTATTTCTGGCTCTGACAAGCCTCTCCTGCCATTCCAAAACAAAATGAAAAACAGATAGAAGATTGCAAAAACAAAAATAGTCTTGCATAAGCTTCATATAAGAAAAAGCGTGAACTGAACCAACAAAAAAGTTCAATTCTACAAAATTCCTACTTTTAAGCAATATGACATTAACTATCTCATAAACTAAAGTAAGATACAATTCAGAAGGCATCAATTTCTTATGAAAACAAAATCACATTATCCAAGAAAAAAAAAGGCTGGGATCTTGGCTTCCTGACTGTTATGGCCCACATTCATTGGCTGTTCCACAATCTGCTAGTACTTCTTAACATTCTGATAATCAAGTGTAGATAGAGTATATGCATATACAGCAAGCACACAAGTATTACCAGAAGAATACACACCTGTACCCATACTTGGGTCCCTTTACATTATTCTTGGGATTCAGAATGAAAATGTTGTATGCATTTTCAAGTTGAAGATATTCGACAAGGCTGGTGAAAAGAACGTCCATCATGTCCAGATCCACTTGCCAAAAGGAATCATCCCTGTGGGAAAGCCTAGATATTACCAAACAATATATGGATGTTCTGAAGCTGACTGCCATTAAGAGCTTAAGGCCTGTAGTGAATGAATATCCCAGGAATAACATAATCTCACAGGATATCCTTTCCCACATGTGGCCAGGACTTGAAGGAGGTACAATCTTGTGGTGCAACTAAAAACTTGATAGCCTCCTATCAGAACCCCAGTCATAAAATAAGTATCCAATCAGGAATCAAAATACTTATTCTGAACTCAACAAAATGACCTTTTCCTGCCTGAAAAATAAGAAAACCATTTGCTAGCAGCATTGTTGCAAAAAAGTTGGCAATCATCTCATCCCAACTTCTTTTTATTTCACTGCAATTTTATAACAGCTCCCAGTGACCATGAAGCATATGTAACTTTTGTATAATAGTCAAATGTCTATTACTAAGGCACTGGTTGTTGGAAAAAGAAAATTTAACTTGTAAACATCACCAAAAAAAAATTTATCTGAGAACTTGGACATGCATGCTTGTGCAAATGGATCATCATGTGCATGTATGAGTGCATGTAAGAGTGTGTGTGTGTGTGTGTGTGTGTGTATTTGTGCGCGCGTGTGTGCATGTGTGTGAGAGAGAGAGAGAGAGAGAGATAGTTCACCTATCACCAAACGCATCATCCTTACGAGCTAAAACATTGATGGCACGCTCAAAGATTGATGTGACCTTTTCACCCATTTGAACAGCATGAACAGAAAAGCTGTACAGCCAATGATCACCAGAAGATTGAGATTATTCCGTGCTGTCAAATATTTAGATGAATAATCATATTGAGAGAGACTAAAAGACAACTCAATAAAAGAAGACATTACTTGTAGTTTATTGGACTGACGATAGGAAGATGGTGATGCTGCTCTTTATCTACACTAATTTTATAAAATGGGGTGAGAACTTCTCCAATTGGAGGAACTCGTGTGTGTTCGAATACATGATCAATCTTTGTAAACCAGCGCTCCAGTTCTTCTGGATGAAGCTTAAATTCTAATATAACAAATAAGCAGAAGCTATGAGTCAATCCATTAGACCTCTAACATAGCCATCAAAAATTAACAAAACAACCAAGATAAGCCAGTTTAATCAAAGATGATAGACTGTGTAAGTCATTTACCTTGGCTCCCTTTTCCTTCAAATCCTATGAAAATGAAATTTACAGGGACTGGAAGGTACATAGAATCCACTTCTTGGAGCATTAGATAATTTGCAACATTGCCTGAAGTGGTCATGAAGCTGGTTAGTAGTCCTTTTCTTCCCCTTTTCATTGAATGGCCACAAGTTTTCAAAGAATTACATGAGCAAACTTATACAGTCAGCAATGGCCCTATTTGAAAATAGAGACTTTGAATTATAACTAACATAAGTACCCAAACAATGAAGTTATTGAGAAATTAAATCCTTCTCCTCCCTTAACAAACATTATTATCCACATACATTGACTGAAATCCAACCAATATTAAATATAACCATGCACATCTACACAAAGATCAATCATTATTTCAAATCACTAGGAGACTTGAAAAATATTTTTGCAGAGAGACAGAATTTGTAAATCTAGAATTAAAAGGAAAAAAAATCTAAATAACGATGACTGAAAAATCTAAAAATAATATCTAACTAAAAAGAACCACAGGCCCTTACCATTGTCAAATAAATAAAAAAAATTTACAGGGGAAGATTGGAGTCCAAGTAGAAGCTAAGACAGTTACTAATTCCACAAGAAACTTAAAACAAAGTTTCAGACATTTAATCACCAAAAGAGAGCTGAATGCAGTGATATGCCAAAACAATGTGACCATCCTTTAGACGGGAACAAATAATATAATCCTACAAATCCAATAATATCTTGCCAGAGGAATCATTAATATCTGATTTTCATTTTATTTTATTTTATTTTTTTATGATTCAAGGGAAAAATTAAAAAATAGAATGAAATTGGAAGATATGCCAAGAAGCAAGGAATTACCTGCCTTGGTGTAATTGAGGGCCCCCATTTTCCCAGCGACAGAAGATTCCAAATCATTGAGATCTGATACAGCAAAACAAATTCAGTCCATGATCAACTATTTTGAGCTTAAATTTAAAAAAGGGGTTACAATCTTAATACAGCCATACCACTGCGTATAACAGCCTCACTCCAAAAGCTACTCTTATCTTTGAGATTAAACAAAGAAAATACTGATGAACTTGCAGTTTTACGAGGTGATCCATTTGACCTGGTAGCTGAAAACTAGCACAAATTAACCCATACAATTAGTGAACAGGTGCCAATGCTAAGCAGCAGCTATAAAAGCATAATTAACATATTTCTTTATCAGTAACATCATTTGTTGATCACAGTGCTTAAAAAGAGATGTGGCATTGTTAATCAAAGGATTAAGACAAGAGCAGAAATGCTATCTATCAGGTTTAAGTTCCGAGTGTTTAAAGTTTTCTTCACCAATTATTTATTACCAGCCCTTATCGAATTTAATACTAGGAAAAGGAGAACAAGCAAGGATGAGGAACAAATGCAGAGTTTCCCATTTAAATAAAAAAAAAATTCGGCTTGTCAAAGTGGAATTCATTGAGTTATCAAGTAAACAGACATATATAATAACACACATATATTTGAAATAACACACATAAATACATATGT
This sequence comes from Kandelia obovata, assembly GCA_021464305.1. NCBI lineage: Eukaryota > Viridiplantae > Streptophyta > Magnoliopsida > Malpighiales > Rhizophoraceae > Kandelia > Kandelia obovata. Next base: position 63,370 of record CM038481.1, read on the forward strand.
TGTTTTTATTTTTGGAAGGTAAACTAAGGAGCATAGCTTATAACATAATATCACTGGTCAATATTCAGGTTCAAGATGAGTTATGTGTTCCTGAGGGGGTGCTAAGTATCCAAGTGAGAGTACTTGTGTGCATCTTCTTCCACCTACGACCCATCCCCTCCCCTTGTCAATAATCACCCAACGGTTTATTCGAAAATAATACATATGTGATTGCACATTCTTTGGTTGGTGTCAAGACTGATAAGGAATTATCTTTTTCCGTTTTATGCGTTCTTCGTTTACCGGTGGGCTGAGAATAGGAAGGGAAAAAGAAATAAATATATGGAATCAGAATGGTAAAACGGAACAAACAAATAGGGAAAGAAATTTAAGAGAAAGAATGAAGAAGAAGAGATAAGAAAAAACCCTAATTCAGCGGACAGGAAATCCAGATTCGAAATAAAATCTGAATAAATATTGAAGAAAGGAAAAGGGAAATAAGAGCAATTATATTTGGAGGAACCCAAAAAGAAAAGAGAAAAAAGGTAAGCAACGGAAAACTTACCAGCAGAAAAGAAAAGATTAAAACTATAATCCTATTAGTAGCCGAAAAAGTAACGGAAGCGGAACGAAGTCCAAGAAGATCAACCATCTTTTTTCTCTTTCCTTTGATCTTGTTTTGCTAATTGCTGGCCCAAAACGACGAGAAACGTCGTCGTGGTTTTCTTTCGCTCGTCCTCCTCCTCCTCTTCCTCCTCCTCCTATCTTATAATTTTGGTTGCCTCGACTGTCAAAAAACCAATTTTTCTGTCAAGGTGCTTTGTAATTGTAAACCCTCTCTAATCACTGCCTCCGCCTGCTATTCTATTAAAGGAATGACCATCGGGTTTCCTTATTGGGTATGGAGTCCGCCAAACTCAAACCCAAATATCTCGGCCCACATTTACACCATGGCTGACCCAATATTTTTTCACTTTCTTTTTTTATTATTTTTTGGTTTAAATTAATTAAGTAATTTGTAATTAAAAGTAACCGCTCCGTCTCTAAGGTAAAAATAATGAATATATACCTAAAAAACTTAATAATTAACTCAACTAGTATGCTTCTTACAAAAAACAAAAACTAAACCAATATAAATATACAGTCTGAACTTAAAAAATATTACCGTTACATTAACTTAATGGTCATATAAGTCAAATCTAGCAAGCAACGAATCAAATCCGAATCAAATCAAGATCGATTCATCGTTGATGTGGAGTCCTCCTTTATCGGCTCCTCGTTGCTTTTGCAGATGAATATGATATAATTCCGTATCTGACTGAAAGTGGTGGGAATGGATACGGTGGACAATGGATTAAAAGAAACTTCCTAGTCGAAGCTTTTTCTTTGTATTGAATGACTTAAATTAAAATTACTCTCACCACTCATACGTTAAAGCATTTTTAATTAAATTTAAACTTATTTTAAATTTATTTTTGTATTATCATATTTTTATTTAAAATTTTTAATTATTTTTATATTAATATTTTTATTTAAAAATACATTTTTTTATCACGTGTGCTACGATAATTTTACTGAGTTATTATATATAAAATTTAGAATATTAATTGGTAGAATACGATACTATTGTTGATATTTTGTAAGTTTTTTTTAAAAAAATTATTTTTAACAAAAAAAATTAATATTTTTTAAATTATTTTTAAAAAATTTAAAAAAAATCAATCAAAAATCTAAATTTCACGCGATTTAACAAAGAATAATATTTTCATGAGCATTTTTTACAAAGAAGTGGGGGAATAATTGTAAAAAAAAAAATCTTCAGATCACAAAACAATGTCCCATAATTTCCTTCTTTTTTCGAAAGCCACCCAATAACACGGTCGGTTTTGGTGTCGTGCAAATTGTTGCCATACATAATCTATCAATATTCATAGACTGGTTAGTTATGCAGCTTACTTATGCTGAGAAAAAAAAAATTACCGCAAATCATAATGTTATAAGGACAGTCGTTTTGATGTCTCCACACTTTTTGTGTGTAGCTATTTTCTTGATGTTTCCAAATTACTGCAAATCATAATTATAATAAGCACTAGACTAACTAGACTAGTATTAATCGTGAATCCATGGGCTCCGCTTAGACCTTCCAAAGTTCGCCAGAGATTTCCAAACAACACTATTGCACTTGAACCCAGAACCAAATGCGATCTGCCAAACCCGGTCACCCCTCTTGATCCTTGCATTTGCCTCCAAGTAAGCCAGCTCATACCATACACTACTGCTCGAGGTGTTCCCAAAACGCTCCAGAGTCTTTCTCGAGGCTTCCATGTACTCCTCCGTCAACTCTAAGTTATTCTGTATTTCGTCCAGCACCTTTTTGCTGCTTGCCAGTATGCACACATGCTCAAAAGCAAGCTTGTAGTCAGGGATGTAAGGCTTGCATGTTTTTCTCTTGAAGAGCAGATTAGTGAAGAAATGAACTTGTTCAGCAACTGGGAGGACTAGAGGGCCCATTGTGGTTATGTTGGCCTTGAGCGCATGGCCACCCACCTCAATTACATCCTTGCTAACTGACAGACCTTGCCTTCCTTCCCCATCTTCCTTAAGATGTATGCTTCTGAAGCTACCGTCATCCATGCCTTTGTGCGTTCGAACCAGCTACATATATATACACAAGTATGCATCACATGCAAAATATGTCTAAATTTACTTGATTGATTCACATGATTAACAACATATACAGCAAAAGATAGACGATCATATATCTTCAAAATCTAAGACTGATAATCAATTATAAGGAATATAAAAAGTTAACAGCACCCAATACACGCACATTTATATAGTATAAGTACCTGTTTTAGTTCATACTTAGAGCGCCACCGGTCCATGAGGTGATTTGATAGAATAATGGCCGCAGCACCCATTCTGAAGAAGCAGTTAGGAAGGAGCATGTCTATGTCGTTGCCGCTATACCATGTGTAGCTCACAACTTCCGTGCTTACCACCAGGGCGTAGGAGGCAGGATATGCATCCAGGAGGTCTTTGGCGAGGTCAATAGCTATGATACCGGCAGCACAGCCCATCCCACCAAGATTGAAGCTGATGATATCGTGTCTGAGCTTGTACCGGTTTATGACCATTGACGAGAGCGAAGGGGTGGTGTTTAGGATTCCGCAGTTGACAACGAGAATTCCAATGTCCTTGGGCCTCAATTTCGTGGCAGCGAGAAGGTCGTCCATTGCTCCGAACATCACCATCGCTGCTTCTTCTCGACCATCCTTGAGCGTTATTTGATAGCCAGGGCGAAAAACTGCTCTGGGCATGCACGTCTCGTCTCCAATGCCCGAACTCTTGAGCGCCCGTTGCTGAAATTCAATGGCGGCATCATTGAATTTCCCGGATTTCCTTGCCAAGCCAATAAATTCCTCCTTCGATATCTGTATATATACATCACCGATACACAATTTTTATTTTTTATTTTTGGCTCATGCATATAATTATAAGATAATAAATCATGAACTATGGTTACTAATTAATTAGCCAATATAGATATAATTACCTTGAGGTGGTCTGGAGGACGAAAGCAGGAAAAATCTAGCAAATAAGTTGGGCGCGGAGTAAAATGAAGAAAAATATAGACGATCATCATCAATCCGAAGGTTGCCAGTATTGGAACAACGAGAAGAGAATCATTATTATGACTAGGAGTGGAAGTACTAGGAGGACCGCTTGTGGGTTTGGGAAAGGAGTGCAGGGGTCGCCACCGCCATACGAATGCGATCAATAATATTCTTCTTCTTATCTCAGCGCCAGTAGTACCACAACATCCAAATAAGATGGGCATTATGAGAACAGGGAGAGACGCAGTTATTAGGAAATAAAAGACATGGCCATGGCCATGTCTGTGGCCAAGCAAGTGCGAATAGCCCAGCTTCACGTATTTCAAGTTCACTGAACTTAGAAAATCGGGCAGCTTACGCCGAACTCTGACGGAGAAACTCAAAGAGCCGGCATTTGCGCCACTTGAGTCCTCTGCTCCCCCCTTGCTATTCATATTATTATTTACAATTATTTCAGCCGAAAGCGGCTCTTGCTCCCTTGCCATTAATATGGATGTGTTGTTTGTCTCTTTTAATTAGTTTAATTACGATGAAGTAAGCTAATTATGCGGCACCACAAAAACTATCTTGATAAGGACGATATTGTGCCACGGCCAAGTACCAACTATAATTATTATTATATATATTGTGTAGTTAATAAGTGCATAATGGAAGGAGTTGCGTTCTGCCTAAACATGACGATACGAGGCTCCTTTTGCATGATGGCATATCACATCGCTTTTTTTTAGCATTTTTTTACTTGTGTTTGTGCGTGTTGATCTTTGGTACCTATACAACCACATGCGAACCTCAGAGAGAGAGAGAGACGTGACAAAAATTTTGTAATTCACGTAGATTGTACGTTCATGTGTTAATTCATTCAGAAAAATTTATATATTCATTTGAAATTTTATACCCGCCTAGTAACTTAATTTAAGATTAACGAATGAACAAAACATTTGAGTAATCCCGTGCACATCATAATTTAATTTAACGTATCTATATCAGAGAGCATATGATACACCATTATTATGCAATAATTAAAATTATGCTACATACCATTTACAAAATTTATAAAAAATTCTTGGTAGAATACTTTTTCAAGTGGCATATTCAAATTACAGTCCACCAAATCATATTTTGACCGTTCAAAATAAAATCAGATTTTTCCTATTAAATATCTATTAATTATAAAAATATCAAGAGTCTCTCTCACTCACACTTAATCTCTTAACTTATTCTTAAGTCAACTATTTTTTTTTTCAAAGATTTTTTAAAAGGAAAATCTAACAATTCTCTCACACACAAATATGTAGAGGTATTGACTATCCAACTAACTAACAATACAACTCAAATTTTTCTCTTAATAATACTTTTGTTAATATATTAGTAATATTATTTTCTATATAAATTTTTTCAAATACTAATTATTTACAATTAATAATATCAAGTATTCAATAATATCTCACATTAATATGTTTTGTTCTAATATAAAAAGTCAAATTCTCACCGAAGTGAATTTCACTCTGACTATCACAATATAACACATATTTTTATTGCTCAAAATCAAGTTCCTTTGTAAACTTTTTCATCCATAGCAACTCTTCAGATGCTTTAGTTATTGCAATAAATTTTATCTCTCTAATGCATAATGCAACACACTTTTGTAATTGAGATTATCAACTCACATAACTCAAAATAGACTTTTTGAACTTAATGTTACCAATCATATCTAAATTAGTGAATCCAATAAGGGTAGACATATCACTTTTAAAACAAAATCTCAAATCATTAGAATCTTACAAATATCTCATTATTTACTTCACTGCATTTTAATGCTCTTTACCTGAATTTGAAAGGAACTAATTAATTATGTCAACTACATGAGCTATATTAGGTTTTGTCCACATCATTACATACATCAAACTGCTCATAACTGATTCAAAAGGAATTCTTTGCATCTCTTCCTTTTCTTTGTATGTGGAAGGACATTGATTAATGGATAATTTAAAGTGTGTAACAAAAGGAGTGCTTACCATTTAACCTTATCTATGTCAAACCTTCAAAGCACCTTTTCAATGTACTGCTTTTAGGATAGATACAACCTTTTCTTTTTTCTATCCTGAGTGATTAACATACCAAGGATCTTCATTGCTAGTCCCAAGTCCTTCATGACAAAGGACTTACTCAACTTTTACTTCAACTTGTTAATTTTAGAAGTATTACGACTAACAATAAACATATCATTAACATAAAGCAATAAAATGATAAAATCATCATTAGTAAATCTTTAAACAAAAGCACAACGATCAAAAATTTTCTTTTTATAACCTTGATCTCCTATAACAGGCTCAAACTTCTTATGTTATTATCTTAGAGCTTGTTTCAAGTCATACAAGCGTTTCTTTAACTTTCACACAATTCTCTTTTCTTTTCACCTCAAAACCCTGCAGTTATTCCATATAAATTTCTTCTTCCAAGTCATCATGGGAAAAAGCTATTTTCACATCCATTTGTTTAATCTCTAAGTCATGGCTAAAAGTCAAACTCAACACAACTCTGATGAAAGACATTTTCATCATCGGTGAGAAGATATCTTCAAAGTCAACATCTTGTTTCTGATTACCAATCTACCTTTATATTGTAGACATGAAGTATTATTTTCTTAACTTATTTTATAAATCCACTGAATCTTCAAAACACTTTTACCTTTAAGTAACCTTACTAACTTATAAATAGAGTTATCAAATAAGGATTTTATCTTATATCTCATGGCATTGATCCAATGTTGTTCGTGCTCACTTTCAACTACTTTTTTATAGCACTTAGATTCTCTTTATCAGTTAACAACATAAAATCATTAGGAGAATACCAAGTAGAAGACACTGAAATTCTATTGGATCTCTGTGGCTAAAATGAAGGTAGAGGTGTGTGCGGATAATCTTCTATGGGAGTATCAATATCACCTACACCCTACATATTATGATATTGTTAAACATTCTCATCATGTTCTTGAATATTGTCATGAACATCAATTAAATCACTTAGAGTTGTTTGAGAAAAAGAACAATATTAACAATATTATCATTAACATGAGGAGTTGATTTCTCAATGTCTTCAATGTTTTGATCCTTAATGAACATAACATCTCTACTCCTTACAAGCTTTTCATCAACTGGATCATATAAACAGTACCTGAAGTCATCTTTACCATAACCATGAAAGAAACATTGTCTAAACTTTACATCTAACTTTTCTTTTTCATCTTTAGGGATATGAATAAAAGTTTTACAGCCAAATACTCATAAATTTTTATAAGATACTTCCTTACCAAACTAAACTCTATTTGGAACATCACCTTGTAGTGGAACATTAAAAGACATATTAATTACATGTGTCACTGTATTCAAGGTTTCACTCTAGAAGGATCTAGGTAATTTTGCATTTAAGAGAAAACATCTAACCATTTCAATCAGCATTTTATTCATCCTTTTTGCTAAACCATTTAACTATAGTGTTTTGGAATGTGTCCTTTGATGTCTGATCTCATACTTTCTTCAGTATTCATCAAATGGACGACTATACTCACCATTATTATCAATGAGGACACATTTCAATTTCTTACCAGTCTGTCTTTTAACAAAGGTATGAAATTGTTTAAATATATCAAAAACTTGATCTTTAGTTTTCAAAGTATAAACTCAAAGTTTTCTTGAGTGATTATTAATAAAAGTCATAAAATAAATATCACCATCAAATGAGCGTACCTTTAAAGGACCATACACATCAAAACGCATCAATTCAATCAATTCTGACTTTCTTGAAGATGAGTGACTCTTAAATGTAACTTTATTCTATTTCATAGCAAAATAATGAGGACATTTCTTTAAAATTGCACTCTTTATGTCTAGAAGTTGGTTTTTTCTTGTTAAACAATTCATCCCCTTTTCATACATGTAACTAAATCGCTTATGTCATAATTCAATGAAATTATCATTCTTTGTTGCATTTACAACATCTTTGAAGATAACAACATACATGAGATATAAACTAAAGCATTTCTTACCTTGTATCACAACTAGGGAGCCTTTCGTAAGTTTTCACTGGCCATCATTGAAGGTATTATAAAAATCATCATCATCTAACTTTCTTGTTGAAATTAAATTCAAACAGATATCAAGGACATGTTTAACATTTCTTAATATTAGTTGTACTTCATTATTGACCTTTAAGCAAATATCACTAATATCAATGACCTTTGCTAAGTCGTTATTACCGATCTTCAAAACTCCAAAATCACTAGGAGTATATGTTGTAAATAATTTCATTCTTGAAGTAATATGAAGAGAAACACTACTATTTATGACTTAATCAATTTCATGAGATGTCAAATTAATCACATTCTCATCATAAATAATAATCAGGTTACCAATACCAGAAGTGGATGCAGTAGCAATATGATTATTACTCACATTCATCTTCTCATGTTTATCATTGACATCTTTATTTTCTTTCTTCCATTTATAACATATCTTCTCTTAATAACAAAACTCAACATTCTTGTACTTAAATCTTAACTTACTCCAGCTCTTACTTTTATCATTTTTATCATTTCTTTTTTCTTGACTTATCCCCCCATTTTTAGTAATTAAAACCTCCAAATCGGATGATGATGAACTCTAAGATCTTTTTCTCATTTTCTTATTCAGCTTCATCATTCAAATAAGTCAAAAACACAACCAGTAACTCTGATGTCACTCTGATGGAAAAAAGAACGGAATACAAATTACTTAAGAGACCTTTCCCACTCATTTGAATACATGAGAATTTGATTGAATAACAAATATAGCAATTTAAACAATCACACAAGAATATACTGATTTTTACATGGAAAATCTTTTTAAAACAAAGAAAAAAAATCATAGGACACAAGGATCCATAAATTAACTTCACTATAATCAATAAGTGAATAAAACATAGGTACACAACTACAATTATATTAACCAAATTAAACAAACTCAATTTGAACTAAAATGAAAGACTAAATGGGTTAATTAACATGAAAGACACTTTCTGTCAATAATAACTCAATAACCATATCTTCAAACAATAATCCAACTGTTCAAGATGAAATTCCAAATATCCTTTACTGGGTATCCAAATTTCAGCTCAATCAAACTATATATTAATATTCATCTATACAGTTCATCTACACTGCTACAATAAAGTAGAATATAGTATTACTAAAAATACGTGATTATAATTTAAGATAAAAATTTACCCTTGCAAAAAGTTAAATTATGATCCAATTATTTAGAACCAAAATTTATGTATTTTTAATCAACCGACCAAAATACAACTTAATAGAGTTACAAACAACTTTCTAATTATAGTTCATCAAATAAATTTTATAATATTTATAATAAAAAATTATATATATTTTATTAATTTTCAAAATATACACTTGTTAAATTTTAAAAAATAAAAAATTATATATCTTCGATCAATTGTCAAAATGTGAGTTTTTAAAATTTTAAAAAAAAATAGTTGGTACTCTTGCTTAACTTAATTTCAAAGTTTCCCTCCACCCAGCAGGGTACCTAAGAGAAGCTACGCTAACTAACGAGCTTCTACTCCTGCTCTTTGCTTCCATTCCCTCCCAGACTTCCTTTTCAGGCCGGCCGCGGCAGTGATTTTCTTTTGCTTGCATAAGATTTCTTTTTTTAAAAAAAAAAGGAAAAAAAAAGAAAAGAAAAAGAAACAAAAAAAAAGGAAATTACTGGTTAGCATTATTATTAGTAATTGATTGGGAAGGATGACGAGGCAGTGTCACCGTTACATGGAGCAATCACTTTTTTCAATCCTAACAGGCCTTCACAGCAAGGTCGAAGAACGAACGTTCCACCAAGCACTCCAACTCAGCTACAATTACGATTACAAACAATGCCACCTCAATCTCCGCCTTTCCTCCTCTTCCTCGTCCTCCTCCTCCTCGCCGCAAGTGCAAACCTCAGCAACTCTCCTTTCCCTTCTCCCTTCTCTCATCAGAGCTGCTGCTTCTTCCTCCTGTGCTTCTTTGTATCATCAACGCTTTGGCCTCCAACTCCACTCCTTCGTGCTCAAAACGGGCTGCAACTCTGATCCCGTCGTCTCCAACGCTCTCATTTCAATGTATGCAAAATTCTCGCTCACTGCTTCTTCCCGTCATGTGTTTGATGCAATGCCTCTAAGAGACTCTGTTTCCTGGAATTCTCTACTAAATTGTTACATACTTAACGGGTGTTTCGCTGATGCTTTTGACATGTTGAAGCAAATGTACTTTTGTGGGTTCTTTCCCAAATCTGAGCTGATGGCAAGTTTTATATCAGTTTGTGCGCGTTTCCGACGACTCCGACAGGGAAGACTCCTGCACGCTCTTGTTATTGTTGATGACAGAATTGAACGGTCGGTTTTTCTGTCAACATCTTTACTCGACTTGTACTTTAAGTGTCGTGAATCGTCCACTGCTTTAAGTGTTTTTGCGGAAATGGAGGTTAAAAACGAGGTTTCATGGACTGCCATGGTTTCAGGCTTCACTGCTAATTTACACTACAGCATGGCTATTGATTGCATTCGCACAATGCAGGTTCAAGGGTTTAAACCTAACCGAGTGACTCTCATTGCAATACTGCCAGCTTGCACGGAATTGGGTTGTGTCGACCTTGGGAAAGAGATTCATGCTTATGCATTTCGTCATGGATTCTGTTTGGATCATCGTTTTTCAGCGTCTCTTGTTCACATGTACAGTAGCAAGACCGTGGGAGCATTGCGTAGTGCTAGGCTCATTTTTGACAGATCGGGCGTTAAGGATGTTGTCATGTGGAGCTCGATTATCAGGGGCTGTTCCCACTGTGGAGATGGTGTTCAAGCAATGAAACTTTTTAGGCAGATGCAAATAGAAGGAATTAGACCAAATTCTGTGACTCTACTTGCGGTAATCTCTTCCTGCATTTCTCTTACTTCATTCGGCCATGGATGTGTAGTTCATGGCTACGTGCTGAAATGTGGCCTGATTTTTGATGTATTTGTTGGGAATGCACTTATAAATATGTATTCAAAATGTGGATATCTCGTGGAATCACATCAAATTTTCAAAGAAATGCATGTGAAAGATTTGGTTTCATGGAGCACGATGATCAACAGCTATGCTTTGCATGGTTGTGGCCAAGCAGCGTTATCTGTTTTCCATGAGATGCAAATGCAAGAGAAAATGACAGAACCAGATGCAATCACGTTTCTTTCCATTTTATCAGCTTGCAAGTATTCTGGCATTGTCAAAGAGGGACAAGAAATCTTCGATGATGCAAGGAAGGATACAAAATTTCCCCTGACTACTGAGCATTATGCTTGCTACATAGATCTTCTAGGAAAATCAGGGAAAATTGAAGACGCCCTTTGTATTGTGAGAACAATGCCAATGAAGCCCAGTACAAAAATATTGAGTTCGCTGGTATCAGCCTGTGTGACTCATGGAAGAGTGGGGATTGCAGAAATGCTGGCAAAGCAGCTCATAGAATGGGAACCTGATAACGCCGCCAACTATACATTGTTAAGTGTGGTTCGTGCTGAATCAGGGAATTGGCCTGGTGTGGAGGAGGTCAGAAGAGTCATGAGAATGCAAAGATTAAGTAAATGCTTCGGATTTAGCCAGATATCCGTGGGAAATTGACTAAAGGCTTCTAGACAGCCGGGCCAATATTTCGTTAACGCTGTTCTTTAAATATTCAATGCTAAATAGTTGAAAAAGAGAGTCAGGCGAGGCGATTCGTGCATGATAATGTTTACTTGTATCCTTTTATGAACTGATATGATAACCGTATATAAGCTATGTATAATGCTCAATCTCGAGCTTTTAGATTATGACTATTATATTATAAATTTATGTATCTTAAAAGTTAAATGTATTCTCACCTCTTGTTTAGCTACAATAAATGTCTTAAGTTTTGCATAAAATTTCATATCTAATTAATATATGTGTTATTGATGAATATAAATAAAAATTTCATTAACTACCGAAGATCTGAAACCTTTTTTTTTTGTCAATAAAAAATGTAAGTTTCATTTAACATTGAAGATCACTTAATTGTGGAAGACATCCATAAAGAAAACAGATCGAGATCTTCTTCCATGTCGATCTGAAGTCCTAGGTTAATGACAATAATAAATGCCGTGCGCAGAAAAGACGGAGCAATATGAAACTAACCGCCATAGCCATGCATCAGTAGCCAACGGAATGGACAAAAAAGTAAGCCTGTGTCCACACTGGAAGTGCAGAGCAGACCCTCACAAATTCATAGAATTTAATGCTATGCTTCCAATAAAAACTTGTAAAGTCATTTACAGCCGAATGAACTTCAATCTCCAGTTATATTCTCTCACTTTATTAATTTCTTTTCTTTTCTTTTTTAAAAAAGAACTCCATGGACCAAAATAATAATAATAATAAATAAAGACTCCAATTCTATTCCCATGATTCATGAATGAACTATTTTGGTATATCGGAATTCTCGAAGCTAGTTTGTCTAGAATCCATGCATAGAAAATAGAAATTTGCCACAAACATAGAGGCAAAAAAGAGCAACCTGAAGGAAAAAATATATAGGAAACTAAAGCCTAAAGTCTATTTCAGAGTTGCATAGATTTTGCAAAGGAAAGTAAACACATTAAGAAGATGCTGGTTGGATCAAATTAAGGTCACTGATCTCCATTCTCTCATTGCAAGATGAAAGATGATGTATGTGCATTCCGGCACAGAGACCAGCTCATTAGCAGGCAATTGTACTTGCTGTTTAGCAACGAACGGGCAGCCCATAACTGATCCAAATACCTAGTTTCTTTTGTTATAAACGAATTTGCAAGGTAATTCAAATATTTTCACCGAAAAGTTTGAGAAGGTTCTATAAATAATTTCCTCTCTGTGGAAAATTTCATCTCCATGATAAAGTAATAGCAAGCAGCTTCAAACTTGTAACTAGTTATATTGTACTCTTTGCCTATTTCTATAGACTACGTAAAAACCCAGAACACTTTAAAGGCGAATCTAACCAATCTACTTCCAGCTTGAGGAAATCATCCAGTTGTACATTCTATATTGAACTGCAAGAAACTTGTGTCGTAACAGATGGAATGTACATTCTAATTCACCTGCCATTTCTGGTACATTTGAAACTGGCAAACCAGATAAGGATGGCAGAGTCGCTACATCTGAAAGCGCCACAAACGAAGATAAAGGAGAATATGATAGAAGAAAAGTTGACGGCGATAGCCTCTATATCATGATTTGACAAGGAATTTACAGAAGCCAGAGGAAGTTCAGGCCCTTTTTTTAGCCGGAAAATTGACGTTAAGTGCCGATCCTGCTTTGCTTATAGAGCGCGGGGGCACTTAATATCGATCAACTAACGCTTTGCAAAGTTGTTCTTTTGAGTAAGAGTTAGGCCCAAATTCACGAGGAATTAATGAGTTTCAGGAAATGTGGGTTTTGCATTGGCCTCAGCTTCTTATATCTACGGAGTCTGAATTTGAACTATTGAGACTCTAATACTTTTCGATTTTCTAGTCTATCCAGATTTTCCTAATTTTCTTCTAAAAAATAAAGAAAAAGAAAGATTTGCCTAATTTCACTAAGTGAAACTAGCCAAATGAACGTCCTCCTATGTTTTTTTTTTTTTCACTTAAAATTATATCTTACATTTTTTACATTAATATTTTTAAAAAATTCAATTAAAATCTTGAAATTTGAAGTTCTAATAATTATTTTATAGTAAGGTTTTAATTAGATATTCTAATTTAGAATTTTAATAGTGAGTTTTAAAATAAAGTTGATAGTAAAACGAGAGATTAAAATGAATTTTATAATTTTAACTAAAAAAATAAAATATACGGGAATGAAATTGTTTTGAACAAATAAAATTTTTATAATATACCTTAATTTTTAAAATTTAAAAATACAAGAATTCCTTATAATACAGATTGAAATCTTAAGAGATAAAATGCAAGGAAAGTAAACTACAAAATGCATTTAATCCTATTATTTTCTTTTTCTAGTTTAAGATTTATCGCTATCACTCCAAAATATTACTTTCCCACTCCATCACAAGAAAACAACTACAAGTTAGCAGTAGAGCAGATCCTCGTATTAGTTACAATCCCAAGTCAAAGTCCCAACTATATATACATATACACATAGCATACTCTCTATCTCCACCCTTCTTTCTCACCTTTTTTTTTTTAATAATTTTTCGGACCAACATCTACTTATTTCGCCCCCATCTAAGTGTTGGTGAATTGCAACGTCACATCATGCTAATGGTTCTATCTCTTTGCTTAATAAGATCCAAAATGTTAATCAATCTCAGTTGGCGCAAATTAATAATAGTCACTTAGAAATTATTGTACGTCTAATAACATCAAATTATTGTTTTGCATATTTCTTCTTCAATAAATTATCCTGTTAGCCAAATGGACAACCGTAGAATCATGTTGTCTTTTGTCACGAAACAAATGAAAGGAGAGAATGTCTTGATTGTATGGTCCTTGAAGTTACTGACTTTAGGCTAATGCCATTTCTTGGTTGTTGATTTTGTAGCTTACAGGCAGCCTCATGGTTTCTTGACCGCAGTCTCGACTCCTCCTTTACTCTCTTTGCGAAGCCAGGGAGAAAAGGAATTAAAACAACGGAGGGGGAAAAAACGATAAAACAGGAGACAATGTGGGTTCTTGATGACTACTTCGATTTTTATGGTCTTATTGCAAGCATCTAACACGTCGTAGGAATCCTCCCTCAGCTGAATCTTCACTCCTATCGGCTTGGAAGAGTAAAGCAATTTGTGTCTTCGGCCCAATATTTTTACTTCAAACTGGAACCATCTTGTAGCCTGCTGCACTTTTTGCCAGCATTGTCCAAGGACCACGCTGGGAGCCAGACCAGTTTGGGCCAATATTTTCTTTTGACGGTCTGGAGCCTGGGTCGGCCTAATGTTTGAACCCAAACTTTCCGGCCTAACACTACTATCTTAATCATTAATCTGTGGATCAGGAGGATTGAAAAACATGTTAACTTCAAAGGCCGCCCGAGCCCTACATAGTCATACTTGGACTAGGCCGCACTTTATTTTTATAATAATCATTTATTTCAGCTTTGCAGCAGCCAGCGTGAAAATGGGGGCGCGCTGGATTACATCCATCCGCTGGATTACATTACACATCATGCCTAGTCCCTACTATGATCATCTATGACTGTGGCCCACGGGAGAATGGGGGCGTGAAAAGTTAAATCATTACTTTTTTTTTATAACAATAATTATTTAACAGAAAATGAAGAACACATTAATAATATTTAAATCAATTAATTTAAATTAACATGGATGAAGTACTGGTAAGTAGTTCATAAACTATAAAAAAATAAAATTGAAATATATATATACATATATTATATCCTAAATATTAAACAATATATTATATACTAAATATTAAACAACGAATGAATGCGCTTATCTTTATGGGCCTTTTTTTGGGGCTAAGATCAATAATAAATGTGTATCTATCTACCTATCTATATAAAAATACCGGCGAATCTTTTATACATTTCCCTTTGCCCAAGCCAAGAGAGTATTATCATAATCTGTATATTAAAACTAAAACATAATTATAAAAAAAAAGGGAAAGGGAAAGCAGCAGGGCAGAGCTGAAAAAAAACATAAAAACAAGGTAAAGGGGAGCAGGGCATGGCAGGCCGAAAAAGCCTACGCTAGACTAAAGCCTCCTCCCGTTCTCTTCTCTCTCGCGTAGCCTAAACTAAATGTAAATTTTTCTCCACCAAATATTCTTAAAACCCTCCCCACCCCTCTTCCGCCCCAAAACCCAACCCAAACAGGCTGCCCCCTCCCTCCCCCCCCCCTTCTCTCCCTCCACACACACGCACGCACACACACACACACACACACACACACACACAAACAATTACTTTCTTTTATCTGGCTTGTCTCAAATTAATCCATTCTATTTCCCTCTCAAAACAAAAATATTAAAAACGTAAAAGGTTGGTGTGTGTATGTGTGTGAGTGGGGGGGGGTTTCATATTTCAAGTATACATACAGATTAGATGGTTAATTTCAATTTGCAATTTGCAGGCAACGGGGTGAAGAGTAAAAAAGTGAAGAATAGAATTGTGGGGAGTTTGTTTATTATTGTATAATTATCATTGTATAACATGAATGACTGATTATGATAGCCTTGGGAAGGGATCCTTCGCTTCGCTTAGGGAAATTGAGATCTACAGATCCATCTCTGTCTCTCTCCTCTGACTCTCTATCGTCTCTGATTCATAATAATAATATATTATTATTATTAGTGTTATTATTCCATCCAGTCCAATCCAATCCAATTCGTCGTCCAAATGGAGTCTCCTTCTCCTTCTTCTCAAAACGATCATACAGATCGATTTGTCCCTACTGGTACGTAATGCTATGCTATGCCCTTTTCCTTTGCCTTTTCCTTTGCTTTCTTTTCTTTTCTAGATGTCTTCATTATTTTAGGGTTTTTTTTTAAAGCCCAATTTCGCTTCCAATTAATCTTCATTATTTAATTGCTTTCTTGTTCCTCAACCCAACCGAAGAATATAGATATTTGTAGTACATACTTTCTCTCATGTATGTTTGTTAAATGCGTCAAAACATCATTTCCTACACGTAAATTCGTGGCCTGTCCTTCCAGTTCAGATTTCTTTTTAGGGTTCTTAGTTTTTACATTGATAATCGCATTCATCATCTTCATATTTCAAGTATTTTTCTCTTTTGATCCCTTTCCACCTATGGATGCAGTATCGCTTCTGAAAATTTTTGAAATAATAATGGTAATAATAGCGCGTGCGCAAAGGTTGTCCTTGGTGCTTATTGTTTTACAAGAATAAAACTTAAGAATCAAACAATAACAGTCATTCCGAGGTATCACTTCTGTTTTGTCTTTCTTCTTTTTATCCATCGGCGAGACAGCTTGTAAGGAATTTTTAAACTGTTGTTGCCTACTACCAACTAAAGTTGATTTGGTTAGTTTTTGCATATATGTTCTATTTTTAACATTTTCTTTTTTCATAATGGTGTCTTGTATGCGCTCAAAAATGGATGGGACTGTTTTCCATAGGTCACTTGACTCACAGTCCCTTCCATTTTTGTGTAGTTAGAATAAAATAATTGAACCTCTTTGTCCAGTGTACTTCTTCCTGTCCTTCATTTCCCATTACTGATTTCTTTTTATTCCATATATCATGTATGTATATACATTTGTCTGTCTTTATCCATGGCCTTCAGCAGTCATGTACTAGTGTTGTTTGTTAATGTTCTGTGCAGTTGTCATAACTGCCTTAATTGAGTGTTTATGTTGAGTGCAGGAGAGACACCTATTAAGCGAGACAGCTCAATGGTCCAGGTACTTTATTCTAAATCCCCTTGTTTTTATCATGTCCACTTTGGTAATATTAGGTGAATGCTTTGCATTAGCACTCTATTTTGTAATCTATTCTCAGCTACTTTCTCCCAAAGATGAAAGGATTGTTTCAGCGAATTCTTCTCCGGATGCAGCCATCACAGGACCTGTGAGGGATGCTAGAGAACGGCCACCCCCTTCCGATGCTGTTGGAGATCTTAGGATTGTCCCACGTCCCAATACTTATGCTTCACATGAACAAATGGCAGCATACAGAGGTTGGCATCTTCATCCTTTGGTGGTGTTGCTAGTAATTTGGAATGTCTGGCGTCCAGATATTCTTTCGGACATGTCAAAACTAAAGAATCAAATTTGTAAGAATATTATGAACCTTGCTTTTAATGGTGGCAATATTTTACCTTCAACATGTGACAATAACAACAAAGCCTTAATCTCAAGTTTAATTAGGGCTGGCCACATAAATTTTTTCTCACCATGCCGTACTATTATAGACAAAGTTTGGGGTACTGTCAGCATAAAATATTTAAATATTAATGACATTGCATTATGCATAAAACCTTTCTTCTTTTTTTTTTTTTTGAAAAAAAACTCCATGTTCTTATCCTTTTACAAGCTTCACTTATTTTTCTTGCAAAATTGAATCATATGGAAGTCAAAGCTGAAGTCAGTAGTGCTTAGATATTCCTTACTTTCAAATGGAGAATGAAAACGACATGACAGGTAGCTCAGCTGGTTAGAGCAGATGACTGAAAATCTTTGTGTCAGTGGGTTGTTGAAAATTGAGAGTCAAATGACTACTAGGATTCTGTGTTTGATCTTGGTCTTGGATTCAGGTTTTGGCAGTGATGGATCTTCTCAATTCCTTAATACTGCTGATGGCTTGCATATGTCACCAGTGAGGACAATCCGTTACTCCTCGGCTTTCCAAATTCAATATGTACACATAATTCTCCCTTCATTATTTTCCTTGTCTTCACTTGATTCAGGTTATTTTTAATGATAATGCATCCCTGATGCTACAGTCTGGTTATGGCTTCAACCCAGAGATAGCATATGGGCAATATTCTCCAGTTGCCACACCTCTACCGCCCATATTTTTGGATGGCCAGCTATACTCTTCACAGCAGATTCCATTCTCACCATCTTTCTACCCGCAACCTGCCCCTCCAAATCCACCCTCATCAGTTCCTTTTTCGCTTTCACCATCTGAGCTCATGACTTCTGAAAATAGTGGCGAAAACTTACTTTTTGGGCCAGGATCTGGTTACCTGGTACATTTTGGATCATTTGGTGGAGGGAATATGGCTGGGATACCGAGCTCCAGTCCTCTACTGTCACCAGCTGCTTATCCACAGCCAATGGGTATACTTGGGCCATATGAGCACCACACTGGGAAGGTTTGTTTTTATCTTTCTTCAACTTGCCAATGTAGCATATTCTGGAGTGTTTTTGTTGTTTCACATTGTGGCTATTATCATTGTCATCTTGTTCTTATTGTCATTATTGCTGATGTTATTATAATGTTTGGCATTATTTTGTTGGTGTGATGGGTTATTTTATTGTCCATCACTCTGCCACTCTTGAATTACTCCACATTTTTTGGATTTAATACCAGCTCACCTGTCAAGAAAGTTCTTAGCAGTGACACCCTGCATGTTGCATCATTTACTTGTGTCATCTCTTATTAATTCTATTCTTCTTTGAGGAATAGAAGTGAGCTCTATATTTCCAAGTTGGGATCAAAGCCATAAGCTGCAAATGGGAATGAGACAATGAGTAGCTACATCTTAATGGAGGACAGACCATATGACGCATCCATGTGATTGATGTAATTGGAAGTTTAGCTTGAATTAAATTTACGATAAAAGGGCTTCAATCTGGCATGATAAATGGCAGAGTGTGTTGGATATTCAAACTATATATGTAATTCTAGTAAGAAAATTGGCTAAGAAACCAAGGTTGCAAATATGGATGGGCAGAATGATTGAATATATGGTGCCTGGGGTTGTGGGTTTTTTGATGTCTAGTTTTCCAGCAGTTCTTAATGATGAACCATTATTTTGACCCATTTAGTCTCATTTTACATGCTAGATTATGTTTGGACTCTTCCAGCAAAATCTTGTTATCAGAGAATCAAGAGAGGTTAATTTGTTGAAATTAATTTAGTAGTTACCTACATTCATGCTTGTCAAGGTGAATGTTACCTATGGTGGTGCTGTAAAATTATTTTGGTTTTGTGGGGATGATGCTTGATGGTTGCCAGGGGAATCAATTTAGTGATTGGAGTCTGTTGTTAGTATTGACTCTGGTGAATACTTCTGAACAAAATTTTACTGCCATAAAGATTTTCAGTGCTTGTTAAACCTATTGAAGTATTGAACATGCACTTGGTAATTCTTTTTCATAGTTTTGTTAACTTCTGTTCCTTGTACATCATTATCGGATTACAGAATTCTCAACAGAGACCATTGCATGGCTATGGGACAACATCAACTTCATTTGGACGCTACCAGCATAGTGGTTCTTATCAGAACTCTGGTTTTGGCACTGGTTCTATGTCTTATTCTGGGGCTAATGAGAGGGTACTGGTTGGTCTTGATAAGGGCAGAAGAAGAGAGAGGGACCAAGGCTTAGTTTACAATTCTAATGATTCACTTGGTTTTGACCGTAATCGAGGACCTCGGGCTTCAAAACCTAAGGGTAAAAGCTCCACTGAACAGAGTTCTCCCACTGGTAGCAGCAAAGAGAATTCATCTTGCTCTGGACTAAATTTTGATTTATACAACAAACCAGATTTTGTCACTGCCTATGAAAATGCCAAGTTCTTCATAATCAAGTCGTTCAGTGAAGATAATGTTCATAAAAGCATTAAATACAGTGTTTGGGCGAGCACACCACATGGGAACAAAAAATTGGATGCCGCATATCATGAAGCAAAGAAGATAGAAGGCCAATGTCCAGTTTTTCTCCTTTTCTCAGTATGTTACTATGACTAATTATCCTTGAAACAGTTTGCTAGCTAATTAAGATTTTTCAATCTGTCAGTTGATTTGGACCCATATACTTAGTCATGGAGGATATTCTTTTGTTAATGTTGCCTAACTTGCAATTGGTAGATCTCTGTTCCAACTAAGTTACTGGTTGAACAGTCTTGCTAACGTCATTCTTTTCTGAATGATCAAGTGGCATAAATTTCTGCTAAATTGATTGGCAGATGTGAAAAATCTCTGTAATTGCTTTGTGTTTAAGTTATGGCATAAGTAGCATTGTGTTGATTTATCAATAGTCTTAGGTTTGTTGGTTATGCTTCTGTGCAGGTAAATGCTAGTGGACAGTTCTGTGGGGTGGCTGAAATGGTTGGACCTGTAGATTTTGAGAAAGATGCTGATTATTGGCAGCAGGATAGATGGAGTGGTCAGTTCCCAGTCCAGTGGCATATTGTCAAGGATGTTCCAAACAGTCGATTCCGACACATACTACTTCAAAATAATGATAATAAGCCTGTTACTCACAGTCGAGATTCTCAACAGGTACAGTATTTCATGTATCTTTTATTTGTTTCTACCCACTCTCCCCTGTTGAGATTGAATTTCTGTGATGGTGAAATTGTTGTCATTTCCACACACCATTTCCCATTAAGTTGAACTCGTACTTTGATGATAGCTCTAGTCTGCTATTTTGTTTCTGTCATTACAAGAGTTGAAATTTTGATTCTTTTGCTAAAAGGTTCTTGTTACCTAACCATTTTTCTTCATGATATCTAATTAGGTGAAACTACAGCATGGTGTTGAGATGTTGCAAATTTTCAAGGATCATGACTCACCTACATCTATGTTAGATGATTTTGAATTTTATGACCAGCAAGAGAGAGCTTTGAAAGAAAAGAAGGGCAAACAGCAAGCTAGTACGGCAAATGAACGAGGTTTGGTTGCTGATGAGACTATAAATCAAATTTCTGCTAATTTTGCACAAGCATTTCACTTGGGTGATGGCATTAAAGAAACAGAGATGAGTGAAACACATGCTGGCTCAAGAGTTGGTTTGGTTGTTCTGCCATCAAGTAATCCCGTTGCTGCTGTACAGCTTTCACATAATTCCAGTGTTGTGGTTTCCTGTACTGAGGAGTCATTTAACCAATAGCTTATGTCATGCTTTCAAGTCAGAAACGGAAGGGGGCTGATGGGATGACTACATTGATGTTGATAGAACGCAGCTGTACCTGTTGAGCAAGCATATTTTAGATGCTTGCTGTGATTCGCTGATACCTATGATTTTCAAAGAATTTTTTCTTGCTGACAAAATTGGAGGTGGCATCTCAACAGCTGTATCAGGCATTTCAAGTGACCTGACAGAGTACTAACTAGCTGGTTTTTATTTGTTTCTGTTGTGCTGTCTAATCTTAAGAGAAATTAGGTCGTTCAGCCATGCTAATGGAGCGAGGTTGCAGTTCACTTGTTCGTAATTTTCTTGCAGGGCTCTGTGGATTATTTTGGTTGGAGGAGCTTTTGTGGTCAGAAAGTTATAGAGGATTGTGTGGTACCAAGTGGTGGGGCAGATTATTAGGAGGGGGAGTGCGCAACTGGACCTAATTTCATTTAATCCTAAAACTCCTTTTAGTGGTTTTCTAAGAGCATTTTGGCTAGTGCAAGGATCTTTATAAGTTGGCCCATCGCAGGGGGACAAAATGATGAAAAGAAAGAGGGAAAATGTAGCCATTGTCCCTGTAGAGGATTAATCTTTCCGAGCAGTTTCGATAGTGTGTTGGCAGTTTCAATTTAATGCTTGAATCGGCGGAGCAAAGATGATTCTTTTTAATTAGCAAAATAAGTTGCTGGTACTTTTCACTCGGCATTCTGAGGAAGCAATGAATGATAGTGGACCTAGTTTTCATTTATTCATCATTCAATTTTTGAATGCCACGATGTTATTGCCTGTATGAGACGTAATAATTCTATGTTATTGATTGTCTGGAAGGTGTTTGCAATCTATGTGCCAATTAGGAGAGAATTGTCAACCAAAAGTATCTTCTCTAGATGGAATGCTCCTTTTTCACTGTGGAAAATCTTGGCGTCCCACTTCATTGCATCTGTAATGCTTTTTACTTTGACAATGATATCAACGTCATCTCTAATAATAACAGCTCCTCCCGGACGAAGAATCCGATGCATCTCAAGTATGATATCAAGAATGTCGCACCTGCACCCATGAGTATCGTTCATTCGAAATCAAAATCATGCTCTCTATCTCCTGTATATATACAGACACGTACAAATCAAAATCGGTATTTCATTTATGGAAGAAAATATGAGCATTTGCAGGGATCGTGCCACCAAGAAATTGCACCTTCGACAATCCATGATCCATCCAGATTTTATAAAAACAAGCGTGCAAGGATTTGTTCATCCCGAGGAAAATACCAGCCTGCCTTAAACAATCAAATATTTCCCTCGTCGATGCACTTCTCTCTGGCTTAGCACATTTTAAGTGAGAGAACAAGGAAAGACAGGAGGAAGAATTTTGTTTTTGGTGGAGGGCAGACAGAGGTTCTTCCACATAATATGAAAGGTGACAGTGGCAGGAAAGATAAATATCAACAAAAGTGGTTTACCCCACCCAAAAATCACCAAGATACATAACTTAATGTAGCTTGATCACTGTCTACAAATCAAAGAGTCATAAATTAGTATCTGTTACCTGATAAAGGATAAATGTTTGCACAAATTAAGAAACAAGAACAATCTTTTTTAATTGCTTTTTTGTTTGATCATTTTACTTTCATTCCCTTTTCTCTTCCCCTCCGCCTCAAAAAAAAAAAAATCTTTTATCTAGTACTAACATGCAGATTTAGATGGGGGTGGACATAATTACAGAGTCATTTAGTAAACAAGTTTAAGTCACTTACTTCTCGAGATACATACTGAATACGCCATGTGCGTGAATGAGGTCATATGTTCGAGGGTATGTTGCGAAGGCTTCGCACCTGCAGTCATCCATGTTAATCAATCCACTAATTCACCTTTGAATTGAAGGGATGTAACTACACATTCAATTCACTTTGATTTGTTAGGTAAACAAGAAAAGATTCCCTTGGCAACAAAATAAAATATTAAGTCATTGCAAATAAATTTGTGTTCAGCTCTTCCTTGTCAAGGAAATTGATATAGATGAATATGATCACCAACATGGGCACAATGGGAAAATGTAAAAACATTTGAATGCACTTTCAGTCTAACCAGTTCATATATATTCCAACCAATATACATTAACTAAAAGACTAAATAATGGATTGTGCTGGAAAAGTCAAATGAAGTAAAGAATTTGTTTTCATGCTTACCAATCCATGTAAGTTCCAATGAGGCCACGCTCATACACAACATTAAGACTGCTCTTGTTTGCATCAAAAGGTACGGCATTCATTACCCAAACAGGATAATTGATCAGGGCTGCGGCAAAACCACCTATGCCAGCATTCATATCCATTATGTTTCTATATCTCCCTCCAGGCAGAGATTTAAGTATGATCCCATAATATCTAACTCTTCCTTTCCATAGCTGGTTGTCTTCTTCAAAGGACCTATGTGAAATTCCTGCACCAATAATACTAGGTGGAGGAGCATATAACCTCTTGGACCATTTTTCCAGAGCACCTCCAGATATATCATGGACATCTGTCACATTTGGAAGGGGAGAAAGGCATGCCTCCATATTTGTATACCTGTTCGGACAAGCAAAAATGGTTAGTTACCATAAGAAATGGAGACTCACTGTATCCCAAGGCACAAATCTTGGATCATTCTGCCTCACAATCCATGTTCATTCCTACATTTGCGTGTGAGCTTGTTTTCTGGCACACTTCATTATAACTCTCTGGCTATTGAAACAGATGTCAGAATTACCCAATGTTGAAGGTTGTAATCCCAAAAAGTTAGGCCTCCTGAGGGATTAGCTTATATTTGATCCATTGCCAATACTAGGTGCCCTGAAGTTAAATTTAACAAGTATCATACCCTTGCTCAAGCCATTTAGTACATTCTCATTGTAGCACCCTTAGATGCAACAACAACCAACAAGTTGGTCTGACAGAGACATTTCTACGATTACAAGAAATTTGAGGCTCCTATGTCAAACTAATCAACATGCATGTCAGAAGTCAAAAGGTGGGTTTCTTTCTTTTCATTATTGTTATTATTAATTATGATAATCATGTAATCCTTGTATATTAATCAGGAACAAGTTCTGCAAGAGTTGTGGCCTAACTTCAGAGGCTGGATATGAAAACAAAGCGAACTCACCAACCAGCATCAGGATTGTCTTTAGTACAAAACCGGGGAGATTTCCAGATCCTTGACTTTTTCATGCAGTGAACATGATTAGTAGGTTTTCTCCAGACAGCAATGGGTCCCCTCTCTGAAACTTTCTTCCAGCATAGTCGCATAGCAAGATCTTCCAACCTTGTTTGTTCTTGTTCCAACTCCTCAGCTGGTCTCTCCCAACCCTTGTAGTTAACCTTCCAATTTATTGGAGGCCCAGACAATACCCAGTAGCCACCAGGACGCAACACTCTGTCAATCTCTATCAGATAAAGTCCATCTAACCATTTGCAGTTTAAATAAGAAAAGGAAAAAAGAAAAACATAAATTAGATGCTGGAAAACTGATTCTGGTAGAGAACTACAATGATGCTTGCTGAATTTTTTTTTTCCTGTTTTAAAAGAGTAAATAGAGAGTACCATAATTAGTCCATTGCACCAGACATCTCGAACAGTGCACCATATCAAATGATCTTGATGGGAAGGGTAGTCGATGCGTGCTAAGAATGCCAAGCATAGCTGGAAGTCCTCTTTCCAAGGCAAATTGTACTTGGGCCTCATGTATGTCTCTTGGTGCAATTGACATTGTCAAGATGTTATAGTCCATTAGAAATGCTCCAAAGCTTGCAACCTGGGGAGAATGTAAGACAATGGCTGAAACTTAATCCCAGCATATCAATGTGTTGACCACAAAAAAATATACATTTTTCTCACTTGAGAACTAAATTGTCTTTACACCACAAGACCAAATTAAGTGGACTCATTTACATGAGACCATATAGGATTGCACTTTGAGATTATATGAACAGAAGCATTATTTTGACAAAAAGGACAAAGCAAAGTCAAGCCACATCCAGGCATATGGGGGCATCACAAATGCTGTCTACATTCATAATTTCCATTCTCGTTCTGCTAAGGACCACATAAACTATACAGAGAAGTGATGAAGGACATTTGAGGACCAATTGCATGCATAATCCAAACACAGCAACATGTTTATAGAACAAAAAATGGAATGGCCAAGCATGTCAAACCATAAGCTCATCTAAGTTTAACATTCATGAAAATGGACCTTGAGAAAATAGCAACAACTCAAAGTCTCAAAGTATGGTAGTAAGAGGCCTGAGAGCTATAAATAGCAACAACTCCCGTAGCTTGCTTGCACCATTTTATTCTTTCTGGCTCCCATTTTCAAATACAAAAAGAGTCCTCATATTTGCTAAGCAGACCAGAACAAAATCAGGGGTCTTCAATAATAAAATTTTTAAGTCCAACGCAAAGAATCAGAAGGAGTACTACTGAAAAAGAATCCTAACTAATTGTGTCTTCTTCTTCTTCTTCTTCTTTTTTTTGACTTTTATTGCTAAATAATTAAAAGGAAAGAAAGAAAGAAAGAAACTACAAAGTGGCAAATCCAGATACATAAGGTTAACGTTTACAATTTAAAGGACTAGGAAGATCCTGCCGTTAGCCCAAGACACCAAGAAGCAGGCTCCATTCTAGCAATGAAATTGGGGGAAAAAAAAAGAAAAAAAGGAAAAAGAAACCAAAAGAACAAATTGCAACACCACCGACAGACTTACCCCACATCCAACATCAAGAACGGTCCTGATAGTCCCAGAATTGAGAGGGAGAACACGTGCGATCTCAGCAACATAGCCTTTGACACCCTTAGGAAAAGAAGTGCCGCCGCCTGGAAAAACAAGGAGATCACCTCGGAGTCTAACCCAATTCTGAGATTTCTTGGAAAGGGTGAGCCTCTTGAAAGGGACATTGTGGAACCGAGCATAGTCCCTGCTCTTGGGCCAAGGAAAGGGTTTCTTGTAGCCAGCAGGGGTTGGGACTAAACAGATGGGTTTGTCGTGGGGGGAAGGGCAATGCCGCTCTCTGTTGAAAAATCTTTCGGAAGTGAAGAGGGTTTCTCTGGAAGGGTCATGGCAAGGGCAGTAGTGGGTGAAGTTTTGGGGACAAAGGGTCAAGAAAGACAGGTTCTTGATCTTGAAGTTGGAGATTAGCAGGGAATCTTGTTCTTGTTGTTGTGGAGATAGAGGGAGAATCATGTGGTGGTGTCGCTCAAAGTCAAGAGGAGGCGACGAAGAATAGTTGGGAGTGAGACAGCCAAGTTGCCAAGGAGGCGGCAGCAAGGGCGACCGGGGAGGAGGAGAGTAGGAGGAGGCAGTGTAGTAGACACCAAGACCAATAATGTATGAGAGAGCGAAGAGCATAAAGGAAAACATGAGTTTGAGGAGCAGCGAAAAGGGATTCTGTCGCTTACCCATTTTTCTTTTTTTTGGGCTTTTAACGTTTTCAATTATGTTGGAGAGGATGGATCTTCGGCCACTTTTTGAGTCTTTTTGACTGGGACTGGAAAAACTGTTGGTTGGAGTGCATATACAAGTACTCACTCATCGGAGTTCATTCGGTAAACTAAACAGAGAGGAGAGAGCAGAGCGTACTTATCCTATGCCTATGGCTTTGTAAGAATATTCTCATCCATCCTTCTAACATATGTCCGACTATTCTGCTTTCTAACGTGAGATGCAGGCGCAGCAGCTTCAATGTGCTCTTCACATCATCATCAGTTCATCACCATCCTAATTATTAATATATACTTGCAGTGTAGCAAAAGATCAATCAATGAAGCTGCTGCACTCCACTCCTCTTCTCCTCTCCCCTCCCCTCTGCATTTGTAATAAAGTCAAGCCTGATGATGCATGCAGCCAGCCAGCGGCGGGCCAGACCTCACCACGACCATAATTTTATGCACCCACTCCGGGGATAAAATGTTCACATTTTTAACTTCTTTTTTTTTTTGGCCTTTTCTTCTTAATCAGAAATAATTTTAAATCGTATTTAGTCTTTTCTTTTCTACTTTTACTCACCGATAAAATAGAATAGATGTCCAAGATAACAGATAAATAAAGAAATACTTACGTAAGTTACGTCCACACTTATCGACACACGCCCCCAGGATATGTAGTTCAACCACTGTAGAACACAAATTATTGACTTCACTTATCCACACACTTAATAATTATATAAAAATATTTATATACATTTTTAATTATTGATTTCATTTATTAGTGTCAATATATATATACCGGAGTAATATGGGAAGAGGCACCCGAGATCAATGACTAAAGTTTGCCAGCTTGCAATGGGCACAAATTATTCATAGGAAGCTACACCAAAAGACATAAAACACTGCATCCTAGGCCAGAGCCTAAACTTCGGACTTCGTAGCACACAAGCAATAGTCCCATTATTAACTCCTCAGAAACTTCGCCAGTCATTCACCCAGGGCAAATACAGAGAAAACTCATGGCTTCGCACTCCTCTGCAAAGCACTCAGGAAGAACAACCTGATGATATTTATTTTCTTTCCAGGTAGAGGTTGCTCTTGCTGGCACATCCGATCTACGGTTTTACTTTCCTTATTGGCACATCCAAATGGATCAGAAGGAAGACATTTGTTTTGACAGTTGACACAAATGCAGTGGGTGTTACGTACACTTCACACTCACTTGATTTCGACAATTTCAAGTTCAAAACAGTGGACGGAAACGGTGAAAAAAAAAGAGTAATAGGCTAACTTCAATCCAGAAAAGGATTAGCTAACCCACCCATTAAGCCAGATAATTGCTCTTAGTCCGGAGAGAAATGGGCTGTCGGCAAGGCCACCTGTCTTTCTAACAATTGGAATCTGCAACAATCATTGCAGCTCAAATGAGACCTTCACCTTATTTCAGCATCACCATATAATACATGCATTGATCTTACATATTTCTATTCAAAAAAATGAAGCAAATATCATGCAAGTTACTCAAGGTTTGGCTATCATGTTATCTACTTATTAAATATTAAGCAATCTGTAATGCTGCCTATATTAGTATCATAAATCATCTAACAAAACACATTTAAACCAAAGAATGATATCTCAACAATCTGCCAGTTATGTGATCACCAAAGAGAAAGAATGATGAGAAGGTTTGGCTATCCACTTAAAATTACTATTTTTAGATTGTGCATACCACACCATAACGCATTCCAATCATTTGGGAAAGTCCACAAGGCTCATACAAAGAAGGAACTAACACTGCGTCAGCTGCTGCATACAGCATGTGGGGAAAGCTTCTCACTGCATAAAAAAGAAATTTAAAATAATATTTGAATTTTGTGTCAATAAGATATGCCTCCAACTTTTGCAAGAAAAAATAGATCTACCTGCTGCAACAGTTATTTTAAACTAATCCTTAATAGAAAGTATAAGATCCATGATTACTTGGAAAAAAAAAAGATACCGAAACAATTTACACTGGGACCTTGGTTATGCCACAAAATAGGCATATATATCAGTGGCCAATAGCTTCAATTACTTACTGTAAGATTGAAATAACAGACTTAGGAATACAATCAAGAGATAGATTAAGAAATTAACATGATAAAATAAAAGAATTTATAAAAAAATATTAAATTCAAAAGGCCTCCAAAATTGAATTGGATGATCTTCGAAACTTTACCATGTTTTTTTCTTTATAAAAAAAATAAAAAAGAGATATTGAGAGTAATTATCTTTTAAAAACATAATAAAAATAAAATAAAATAATTCAAAAGTAACTTTTTATTCATTTTAAGAAAAAAAGGTCAATTTGTGAAATTTGTAAAATTATTTTCTCTTTTTCTTAAGAAAACAAAATAATAATTTGGGAGTAATTTTATTTCTAGAATGAGAGATTTGAGAGTAGCAATAAGTTTTTATAATTTTCAAGAAAATTAAAAGGAAAATTTGGACTTTGATTGTTTTTTTATTTTATTTTATTTTGCAATTAAGAAAAAGTTATCATATAAGTAAAGCCAATAACTTGGTTAAAAGAAATAATTTAACCTTTTTCGCAGTTTGTTAATCCTCATGGATTCAACATCGATCATAAATTGTTTAAAAGAATTTTGGGATGCTTTCAATGTTGTTTGAGACTAAAAATGAATCTTACCAAATGAACCTTACCCAAATGAATCTTGTATGGAATTAGAGTGCAAGATGATCTAATAAAATCATGGGTAAGATTTTGGAACTGGAAATGATTCCAATAAAATATCTTGGATTAACCATTTAAATTAATCTAATAAATAAAAGATTTTAAGACTTTGTTATTCAAAAGATGATAAATAAACTGGTTAAATAGAAACTTTTAATCTCATACAACCTTAAGATATTTATTTTAAATAAGTTAAATTGAACCAATTTGTCAAATATTATTAATTATTTTAAAAAATTCAGTAACTAGAAATATGATTCAGTTAATTTAGAAATTTGTTTAAAATTCAGTTTAACTTTTCTTTTTTCTTTCTATTTCTATTGAGTTTTAGATATACAAAATCAACTCGAATAAAAGTATATTTTTATATTTTTTATGAATTTTTATTGTTCATAACAATATTTTATTATAGTATATTATATTTATTAAATATTATATTTTTTGGTTATATATTATAGCATTAAATTTTTTGCTAACCATTTTAATTAATTCAATTGAAATTAATTTTACATTCAATTAGCAAAATGTTGTTTATTCAATTTAGAAAAAAGAAATTGAGCCTAAATAATGAAAATGACTGAATCATCACTAGGTGAGTAATTCGGTGTATTGATGAAAAAAAAAGTACAGGATCAATAGACTAGATTTCCATAATATGAGTTTAAGGACATGTACATAACCATATCCTTGTTTTTCACAAAGATACTGTTTTCCAACTCAAACCTGTAAATATGTTAAGTGGTAACACCAACACGTGGAAGTGTATTGATGAAAGGAGATGTTGGCGAAAACTTGGGTTAGAATTGGAGATGATGTTGGGGAATGAATAAAAAAGAATAGCCAAGCTTGCAAAACTTCTTCTCTGTTGGTATATAAAGAATTTGATAGAAAGATGCGGTGTTAAGCATTCGAAGGCGCATGAGAGAACATATTTAGTCTTCTGGCTGAAAGAGGAAGTCTTCGAGTACCCACCTGCAAAGACTACTCGTAATTCTTGCCAATCAAAAAGGGAATAGCATTACCTTAATTAATGTTATACGACAGAAAGACTTGGGCATCATTAAAAAGGAATAAAAAAAGAAATTCGTTAAGTCACAGCGCATACGCGCGCGCGCACAAAAATATAACGAAGGTTTTAGTGTCATCAGTGGCAGAGAAATTGTTGAGGATTGAGCAAAATGCTGAAAAATTGTGTCATTAAAACGAAATCAAGAGCGCCTGCTGAATTTAAATAGGCAGGCAGGTGGTTTATGTTTGCGTTTCAAAGGGCAAAAATCTTGGAGAAAAGTTAATGAATGATTTAGGATTTCTATCTTTCCATTTTTTTTGCTTTTCACTAATAAAAGAAAGAAGGAAATACCGGGAAGGAGAGATGGTGAGATGATTGAGAAGAAGGGAGTAATGAATAGTAGTGGCGGTGGCGGTGGGTGGTTTTGTGGTTGCGAATGCGAAGCGCTTCTTCCCTGCAATTCACTCAACTTCAATGGCTTATAGCACTTGTCCACTCCTACTAATGCAATCTCCATGGTTTTATGGTTTTATGCCTACTACTATCTTGCGTCCTTCTTCTTTTTTTTTTTGTTTTATTTATTTATTTTTGGCCGGAGGAGGGGGGGACGGGGGAGGGGATGATTTTATGAACAATCAAATCAATCCCCAAAAAATCAGCCCTAAAAACAAAATCCATATAAAAGAGAGGATGAGGAAGACGACGGCCAAGAAGAAAAGGAGCATTGAAATCCAGAAACCCCGTGTTTCCACTTTTCTTTTTTTCTTTTTAAATTTTCTCGAAGAAGGAAGGAATGAAAAAGGTAAACACAAAAAGTAAGAAAACAAGGATGTGACAAATAGAAGAGAAGAGACATGGCAGAGATATGCTTTTAAAATTAAAAAAAAAGGAAAGGGAAAATGATCTTTTTATTTTTATTTTTTAATTTAGGTATGAATATGATCCTGCAGCAGCATCTACTGCAGCAGCGCTTTCTTATATATATATATAGAAGAAAGGACGAGTAGAAGAAGAGAGCCACAACACAAAATGGGAAAATCAATTCTCTTGCTATTAAAAAATATATATTAGTTGGTTCCACTTCAATAGTTGGCGTGGGTGTGGGTGTGGGCGTGGGCGTGGGCGTGGGCGTGGGCATGGGCGTGTACCCCCAATCTATCGTCTCATCTTTGGGTGTGGGCGTGGGCGTATACCCCCAATCTATCGTCTCATCTTTACCTCGCTCAAATATCTGGTCTGTATTTTTTATGTTCCATGCTACTTAATTCAACTTTAATAAAATAAATAAATAAATAACGTGTTCAAACTACAATCTCATTTTGGGCAGAAAGAAAAAAAAGGAGAAAAAAATTTATGTACTTTTTTTCTTTGTTTATCTATCTATGATAAAGATTTGCTGCAACGTTTAGTTCAGTTGTTATTTTATTGATCCGATTCCTTAATTCATTATTTCACCTATCTTTATCTTAAAAACAATTTATAATGCTCTTCTTTTTTTTTTTCGATTTTCCTTCTTTATTAAATTAAAAGAAATAGCAACCACTCAAAAGGAATAGCCGTTTGTCACTGGTCGAAAGTCTTAAGAATACTTTCCTAGTAATTTTCTCACATAATTTTTTTTTTTTAAAAAAAATTTAAAATATATTTTATCAGTCTATTTTAAATGATAAGAGGAGTTTTTTTTTTATACAATAAGACAAATTATCACTATTAAATCTGTTTAATTTAATGGTGCATATCACATTACAACATTTATTATATAGTTGATTCGAAATTATTGTATTTTATTTGAGCATTTACTGTATAATTATTTTTAAATTATTGTCTTCTTAAAACTATTTATTATTTATTATATGGTTGATTCAAGACATTGTCCTACATTTATATCCCTAAACACAAAGTAACGTGACACGTTCCAATCACACTTCTCGCCTTACCAAACTGCAAATGACAGTTTTACCCCATGATTTAGCAAAAAATTAAATATATTAATTTTGTTATTATCACAAAAACCAGATACAAATAAATTCGAAACTTTGTATATCTTAACAAATATATTTTAATTTTAAAAATATAATAATTTGATAATCTTATATATATATATAATCATTTTTTTGGACAAATTAAGCCTGCCGTTAAACTGTCGTAATAAAACTGTCAAATTATATGATACGGCATTTTAACGTGTAAAAGTTGCTCACTCTGTATCCACAAGACCGAGGGAGGGAATAGAATTACTCCAAGACAAAAGTGTATTAGTATAATCAATCAATGGATTTTGGGTAAGGTAATAAGTGAATGAGAAGTCAATCAGCCACGAGCAAAATGAAAGGGAGGCAGATTTTCATGTCATGGGCTTTGATCTCATAATAATCATCATAAAAACCACAACAACCCGTTGATCTGATCAGTCTCAGCCAGCAAAAGTGCCCAGTTTCCCAATGCCTCGGTCTCTTACAATACATATATACGCACGTCCACTTTGATTGAAGACGCCGGTAATTAATAAACCAGCACCCAACCCAAACTAGAAAAGAGAAAAAGAACTCCCATCTATTCTGCCTCTTCTTTCTTTTTCTTTTTTGCTTCTCATCCACTCTTCCTTCTTCTGTATTCTTATGTCCTAACACCATGTTACTCCTTTGTTCAGTGAAATCAGTCCAGCCATGCATCATCTGAAACGAGCCTTCCTTACAGTGGTCATTATCTCTATCTCAGCAAGTTCAAGCATATTCACAATTCCTACAAAGTGGGTACTTACATCAGGGTTGTCGTCCCAGCACCGAATCATGATCTCACTAAGAACAGGTAAACAACCACTTGGAATTATGGGACGGGCGCCCTTGCTGACAACTGGAACCATTATTGGAACTAACTTTCTTTCTTAGCTTCAACAGCAGGAGGGGATAAATTGCCCTAACAGTGGAGGTGGAACAAAAATATTCTGCAGCTTCTAATTGTGCCGTGGACCAAACAGTGTAGCAGATTAAAGATACAAGAATTCTTAAAGATTTTTGTTACTTGGCATTTGGAAGTGTTAAGCCACTTGTCAATGGAGAATTGATTATTGGGCCAAATTAGATTGAAGCTCACCAGGGGCCATCTTCTGCCACCTCACTATAGGATCGGGGTAGAGGGGCAATTTCGGGTGACATTTTGAAACGACATGAGTCCAAGGAGAAACTCAACTGACATACATGGAAATTTGAACAGAATAAAGAACCACAACTCATGGCATTAAGGGTTATGAAAACCATTAACATACCATAGTTCTGTCCGGTACTATTGACAGTTATATGAAAAGCCTCAACCACAATAGCAAAGAGGATCGGGTGTTTCATTCAAGAAAACAGAAACCACGAGTGTTTTCTTTTTCACAGAAAAAAGGTATGGGGAAAGAGTAGTAAATAAATGAAAACCTAAGCAAACTTTGAGTTAGAGATCATATGGTGCCATCCAGCGATATGTTCCAGTCTCTGATGTCATTCCCTCTGTCTGCACTTCAATTCTAGCAACCCCAAAATCAGCAATTTTGATAGATTTGTCTGCAAAAATCAAAAGATTGTCAGATTTTAAATCTCTATGAATCAAACCAAGGCCATGAACATATGCCATCCCTCTTGCAACGTTCAAGGCCTGCTTGACTGCCAGTTTCAGTGGCACAGCCCTGATTGGTCGCTTATTCAAAAACTGACGCACAGAACCTCTCTGGGCATAATCCGTAACTATGCACCATACCATTGGTTTACTGCATGCACCAATAAATCGAACTATATTGGATGCTTTAATGTTGCCAGCATCACAACTTGATGCTGTCATTGTTGCTCCATTAACTTTGCCTTCTCAGGGTCACTTTCAGGCCTCTTTAATATTTTAATAGCGACACCCTCACCAATGTAAGTACCTCTATAGAGTTTCCCAAAAGCCCCTTAAGCAAAAGGTGGTCCCATTTTAAGCAGCCTTAAATCACGTGTCCACTCATCAAAAATTTAAGGCCCTCCATTGGGTAAGCACTATCCGTTAGAGTACGGGCCAAAGCATCACCACTTAAAGCCTGTCTGACCCTCCCTCTATGATTGCCACTATTTGCATCAGTAAAGTTGTCATTAGCATGTGGCTTTCCTGTATGGTTCAACGTTTGAGCATGAGAATTGTTTGAATCAACACTGCCTATATTAGTAGCAAGAGAACCTTCGTTAATGCTCATTGGCATGCTCTCATAACTTTCAATTGAAATGTTGGAATTCTCATCAAATCCTTGCTACAAACCGTGATATCTGTTATCATGGTTGTTTAGACTAATTATAACTAGAAATTTGTGTCCACCTTCCAATATTTTCATCTTTGACAATCAATAACCCTTCATCTTTATATCTTCAGCATTAGAATCCAAAACCAAATTGTAATATTCAGAAAACACTTAAACAAAATTGTTCCCATAAAAAAGAAATGATGAAAGAAAACAAACTTGTTCATAATGTCTTTCAGCATAACATTCAGAATGCTTTGCAATCAATTTCTTGTTTAAGTTACAAAAATATAGACATACACACACAGGGAGAGAGAAAGGTCCACTGGAATAAGGCAATAATCCTAATTGCTGAAAGAGTGAACAAAAAACATGACTTTTCAAGAACTCTTTCAGGAGAACTCAGAAAAAAAAAAAAGAATAACTCCATGACGCTGAGATTGTTAGCACTTGGATGGAAAAGTAAATAACACATAAGATTCAGAATCTTTTGTATGTTACCTAATGTACAACACAGAACCAAAATGCAATTTAAAGGGAAGTATGTAAAGTGACATTTATCAACTTACGTATGACTATCAGATTTGTTCAAATTAAAGTTCTTCCGACATGAGAAGACAACAAAAAAGTACTCCACTAGCCATACAAACTGAGAGATGATTGAAGAAAACCAATTGAGCCAGCAAAGGGAACCCGTGAACTAAATTATGGGCTAAGCCAAATGACCAACCCGACAAACCACTGCAAAAATAGATAAGCTCTTTGTAATCCGTACCTAAAAGGGATCTTGAAATCAGAATATCACCACATGCTATCAAGTACAAATCAACCCAAATGAAGAAGAAAGCTTTAAGCAACTTGGGATGATCGTTAAGGACCCAGAAAGAAAAGTAAGCAGAACCTACACGTAACTCATATAAATCTAACAGAAACAAAAATGTCAATCAAACAAACAAAGGCAAAATAGCCTCTCAGCAATCCTAAAAGGAACTCTGGGAAGTCAAGCTGTTCAGTCCGCCCAGAATTATAAACAGATAGACAAAAACCCATCAAGACAAACTTATAAAAACACCCGATTTGAGGACTTATAAATGAAGAAGGCAGGGATATGTGCACGAATTAACCTGGATCAAAAAGGGCCTTGATTTTGGGATGCCTTCTGGGTGAAAGTCCTCGAGAGGCAAACAACGGAAGAGAGGGTGGACGGTCAAAGCCATAGCAGTCCAAAGGAAGCAAAAAACCAATGAGTACAGTTGAGGCTTTTTAACAGAAGTGCATTTGCAGGATAACCCCTCAAAAAAAAGTTCTAAATTTTAGAAAATTTTTACAATTAAAATTTTAAATAAAATTTCAACTTCTAATTTTTATTAAATATGAATTTTTTAAAATAAAAATTGATCAACCACTTTCTATATGAATATTTTCCCGAGATATATTTTAATACATAAAAAAATAAATTTAACAAAATACACACACAAATTTATTTTTTGTTATATTTTAGATATTTATTATTAAGTTAAATCAAGAACATTTTGACTAACTCTTGTCTAAAAAATGAATATATAATAAAAATTAAATATTTTAAATCTATTTAAATATTAAAAAAATAAAAATTTTAATAACAAAAATTACAAAATTTTGAAAGCACTTATCTCACGACGAACATTGTCTCCTCGAAGAGACTAAGAATGACTCCAAGACCAACGAGGAGTAAATGTAGAAGAAAAAAGAAAAAAATAATATATATATATAGACTTACGCATTTGTGAGCGTCTGCGGATAACGAGGTAGATACGGGCTAAGACCACTGTTCAATTCATCCCTGTATGTTTTTTCGTTATGTTTTAGGTGATTGGATTTTGCGGGTTAATAGATCTATCCACGTGGCATGTGTGGATTATTTTTTCTTCTTTCTTTTATACCCAAAAGTGTGCGGTTAAATATATATAGACTTACGCATTTGTGAGCGTCTGCGGATAACGAGGTAGATACGGGCTAAGACCACTGTTCAATTCATCCCTGTATGTTTTTTCGTTATTTTTTAGGTGATTGGATTTTGCGGGTTAATAGATCTATCCACGTGGCATGTGTGGATTATTTTTTCTTCTTTCTTTTATACCCAAAAGTGTGCGGTTAAAGTTAAACACATCTTAGATACTTTTTTTTTTTCTTTTCATTCAAGTGCATTTATTTAATCAATAGTTATTCATTATATTTATATAATGACTCTCATTTTCAATTGAGATAAAGCATTTTAGGTTTGTGCATTTCAAGCACGGTTTCGTTGTCAATTATATCAAAGTGAGTATACTTACTCTCTAAGTGCTATTGTGCGTTGGTCCAAAAAAAAAAAAGTGCCATTGGGATTGTTGATTCTGAATTTTTTATTTAGTTGCTTGCGTTTCAGTGATCTTGTTGCATCCAAAGAAATGTGATCTTGTTGCTAGGGTTTAACCCATTATTAAAAATGATTAGCGAAGTCGATTTAAGCTGTTGGGGCAGGCATTTGGCCTCGCTAAAGGTTTTTTTTTTTTTTTATCTTCTAGTGTAAATGTCAGTTTTCTTATATATCACTCGTACAAATTAATATTAACTACTAATGCACACGCATAAATATTAACATCGATCTACTTACATGTGCCATATTATATTAATCTCTGCAATTAGCATCTACTGTAGAGATCACATTGCAACCAATGTGTAACAAATCTTTTCTTTTAATTTTTATCTTCACTTCTAGATTATGCCTTTAATTAACATATAGTGCAAGAAGGCAACAGTTGTTAATGAGCTCATTTGAGCGTGAGAGATTAGACGTACTACTGCTGGGGTAGATGCCTAACTAGATTATAACAGATATATCAATAGCAATAGCAAATAATTAATCCAAATTTTACATTGGGATAGGTTTTATTTATTTTCTTACACATGGATAGAACTGTCAATACCATGATAATAACAGGTCTTTTACTTTGACTATATATATATATATATATATATAATCAATTATTATGAACGTGAGGATGGAGCTGAACGGGAAGGCCTTACAAATGGATACAACTGTTGATAATGACAGGTCTTTTACTTTGACTATATATATATGCGCATATAATCAATTATTATTAACGTGAGGATGGAGCCGAACGGGAAGGCCCTTGGCAGGAATTGGGAAGGGGTCAACAATGATATTCTCGTCTGGAAGGAGCTTTTGAAATTTGAAGCGCTTCACCAGATTGTGGACGAAAACTAGTATCTCCAAGCGAGCGTATTCTTTACCAGGGCACATCCGAGGGCCCCCGCCAAAGGGAACAAATGTGTATGGGGCTGGTCCCTTTCCTTCGAATCGCCTTGGATCGAATATCTCGGGTTCTGGGAAGTATTTCCCGTTTTTGTGTGTCGAGTGTGCGCTCCAATACAACTGCACGCGCGTGCATTAAAGGAATGGAAGATAGATAAGATGCATTAGCTAGACGTGTAATAATTATAATAAAACCAACATATTAGGAAAAAGGGATAATAATTTTTTTTTTTAAAAAAAAAAGGGGAGGGTGGAACCCAATAGTTAATTTACCTTCCAGCCCTTGGGAATGGAGAAACCATTAAAAACAAAATCATTGATGGCCTCCCTGAAGGCGCCCTGGAGAGGAGGAGCAAGTCGCATCACCTCGCATGCTACGTTCCACGAGTACTTCATCTTCTGAACGTCATCCCAGTTCAACAACTCCCCCGGGCCTTTCTTTTTCGCAATCTCCATTTGTTCTAAGCATTTATTATATTACGTTCCAACAAACAACAAAGAGAAAGACGGTTTAATCAATTAGCATTATCCAATTCATACTTATATATATTTTTCTTGATTTTAAATATAACTCAATTAAAAAAAAGAGTAAAATTGATTCATTTTGAGATGCAAATAAAAATAAAAATATTTAAATATTTAAATTATATAATATAATATAAAATTATGTGTGCATCGTATTTTAAAAAAATAAAAATAAAAATAACAAGCACTTCGTTAAAGATATCAACTAAATCAGCCCTTAATTCATTTAGAAACCTTTTATTTCCCTTTTTAGTATATTGTATGGTAAATAAAATACCATTTTTATAATTCATTCTCATTAAAGAAGTGAGAAGATCATAAGGTTCTGAATTAATGTATTATCAATTTTCTATGATACAAGATCAATCGAGCGTTAATTTAGATGTATGCTGCAAGCTTAGTTGTTTCATATACATTAATGATTTAATTCATAAAATTTGGCATCTTACTATAATATGTTTGTGTGTGTGTGTGTATAATTCAGAGTATTTAAAAAAAAATAAATAATTAAATTATGATTATTCCTTTTTTTGAATAAAAAAAGTTTTTTTAACTAGAAAAATTTATAAATTAGCTATTAGATTAATATCAAATTTTATTAATAATGAAAATTTACTAAAAAATTAAAAAGAAATAAATGCTTATATACTTTTAAAATTAAAAAAATTGTGTTCTATAATATTTCACCACTTTTTTTACTTTAATATATATATGGAGAGAGAGAGAGAGAGAGAGAGAGAGAGAGAGAGAGAGAGAGAGAGAGAGAGAGAGAGAGAGAGAGAGAGAGAGAATTAATAGGAAAAAGCATTAAAAAAAAGAAGAAGAAGAAGAAGATGGAGTTTGTTGCCTCTTAAGCTTTTAAGGGCCAATTGAAAAAGAAGAAACTCAAGCATAGATATAAAGCAAAGAAGAAAGATACACAATAAGTAAAAGTAATTACCCTGGTAAACTTGGTCGTAAATATGAGGCAATTCAGCAAGAAACTTAACGATGAAAGTGCAAGCAACGCTAGCAGTGTCATGGCCACCGATCAAAAGGCCCAGAATTTTGTCCGAGATTTCCATCTCGCTCATGTACTCTGATCCGTTCTCGTCGCTCGTAGTCAACAACATGTGCGACAGTATGTCCTGTGTGGGCGACGCATTTCCCTCTGCAAGTTCCCTCTTCCTCTGCTTGATGATTTCCAAAAGCTGCTTCCTGATGAAGTTGGAGGCCTTGATGGCCCGCCGAAACGGAGTCCCCGGCAAATCGATGGGGATGGATATGATTCCGGAGGCCAAATGATTGAAATGCTTCTCGAATTTTGCGACTTGGTTGGGGTCCTCCATGCTCATGAACAGACGACAGGCCAACCAGAAAGTGTAGTTCTTTGCAAGAGGAAAAACCATAACCTGTTGTCTGTTTTCCCATCCGGAGGCAAAGTGTCTCTGTGCTACGGCGTCCATGACTCCGATGTACCGCTGAAGAGCCTCGGGTTTAAGGAACTGAGGGATCATCTTTCTCATTTTCTTGGCTTCTTCATTGGAGGATGTCTGGAGGGAGGAGGGGAAGATCTTGTTCACGGAGTCGGGCCACCATGCCATCACGAGCTTGTTCTCGTTGGAGAACAAGAACTTGTTGCCGGACACACCGCATAGAACAGCGGCAGGCTGACCCAGAAGGTTTGTTTTGAATACCTCTGACGAGTATTTGGCCACCCGATCAAAGATGAACTTCTCGGGATGGCCTTTCCATCCGGTGGACAAGAACTCGAGGCTCTCCCCCACAAAAGGAAGCCCGGTCTTGCCCGGAGGGAGGTTAGTATAGCTGTAGTACTGTGATCGATGCTTGTCAAAGATGACAAACAGGAAGAGAATGGTGGATGACACGAGGAGGAGGAGGAGGAGGAGGAGGAGGAGGTGGTGGAAATGCTCCATACGTGTATAGTAATTCTTTTGGATGTTTTATTTTCTTTTGCAGCAGGGAAGTGAGGTATGCTTAAGGTGAGGCCTCTCTGGTGCCAATTTATAGCCAACCGCAGGCCTCCGGTTGTTTGTTTGTAATTTGGAGTTCGACCTCAAGTCAATCAATAGATTCGTGAGACTCACGGCTATATCAGAGCCAAATTTATGGTTGTTAGTGACCTAAAAGAAGCCTTTTTAACATTCACATTTATCATGTACTATGTTTTCTTCTCTATATGCATGTTGTCTAGTCTCGCATGCATATTAACGCTAGGTTTTTCGGTGTCACTAATCTATAACCAACCAATAATTTTTTTTACAAAGGGTATTTAGGCCGTCGTCAATTTGGACTTTCATTTTCTTATTTTCAAATTTTGGGTGTAAGCTAAGTTAAATAGTAACTAAAGTCTGATGGTGTATGTACCCATAAAAAAAAAGAAGAAGAAGAAGAAGAAGAAGAAGAAAAAGAAGTCTGATGGTGTGGTTTATAGAGACAAGTAATGAAATCATGCCTTTTCTAAGAGGAGAGGCACATGACCATTAAGGCCTCCAAAAATGAAGTAAAAAGAAATCATATTTCATGTTCAATTTTGTCATATTCAAAGTTATTTATAGAAGCTGAAAATATCTGCGACTATTAATATCTAGCCCATAATTCTTATATATATATATATATATAGATAATAACAGAATTTTGAATAATAATAATGATAACTAACAATTGCACATTAACTAATTGGATTTCATTACGTAGTTAAATGAAATTAAAGCAGTATTTATTCTTCATCTTTCTTGTTTGTTCTTTTTAGGGCTACATGAATGGGGGGAAAAAATTACAAAAAGACAATACTAATGAGTGGCTCTAATATCTGTAAAAAGTAGATTCAAAATCTCCTGGAAAGAAAAACGAAGAAATTGCATGCAACCCGCATTTGCTAACTTATAAAAAATATTTTAAAAGAGAAAGAGGGAGATAATGAAGAAAAAGTTAAAAAAGAAAAAAGAAAAAAAGAAAAAGGAGGAAGGGTGAATGCTAAAATTAATGGACTTTTAAGGTACTTAGGGTGAAAATGCGTGGGAAGGAGAAGGAATATTAGAGTAATGTGAAATAAAAAGGGGCTTGTAAGGAATTGGGGAACTATGGAAGGGCTGGTCAAACTAAAAGCAAGGAATGGTATAGTCGGTCCCAAAATGCGGGGAAAAAAGGTGGCAAGCGATAAGGAACTCATAGTCATCATAGTCATAAAGAGCCAGTCTCACACAGAGTCACAGAGATGCAAACGTGCAATTCCCTCTGCTCCCCAATCCCCATTTTTGTAAGGGTCATTAATTATTAAGTCACAATATGCCGTCAACGTGTTTATTTTAGTTTGTCTCTTTTTTCTTTTTTTTTTTGGTTTCCTTCTTCATTTTCCCCCCTTCTTTTTTACGATATTTTTCTAATTTTTTAGCTAAGAAGAAGTTGTTGTGTTCATCTACATAATAATAGAAGAGGATAGATGAATTCTAAAAATTTCAATGTGGATGCGTCACAATATTCCGTCAACGTGTTCATTTTAACTTTTGTGTTTTCTTCTTCTTTTTGACTATCTTTTTCTAATTTATTAGCTTAGAAGAAATTGTGTTGAACTACCTAATAGAAAAGGGTAGATGAATTCTAAGAATTCGAAGGTGGATGTACGCTTATATATCTATAAATTTTGTTTTTCTGTTTTTTTTTCTTTCAAATTATGATGTTCATGCTTTTTATATCAAAATTTTTCCGTGCGTGTGTACCTAGTTGT
The DNA here is from genome assembly GCA_021464305.1 of Kandelia obovata. NCBI lineage: Eukaryota > Viridiplantae > Streptophyta > Magnoliopsida > Malpighiales > Rhizophoraceae > Kandelia > Kandelia obovata. The sequence continues at coordinate 105,580 of CM038481.1, forward strand.
TAAAACTAAGTCATCGAGACGTTTTCGGGAGCAAAGAAAAAATTTTGTACAATGTATAAAACAAATAGGACGAGGGTCCACCCAACTTCCCACTATTTTCTTGATAAAAAGGTTCACCCCGTAGTTTAACACTGTTGCACTACCCAACAAATAATTGTTAGGCGTTCAAATAGCGTTTCCAACACTTTAACGTTTCCAACTATGCCAACACAAAATGTAAGGAACTTCCATGACAATAATTAAAAAAAAAAAAACAGAGAGATTAACAATAATCTCTCTTTTTTGAATGTATCTACCTTAATTTCTTTATTTACTCGAGGACATATCGCCGAGGAAAAGAGACAATTGTTAATCTCGCCGAGCTCTCTCCGTAAATGGAAGTAAATAAAGAAATTAAGGGAGACACATTCATCATTGTAATTACCCTCGAAGCTGCAGTTGAATATCATGTATTGCTTTTTGTTTTTTTATTTTATCCAAGGCTCTCTGTCAGCCTGCTGGCGTCTATTAAACTAGCATTAGTAGTACCTCTTCCCTGTAACGGCTACTAAAGGACGGTACTAATTAATAAAATCTCCGACAGACAGATTTATTATTATTATTGACAAATTATTCCTATTAGTCATTTTATTTATTGAATGATATATATGCAGCTCGCCTCTCTACCAAATTTGAATGGCTCTTATCCAAGTGTCGAAGCCCTTTGGATTGGACTCTGCACCTTAGTTTCCTTTTATTTATTATTTTTTTTTGGCCACACACTGTATAGTATATTTATTATACTACATACAATACAATGGTATTCCCATAACTGTTTGGTACTTACTATCCAATATTCCTAAGGGCGGCTACCAAAGAATGTTTTTGGTAATGTATAAATTTGATTTCCATTTTGTAGAAATATGCGTGTGACCGGCGCATCTAATTTAAGTTTCACCTTACACAGTACTATTCGACTCACTCTTCCAATTATTTTATTTTATTATTATTTTAATAGGTACACAGTCCTTTTATGTTCTTCCTATATGTCAAATTAAAGAATCATCAGCAATTTGCAGCATCTTAATATATTATAGTACACGTTCCATGCAGTATACATCCCAAGTCAATACTACGCTTGATTCTTTTTTTTTTTTAAATATGATATTGCAATTTCGCTATACCTAGATACACACACACATATATATGACGCTGGACGTCTAAGATGCTCTGCATACAACTCCAATCAAAATTTTGTTTGACTTTGTATTGATGAATTTGTTTTGATTGCTCAGAAAAATAATAGTCCGGTGGTTTTGTTTAAGGTCGTCAAAGATTGATGGGATGTGTATTTGCTTCGGCACAAAGGTGGTTGGAAGTTGGAGGTTAGAAGACAATTGCTATGATGTTGATGGGAGGTAGTTGGCGGTTAGAAGACAACTGCTCATGATGTTGATGGGAGACTGGCTGGCCTCCACGTTCAGTGATGTTTTGTTTGACTTTGTTTGTTTGTTTTGTACTTTTCATTCTTTTACCAACCAACTTTTCTTCTCTGTCTCTTGTCTCTATGCACATTTTCCTGCCTTTTTGGCTCGTTGAGGAAATGTGTACCTTTTACATTCTTATTTCCCTTATATCTTACTTCTCCGCGTACACCTGCAAGAAAAAAAAGAAAGAAACCAGCGGAGCATATGATTGAAGTGCATGAGCTTGAAGGCGTTCTAAGTTTAATATCCGCTGTTAACACTGAAACCCCGGCGTACCAATTCAAGAAATCAGTTTTTTTTTTTTTAGCTTATTCTAGTTGACATTTAATTAATGTAATGTAGTGGGGGGGAGTTATTGTATGCTGTAAAATTGGGATAATCCCAAAAAGAAATTTTCCCAGAACTTAAAATTTTCCTATATTCGCAATTTTAAACAATATGGATTCATTGTTCACGTAGTAGAAGCATAGCCAACGTAGGATAATTCCGAGCTTTGATTTATGTCGCTTGTTAAGTAAGTGTCTGCTCAGTAGACTAATAATAACCTTCAGTTTGAAAATTTTTTGAAAAGATAAACTGTACTTCTCAATTTCTTTAATAATAGATAATATAAATACAAAAAATACAGTGAGAAGATAAATAGATATTATGTTTTAAAATTTATTAAGTAAAAATTTTTAAATATTATAAATTTTAAATTTTATCATAATTTATATATATATATATAATGTTAAAAAAAATATCTCAAATTTTTTTTTATCTTCCTCCTATGTTCATCAATAAAGTGATATTAGAACTTAGGTAAAATGATAAACAAAACAAATATCACCTGCCAATACTCGTAACTAACCAAAATAAACTATGACTGATGAGCACTTGCATAAAGGTCATACTTGGGTCTTATGGCTTATGGGACATTATTAAGAAGAGATATGAAAACCTTACTGGTAAGGATACTGCAACTATGGTTAAATTAGAGGATACTGCAACTGTGGTTAAATTAGACGTATGACAGTGAACAAAGAAGAGAGATCAAAATGCACTCACAATTATTCATCAAGGGTTAGATGATGACATGTTCAAGAAGATAGCTATTACGAAAAGGGTCAAGGATGTATGAGAAATCCTAAAGAATTCCATGGTCAGAGGATGAAGAAGGTGTAGCTCCAAACTCTAAAGGCTAAGTTTGAGATGATTTTAATGAAGGAGAATGAGTCCATAACAAATTATTTTACTCGAGTATTGGTGGTGGTGAAACAAATGAAGTGGCTTAATGAAATGATTGAAGATGCAAGAGTTGTAGGGAAGATTTTGTACTCTCTCAATGTGAAATTCAATCATGTAATGGTGACAATTGAAGAATCAAAGGATATAAAGTTCATGACCATCAACGAGTTAAATGGATTATTGTTAGCTCATGAAGAGAGAATAAAGAGGACCCAAAAAGAACTTGTGGAGCAAATTATACAAGAAAAATTTTCTTTTAATCCTATGGGAATGATTGAGGAGGAAGAGGTTGAGGTCATAGTAGAAGTCGAAGTTATAGACAAGGCCATGGTCGCAATTAAGGAAAAGACAAGCAAAATTCATTTCAAGAAGCTGAGAATAAGATTTTTCAAAGAGACCGTGTATGAGAGAGTTTTCAAAGAGGTCATGGATAAGAGAGCAATAATAATTATAGAAAGGATAAAAGTCAAGTAAAGTGTTATGCATGTGGGAAGAAATGTCACTATTTTTGAGAATGTCAAACTAAGAATTATGAGAGGAGACAAACTTTATTGAGCATAAAGAGGTGAAAGGTGATATTATTTTACTTTCTCAAAAGGAAGGCTTCGTAGACAAAGATGTTACGTGGTATCTCGATAATGACACAAACAACCATATGACAGGAGATAAAAGCAAATTTGTAGAGTTAAATACAAAAGTGATAAAAAATATTCATTTTTGGAGATGATACAAAAATAGAGATTAAAGGAAAAGACTCAGTGATTTTGGCTACAAAGGATAAAGACCATAAAATTTTTCATAATGTTTACTACATTCTAAAAATGAACAGTCATATTTTGAGTATTAGCCAACTTTTGGAGAGTGGGCACAAAGTGAAGACGAAGAGTAATTATTTATGATTTTGAAATCAAGATAATATACTTGTTGCTAAAGTTGTCATGATAAAGAATCAAATATTCTTGTTAAATATGAAAATGATGCAAGCGAAGTGTTTACAAGCTTGTGTGAAGGATCCTTCATGGATTTGACACATGAAGTTCTAACATCTTAACTTTGAAGGGTTTAAAATGCTAGAAGAAAATAATATGCTGAAAAGAGTTCCTAAATTCAATCACCAAAATCAATTGTGCGAGACATGTCTAATTGTAAAACATGTAAGAAAGAGCTTTCCGAAGGTATCATTTTCACAAGTAACTGAGCCTCTACAACTTGTACATGCAGACATGTGCAGTCCTACCAAGCCACAATATTTCAATAAGAGCTTATATTTTTTTGCTCTTTATCGATGATTACATAATAAAGACGTGAGTTTATTTTTTAAAAAAAAACAATAATGAAGTTTTTGAGATATTTAAAAAATTCAAACTTTTGTTGAAAATGAAAGTGGATACAATATTAAAACTTTAACAATTGATAAAAGTTGAGAGTTCACTTCTAATGAATTCAAGGTCTTTTGTGAGGAAAATGATATTTGATGTCCTATAACAGTTCTAAGAGTACCACAACAAAATGAGGTTGCAGAGAGAAAGAATAAGATAATTCTTAACATAGCAAGGTTGATGTAAAAAAGTAAGAATATGCCTAAAAAGTTTTAGGTTGGGATTGTTGCATGTGTTGTTTATCTTTCAAATCATTCACCTACAAGAAATTGGGAGAAAAAAAAAACCCTCAAGAAGTATGAAATAGATATAAGTCAAACGTGAGACACTTAAGTGTTTTCAGATCTATTAACTGTGTTCATGTATTTGAACATGAAATGACAAAACTTAATGATAAGAGTAAAAAGATGATGTTTATTGGTTATGCTGAGAATTCTAAAATGTATAAATGTTTCAAACTCGTTTCCAAGAAAGTTGTGATTAGTATAAATGTAGAATTTGAGTATGATGTTTCATGGTATTTAAGTGTTTAAAAAGAAGAGACATATATTTTTCTTCCTTATTTGGAAAAAGATAAAAATAAGGACCAAAAGATTGAAGACAAAAGTTTAACCCCTTCCTCAATAAGTTCAAGTGAACAACCTAAAAAAATTTTATCCATTTGCAAATGATGAACCTTTAAGTTTTGAAAAGACTGTCAAAGATAAGAAATGAGTCCAAGTTATAAGGAAAGAAATTCATTCCATTGAGAAGAATGACACTTAGGAGTTTGTCATACAAATATGTGAAAAGAGAACTTGAGAGATATAAGGCAAGATTAGTTGCAAAGAGATATAAACAAAAGCATAACATGAATTATGAAAAAGTATTTGCTTTTGTTGCTCGCTTAGAGACAATACAGTTATTGGTTGCTCTTACGATGCAAAACTAGCAGACAATTTATCAAATATATGTGAAATTATTCTTTCTAAATGGTGCTCTTGAAGAAAAAATATGTGTGAAACAACCAAAAGGATTTACAATTGAAGGTTATTAAAATAAGGTGTTAAAATTGAAGAAGACATTGTACGACTTTAAACAAATACCACAAGCTTGATATAGTCATCTCTACAAATATTTTCATGAGAATGATTTTTCAAAATTTGTTTATAAATTTGCACTTTATGTTAAAGAGGAGAAAAATGATATTTTGTTTATGTGCATTTATATGGATAGTCTCATTCTTATGAGAAAGAATTCACAAGTGTATGATGTTTTTAAAAAGACAATGAAACAAGAACTTTAGATGAGTGATATGAGACTTATGTCATATTATTTTGGAACAGAGGTAAAACAATGAAGTGACGAAATATTTATCTCTCTAGAGGTAAGAGATATTTTGAAAAAATTTAAAATGATAGATTGCAATCCTATGAATATCCCAATGGATTATAAGGTAAAACTCTTTAAGTAAAATGAATTAAATAAAGTCAATTCAACCACATTTCGAAGCCTTGTGGGAAGCCTAAGGTACTTGATGTGTACTGGACCTGACATATTATTTGTTATGGGATCAGTGAGTTGATTTATGGAGAATTCAAGTGAAAAACATATGCGAGCTACAAAGTGAATTTTTTAATATTTAAAAGGTACTCTTAATTATATCATTTTTTATGCTTATTTGAAAAATATTCACTTAAAAGAATATTGTGATAGTAATTATACCGGTGATATTAATGATTTAAAAAGTATTATTAACTTGATATTTTTCTTTAGAGAAAATATAAATTCATGGTATTTAAAAAAACAACTAATTGTAACACTCTCAACTTGTAAATTAAATTATATTGCTATAATTGCTAATGCGTGTCATGTGATATGACAGGGAAAATTGTTATGGAAACTTCATTTTACATAAAAGAAGTCATTAGAATTATGGTAAACAACAAATAGATCATTGCTCTTACAAAAAATATAATATTTCGTTATGGAAACAAGCATATAGATACAAAGTTTTATTTTATTTGTGATTGCATTACTAGCAAAGAGGTTGAGATGAAATATATTAAAACTTTTAATGAAATAATTGATATATTTACAAAAATTTTCAAAAAGAAAATAAATTTCAATAGATCAAAAAAATAATTAGAATCACGAAGAAATCAAATTTTGGAAGAGTATTGAATTTTTTTTTTTTGAAAATTAAACTAAACTACCCGTTTTTAATGATTAACAAAATGAATGCAAGAGATTTGTTAGAAAGACAAATAGATATTAATTTTTAAAATTTATTAAGTGTAATTTTTAAATATTAAAAATTAAAAATTTTATCATAATTTATAATGGTAGATTTATATATAAAAAATAAAATAATAATAATAAAATATCTCAAAAAAAATTTCATCTTCCTCTGGTCGCCATCAACACCTTCCTACTGAAATTGAAGCAGGACTTGATGCTGATCAGTCCCCAAATAAAATAGACAGGCTTGATTAGTTGGGCGTCAAGAGCCTGAGGCCACTCTATCTGTTACTAGGGATGTCACGGACCTCCGCTAGAATCCTGGATATACAAATGTTGACATTTTTACATATGAAGAAATGACATTGGCTACGAAGCATTTTCGACCGGATTTTATTCTTGGTGAGGGTGGTTTAGGAGTTTTTTATAAGGGAGTCATAGATGAGAGTGTAAGGCCTGGTCACGAGACCACATATATGTGAGCTCATTATCGAAGTATTGGAAAGTTTCAGTCTAAACTTTTGCGGTGGTAAGGAGTTTCATTAATTGAAAATGCTAAAAAGAGGTTCTAGTAATGAACAAGAAAGGAAATTAAGGTTTGATGGGTTGACATTGTGATTGTGCTACGCATTGCAATAAACCTTATTCATGTAGTCTTAGGCCAATAAATGTCTCGACAAGTAAAATAAGACAAACTCATCTTGTTTATGCATACACACACACACACACACATATATTTATATATTTTGAAGACAATATTAGTTTGTCCCTACTTGCAGTATCAATGATTACTTGCAGGCAGAGGTCAACTATTTGGGCTAACTGAATCACACAAACCTTGTGAAGCTTATTGGGTATTGCTGTGAAGATGACCACAGACAACTAGTCTAACGAATAAATGGCAAGCGGGAGCCTGGAAAAACATCACATTCCTAGTAAATGGCTGTCCAATTTTGAAAATATAGAACACAGTTTCCTTTTTTTTTGTTTTTTTTTAAGGAATTTCTCAAGGAATACAGCATTTAGATCTACTATTTGTATTTTTCAAGATAAAATAGAACACAGCATTTCCTGGAAAAGCTTTGGAATAAATCTACTGTTTGTATTTATTTATTTTTCGGGGCTTTTAGGAGTCGGTTGTACTTTGACCTGGTCAAGCAGGATGAAGATTGTTTTGGACGGAGCTAAGGGCCTTGCTTTTCTTCATGGCTTAGAAAGATTCATGATTTCAAGATATCAAACATCTTGCTGGATGCGGTCAGTTGCTGCATCTTCATCAATTAATCAAATAATGTTAATTGAACTGGCGGCTAATGGTTATCTTGGTCGAGCTTACTTATCAACAAAGTGCATCCATGTCTTGTGGTCTATTTCCACTTTTGGAGATGCAAAAATCTGGACGATTATGAATGTCCTTCCTTGAAACTCTTTTTCTGTAATAGTGGTGGGGTATTATGATTGATACAAACTTTGGTTCTCCACATGTCCACTAAAAATCAAGAAACTGGTGCGGTGTGATAGACATGTGGAAACATACTTAGAAGCAACCGTTATCATTCAATCATGTTGCTGTTGAGGAATATTTCATTGGTTTGCTAAAACTGTAGTAATGATGCTCAGGATTTTAATGCCAAGGTTTCAGATTTCGGCCTTGCAAAAGATGGGGCGAGAGGGAGACCAGACCCACGTGTCAACACGCGTGATGGGAACATACGGATATGCTGCTCCTGGATACCTAATGACTGGTGAATACCTGATGACAAATTGCACCTAAAGTGGTGGACTCTTTGCAGGGTTTTTGTGCATTTACTTAGAGAAAATCCTCATCTTTTATCCACGCACCTTTTGTCAGGCTATGCTTTTCTTGACCAGGACATTTAACAGCTCGAAGTGATGTTTACGGCATTGGAGTAGTATTACTCGAGTTGCTTATTGGAAGGATAGCATTGGACAAGGGCAGACCGAACCGAGAACATAATCTTGTCGAGTGGGGGCGGCCACTTCTGAACAACAATAAGAAGGTTCTGAGGATCTTCGACCCAAGAATGGATGGGCAGTACTCGGTTAGAACGGTAATGAAGGTAGTCAATTTGGCATACCAGTGCGTGAGCCAAAATCGAACAGGGAGACCCTTCATGAATCAGGTAGTTGAATTACTCGAGACCAGTCAGTCGACCAATGATGAAGCATTGTTTCAGAACAATGGAAGGGCTGTGACCCTTTATGAAGATCCGAGGCATTCTCCTGGCACTCAATCAGAGAGAAAAACTCCAGCCAGAAGTGGTAAAAGAGAAGGGGAATCAAGAAGAAGATTCGAACCAAAAAAAATGGCAGGAGCAAGGTTGAGCCTCAACTGGAGCCTTACCCTTTATGGTCCTTCTCGTGAGAGTGCAATCTCAAGTCCAATGAGAAATTAGCATCTATTGTAAGTTGAATTTGTACTCCTAGATACGAAAACTGATACAGAATGTGCCATTGAATTTAATTATCATTATTATTATTATTTTGGTCTTTTCTCTTCGTTGCATTTAGGAAACACAGGGAAGAATCGATATTGTACAAGCCCAAACATATAAATGAGCTCAAATGTACTACATCTATTGCCTTTCAGACATACCATTGTTTCTAATTTCAAGAACAGCTTGAAATCTTACTGCGGAGAGACATTCCTCTGTTCATTTTTGGGGGGTTCTATAGGGAGATGCATCTAAATAAGTTTGAAACTAGGATGGTAGAGAAGGAAGAAGGGACTCTAAACAAGTCGTGTGTATTAAGACTGAGGTGAATAGTGAGAGAGGAACAACAAAGATGGAGGAGATACTTTTAACGAGAACAGGTAAAGTAATTTCGTTGATCCAAGTGACCTAATGGAAAAAGGTCATCCACACGAGGGACTTTGCCCTTTGAGAGTAAGAGAAAAACCTTGTCACAAATACACCAAATATGATTCGAACCAGAAGTCCTTATGAAAAAGATGGGTAACCTGATTGACAAATCCATTCAGAAGTCCAAGATTGCTCAAACCATAGTGCCATCAGATTGATTTCGTATGACAAATCGTAAACAAAAAATGGTTGGAGAGACAGAAATGCTTGGGGGGCTGCTCTGCTCTCCTAGTTCTCTTTTCCTTCTCATGATTTCCCCTCCCGCCCCAAGCTCTCTCCCCTAAAACAAAAGAAAGAGAATTAAAAAAAAAAAAAAAAAGAGCGAAAAAAGATTATTCTGTTCTATTCTATTCTATTCTACGGACAGCTAAACAGGGATCAAGCATGCAACGGGTAACAAACAGTTGCTTTCTATCCCGCGTACTTGGGAGGGAAGAGTGTGGTTCTCTTCCTTGGTTAAGCCAAATCACTCGCGTGGATTGTGATATTCCCTCTCTCTCTCTCTCTCTCTCTCTCTCTCTCACACACACAAAAACAAAAGAGACTTCTTCAATCCAAACGACTCAAACACAACGCATTTTTTCGGAATCTCTTGCTAACGCTTGAATTTGGGAAGCTAAAGATTCATAAAAGCCTAGGCTCTTTCATATCGATCCTTACCAAGTCTATTAAAACGTAAAATAACAAACGATTATTTCCGCAAAGCATGCATATGGCTTGCACGCAGCATGGCACCCACATTATCCATCTTCTCATGGGACACATTCGCTACACAAATTGAAAAGACGATTATCGCATCCCAACATTTCATGGATTGATCAACTAACATTCGCGAGCTTGAATGATACCATCTTCATAAGCGTCCCACTCTGGACAAAGGCGGCTCCTAGCACCAGTTTCTATCGACCACGCGATTTTTGTTAACCGCGCCCTTTGAGCGGACGACTCCCTCAACCATCTCAAAAATTTATTTGGCTCAATTTTTGATAGCAGACTCTTGATTCTAATAATATTATTATTACTATTATTTATCTTGATATAGTTTCGAGGCTAAAAATGATTTTCCATTTTGTTCCCAGACGGCAAAAGAAGCCAAATAAATATGCTTACGAGCAACTTGTGAGGAATAAGAAAATGAAAGTCAACATTGCAAATGCCCATGTTTTCTCAAGAAGCCTGCAACACCCGGCATCGGTATTCTCCCAGTGCCCAGATAGGGAAAATGACCTTGTACGCAGAATAACTAATCGTACAATTCCTATTGAAAACCCCCATGATTTCCTGTCACCGGAAAACCAAAAAAAAAAAGAAAAATGAAAACGAGAGAGAGAGAGAGAGGAAAGAGTTTTGAAAATCATTAGAGTACATCTACAGCACTGGGATAAGAAGACTACCCTGGAATATTAAATTTTATATAGCAATAAAATCAGAACCCTCTTCACATAATTGCGCTCCCCCATCCTATACTGCATTATCCAAATAAACACATGCTACATGATGTGTCCAAGTCCATCTTCGTGTGATTATGTTTGAATTTAAATAAATAAATATGTGTGTGTGTGTGAGCTACTATATTTACTTGGACCTACTATCTTGCGACAATTGATAAACTCGTATAATCAATTACCTTTCATTGTATGTAACCCAAAAACATTTTTTCTGGACAAACATCTAAGGATTACTTGGATCACATATGGTCTACCTGTTACCTTGTAGAATGTTCCCAGAAGCAAAACCCGACTTTTGATTACCCATCGATTTAACAATGCCAACTATTAAAAGACACTGCAGAATTGAGACATTACAGAATTACCTGCTGCGGAAAATCCCCATTCTCCATTTGTGAATTTATCAAATATCTTGCTGCATGGTGCAAAGGTGTTGGGTCTCTCTCAGTCTGCTCAATATTCCAAAGCATGTAAGCAGAAGAATGTTCGATTGATACAATAAAACATTTAGTCCTTAAAACTTACTGTACTATACAACAAGGATGATCAAGCACAAATTGAATGAGTGCTATGAATGAAGCTTAAAAGGCGAACTAACATTACTACATCCCAAATGCTCCTAGCATCTTTCCCATCAGTTTCATGAATGGACCAGATGAATTGTCTTTTTCAACATACAAGGGCCTAACTTGAATTGCCATATATTTCTGTACAAAATACATGTCTTATTTCATGCCAATACAGATGAACTAGATTACTACCTGTCCAGCACCGATAAGAGCCAGCATTGCCCATGCAGTATTCACCACGTGGGATCTGTTGCCTTCAAGGTTGGAATAGACCTGTACCAAAAAAAAACAAACAAAATGACTTACTCCCCCTAAATAAAACATGGTAGGGAAGTAGTTGGGACAGAAAACAAAGGTAATCCCAAAGGCAAAACATAGATTCCACATCAGGAAGATGCCATCTCTAATGATTACATGATTTTAAATCCTAACCCAATCATTCCAACTTGTACAATTTGACAGCTTTTCATTTGCGATCTAAAGGCTTTTGCTACAATACCTTTGAAAAGTTCCACAAGTGTAGTTTCTTTTTCCCGTTCAAAGAGACTCCTCTACTAGTAGAGATACACTTATGGATGCACATTTGAGATACATAATACAAACACGTGAAAATCGATAGATTACACTTCATGAAAACCTTTAGCACTGACAAAAACTTTAACCTTTTCTTGACATGAGAGGTAACTCTCTCCCCAACCACCAGAGGCACACTGTCTGGAAAGCAGAAAATCACAAGCTTTACGAATGCTAGAGCAATTATTGAAATTCTTTCCAGTAGCCACCAATCCTTTTATGCCAAACCATGTAGCATAGGTGAAGCACACAGCCCATGAGCCATACCTTATCAACAATCAGATATTAAAGAAGCATTTTGATGAGGGTGACTTGACATTGAATCAAAGCAAAAGAAATCATAAAACTGACATTTCAAAGATTCTTAGATAAGATAATCTTGATAATGGAAATGCAAACAGAAAAGAAGGTTGTGAGCAGGCAGAGGGCGGGAATCAAAGACTGCTTATGACCCCTTCTTTTTTTCCGGAATGATAGTTTTGCAAGGGAAAAAGCCAAACCATGAACCATCCGCTCTCTGTATGCTCTCAATAAACATAGCTGCCTTTCTGATACAGCGTTCTATTTCTTCTCGCCTATGCCCAGGGTATGATTTTTTAAATGATACCAAAGCTTGAATTGCAGCAGAAGTACATTCAACATAACTACAAAGATGGCCAAGTTAGTGTTCAATGGTGATCCAAAATGAAATCAATAACAACTGATCTGATTTAATATGCTGATGACTTACGGGTAATCAATAACGATGTCACCAAAGGTTTCAGCAGGGTTAATCACCTGGCAACAGCCAAAGTAATTCTCAAACAGAAAATTTGAAACCAGAAGTCAAGTAAATCATGGAGGTCAATCTTCCTAATGTACAGAAGAGTTGATATTCATTGGACAAGTAAACACTTTCAAGTGAAAAAATAAAATATGATGCAGTGCATGCTTTTAGAAGACTAGGATATAAAATGGTTTTCAGATTTTATTTAGCCCAATAGTATTATATTTGTTATGGGAAATTTGATTCAACAAGTGCTTCCTCTTGATATCTGGATCGTTTGGTGCCTACAACTGCAGCAACTTATTTGTGGGTTACATATAAATAACACTTCTTCCTTATTTGTACACCCTGACAATATCCCTAGCGATTTTATTTAAGTACCTTATATTAATATTTAGGTCACTTGTTGCTTCTGTTTCGTGCCCTTTTCTTCTGCTTTCAGCATATTCCTCTAAACTCCCTTCAAACCATTTTACCATCTAATTCTTCTTTCTTCTCTTCCACATCAAAATGAGGTGTGCTTTGTTTGGTAACATGCAATTGGCTAGACCTTTTCTTTCAGACTTATCCAGAAAAATTTACCACCAGTAGCAAAGACAACCCATCAGCTTGAGTGATAATGAATTCTATATACATTTGTTTAATAGGAACTCTGTACACATGTGATACAAGGAGAAAGGACCAATTAGTAAGCACACATTTTTATATCCAAGAAGCGATGACACTAAAACAGTCAGAATTTCTATCCAAGAAGCAAAGGCCAATAACTACACTATACAATATGTTTGATACTCAGCCTTCAATAATGCTATTTTTTTAGCACAAAGCAAACAAAGAGAAATTATGAAAACAAAGCACAGTCTTGGAGAGTACCTCCAACCAGCTATAAGATCGTGTCAGCTCATATGTTGCATAGCTACCATCACCATTCTGAGCAGAAACTAATATCAGCAAAAAATCATTTAATGGGCACAAAAATAATAAAACCGTGTGGAGACAAGCATATTAATTTGTTAGTGGCATTATGTATAAGGTGTCATATCACCATAAAGAGGTTATACCTGTAATGAGAGGAGGACATTCACTGCATCATATAATTGGTTCTCACTTAACGGTTCCCCAACAATCTCTGAAGAAATTTTAGATAGCAAAAGAGCAGCCTGAACAAGAATAACTATGTAATTAGTAAATAAACAAATATAAAAAGAAAAAACCAACATATTCGTTTGTTCAACCATTACTTTTAATCCTTCAGCTGTGCAGTCTGAGATGGGCCATCCATGATCTGCAGTTGAAAAAGGCCATGCACCTTTGGAAATATGGCGATACCAAGAGTTAAGGTCTCCGGGACAATCTTCTAGCACCTTAACAGCAATGAAAATTGGTTCAAAAAAGTCAAAGTTTCAGGAGTTCAATCAATAGACAATGAAACGCATGCTCTCACGGAATAAAATGCAAATGAATCCATGAGGATAAAGTATAAAGAAAAAACACCTGTGAATTTTTTACAAATGAATGTGCTTTCTTTAGAGTTGGACCATATTCCTCAACAAGATTTGTTGCAGTAATTGCTTGAACAGCAAAAGAAAGATCCCACAATTGACTTCCATTGTAACCCTGCAACAGAGTTAGTAACTATGCTAGATGGCAATTAGGTCTCCCAGAGCACCATAAATTTCGAAACAATTTTTAGCATGATAGAACCCATATGCTCAACTTAACACTTGCAATTTGTGTGTACGCAGATCATCTCCACTGTTTGTAGAAAATATACCTAAATCTGCTCGCATTGTGCTATTCACCAAAAGGCCAAGAAATAAAGATACCAAGGACAGGGAAGAGAGGATTGCAGACCTGCATTTTCATTCCATCTTCAGCAATCCAAAGGTAGTCATAGATTCTTGGAAGATGCAACTTGAAAGCCTCTGAGTTTGGGTCTTCCACCCAACAGCAAAGCATATTTAATACCTGTATAAGTTTAAAAAGAAAAAAGAAAATAAAGAGTGAAACAAGGAAAGGAAGAGACCGATTCTTGTTGCCTAAATGTGATGGTAGTGATCATGTCACCCAGTGCATAGTTTGCTGCAGGAGCTGACTCATCAAGTTGAATGTATTGGTAATAAAAATAGAGCAAAGACCAATGGTAAAATATGATTGGAGTTCTAAATAAGAAAAATGTGCACCATGCTCCATAATTGATGGCCTTCCGTCATTGCAAATTTATGCAACTTCCCAAAAGTTAGCAATGCAAAGAACTTTGAGATGCAAACCTTATTGACTGGCCCTATGCAAATGTAACGAGTATTTTCATCTTCGTAATGGACATGCTCCATCACCGACTGAAGAGCCTTTTCTCTCAACTTTTTCCCAGGCCAATGCATTAAAATAGGTTCAATGGCTTTGTCCAAGAATGCCCAGAGTAGATCTTGCACAAGGGGATGCGGGTAGTAAAGATCTTCCTGCAATCGAGCTTCAAGAGTTTATGTTGACATAGGAAGTTCATCCTCCAAAATGAAAGTAGAAGTAGTACAGTGTGTAACCTAAGCAGGACAAGGCATCAGGCTTTTTTGAGAGCTAAAAAAAATCCTCTTTATACCAATGTGAAGCAATTATAGTTATCCACAAGAATATTAAAAACACAAGAAGGACAGGGGAGAAGGCAGCTCCTTTCTCTTATTATCACTTCTCTTGTTGGTGCTTTAACAGAATAAACAGTTGCTTGCCCTACCGAGTTTGACATATAGATTAAGATGTGAAATCACCAACCTTTGCGCATAGGTTGCGTGCCTCATTCCAGTCTATATCATGATACGGGACAGTGAACAACTCCTTTCTCAAAGACAAAACTGTTGGTGTGATTGGACCAACAAACCTCTTTCCATATAAATAGGACATCGGCAGATACACCATCCGGCAATGGCACCACATCCTTCCTGCACATGGAGAGAGGCTTTAGTTTTCCATTTTGGGAGCAGATGTTCAAAATTGTTAAAAAGTGTTTCAAACTAAACCGTTCCTACAATTGAAATTCAACATACAACTATTTTTCTCCAGGATACATTCTTCTAACACAATAAGACTGTCAAACCAATCATCAGTAACATCACACATGCTTGCTAGCCAACAAAAGGTTCATGTGTCAACTAAATGCCAAGCGTCAACTAAATCAGGGATGTCAAAGCCATGTAAAACTTTCATAATGACAATAACTTAAGGTCACACATGTTGTACTAAAAGATGAAAAAAACCTGGATGTACTGGAAGGAGATAGGGAAGCAGCCATATCTCAGGAGGCAGGGGATTGTTGCCACGCCACTCAAATACTCCAAGTACCTGTTCCCATGACATGAATACTAAACAATAATGTGGATTAAATTAAAAAATAAGGCAAAACTTGACAACAAGGATCATTATAGTACTGAACTGAAAGCCACATTTTTCCCCATGATGTTATATGGGTAGCACCGCCATGGGTTAGAATCCAATTTCGCCCTCTCTCCATGGCTCCTTCACCATCATTAGCTCCTTCCCCAAGCAATCTCAGTGTGACATAGTTGAGGACAGAACCAAACATGGTGCTGGGGCCTTCAATGTGCAAGCCCCACCCACCATCTTCATTCTGCAAACCACAAACTTGTGCAGTTAGCGAAAAAGCTTCAGATACATGTTGAGGATAAAACAGACCATGGGAAATCGTCATAAAAAAAAATGGTATATAATTGAAAAGTTTGAAGGAAAAAGGGAAGAAAATGAAAAGGCTGACAAGTTAAAATGTTATAAACATTGTAAAAAGGAAAGGAAACCCATACCTGATGATTGTAGAGATAACGGCAAATCTCCCCTTGATGCTCACGTGACAAGATGGCGTTGAGCGCCCCGGCGACAGAGAGAGTAATAACCTGGTCACATATCGGATGGGATGGGCAACAAGCGATTTTAAAATATGGAAAACATCGTATACCTACCTAGTAGGAATCGAAGAAGAAATAATTGCTGTTAGACCCATTAAATGCCTGCGAGGCCTCCGTATGATTATAATTTATAAATATCTGAGAACATATATCATATAATTAAAGGAAGGAAGAAAGAAAGATTTAATAACCAATTGCTGTCAAACCCCTTTAGATGCTGCTGCGCAGATAAGTACTATATTCTATACCATGTATAACATTTCATGAAGAGAAAAGACACAAAACCTTAACAACAAGAAGTAACCAGCAAGAAGTTTATTACCCCCCCCCAAAAAAAGCAAGAAATTCGTGGAGAAATAATAAAATAGCTTTACCAGGCCAGGCATCAGAAACATAGGGCCGCCATAATCCCCAGGCCAGTGTCCGTCATGAGCCTGGATCGTGGAGAAGTAGTCCAAGGTCCGTCTCAGCGCGACGGTGACCGCCTGCTCCGTTACGCGTTCGTCATCTTTGACTGTGACTTTTGGTAACACCTCAGGCAACCGATTTTCTTTGGCAAACTGACGTGACGTTAACATCAAACACAAAGAAGTAAGAACAGCAGCAACACTGCCGCAGCCAAGGGGAAATCGAAATTTAAAGCAAATCTTGGATTAAATCTAGGGCTGTTAAAAGGAAAAGGAAAACAAAAAAAAATTGAAATAGAAAAGAAGGGCTGTGAGAGAGAAAGAGAGAGGACCTGAAGGCGCATGAGGAGATCTGCGCTGTGCCTGTGGCGGAAGCGATTAATGGTGAAATTGCGACGGGCGTTTTCGATATCGGCGATGTCCTCGGGAGATCCGACGAGACTGGGATCAAACTCCCAGACTTGTCTTCCGACGTGATTGTTGATGGTCCTCAGCCACGGATCCCCTCCCTCTGCAATCTTGAGCCGCCACATTCCCATTTCTCTCAGCGGCCGCCGCCGCCTGTAATTTGCCTAATTATCAATATCATTGTCATAATCATCAATAAACTAGTAATAATACTTTTTATTTATTTATTTATACGAAAGAAAATAGGATGGCATCTCCGTATTGAAGAAAAGACGGACAAAAGGAAGTTATTTCAATGCAAAGAAGAAGAAGAATAAAAAAAGAGGACAGAATGAATATGCCTATGTACCGACTCTACAAGTGGGTTCTTGCAGATGCGAGTGGGCGAGGCTGCTTGGTTCTTGGGAAACCAGCGAAAAAAGAACAAATAAACAAAAAAGAAAAGAAAAAAAAGGCTCAAAAGTTAACGGAAAGGGGGAGATAATTAAGGACTATAGGGGAGACTGTTCTTGCAGATGCGAGTGGGAGAGAGGCTGTTTGATTGTTGGGAAACCACAAAAACATTAAAAACACAAAAAACAGAAAGAAAAGAAAAGAAGGAAAGTGCCCAAAATAGAGAGAGGAAAGGGGAAAATAATGGACCGAGATAGGTGATGCTGTGGTAATATAGTGTTTAAGAAAAGAGCAAGTAGAGAGAGAGAGAGAGAGAGAGAGAGAGAGAGAGAGAATAGGTGAGTAAGCAGGGTTGGCATGGAGCAGTGTTCATTTTAATTTTAATGTAGTTTCCCAAAATTCGTGAGTAGTAAGCTGTCAGTCTTTGTTTCAAAAAAACAAAAAAGTCCCGTTTTTTAAGGTCAGCTAAGTAGTCCATTCATTTATTAAATTCCCTACCCCACTCAACCCTATCCTACCCTACCCAACAGCACGTGGGAGTGGAAGGAAGTTGTAGGCGCAAGGAGAAAACGATTCATATGAGCCTGACTGACTTAATTTACATCCGCTCAACAACTTAATGCAAAACATACTTGGATAACTCCAATTCTAACTAATTTTAATTTTTTTTTCTGAATATAAAGAATTTTGAGATTTGAATTATTCAAAAAATATACATATATTTAAAATATTTAAAAATTATAAATATTTAAAATTTAATTAATAAGTAAAATATAATAAATTTAAAATTCAATATATTATAATTTCGATAAACTCAAAATCCAAGGTTGGCTAGCCGGCTTGTGCATGATATATATATATATAGAGAGAGAGAGAGAGAGAGAGTTTTTATTTGTTGGATTTCGATTTCTTTCTGATAATGCAAACCTGTGCACTCTTTCTTTGTCTCTCCCCCCACCCTCCTCGGTCTGGCTTTTTATCAACATGTTTAGTAAAACAGTGATTTTCTCTGCCAAACGGTGAAAGTGAAACGGTGTTGGCTTATCCAAATCAGTTTCTGTACAAGTCGGGTTGAGGAGGAGGAGCAGGACGAACAAATTCCATCATTTCGCGTTGTCATTTCTCCTCCCACTAATTTTCAAAGCTACCAAAACTTCAAATTGCGGGCCCTAAAGATTTTGCAAGGACGGCACGCACTTCATTTTAAAACTTCAACGTTGGCGAAAATTTTTAAGTACTTACGTAAAATTTGAAAGTAACCGCAATAATCTAAACTTGCTTGGACTTCGTGAAGTTGAAATGATTATAATTTATTTCAAATCCGCGCTAATCCAAGCAGGCATCGGACGGGCTGCCCAGACTATTTCTACTGCTGGACGGCACCTAAATATGTTCAAATATTTGCTAGTCACATAGCATACCGTGACTTTAGGCTTCTTCACGTTTTGCGTACGAGCAACAGTTTTGTCTTTAAACTGTTTGACGTTGATAGCGTAGCGTATAAGACGATCACTATTAATGAATGAGCCTAAGCTTGAAGGAAAATATCCAAGATATCTCATACATATACATGTAAATATGCGTGTATATATATATATATATATACACACATATAATAATAATTTCAACGGCGAACTTCTCAATCTCATGCTGGTAAATAAAATTAACGAGATATATAAAACTTCGCGAGTACACTTAAAAGGTACCGCCACAAAAATTTTAACTAAATTTTCAGTTTAACCCTCTTCCCCTACTCCCGCACCCTCTTTTTCCATTTGTTTTACTCGGCCCTGCTAACTATCAAGTTGTGTCCGGAGATGACAAAATTCCAGAGAAAGAATCTATATAATTTACTACCATCGTATTATCAAATTTAAAAACAAAGTTGGAGTCAAACCATCAGGCTTACACAATCTCCTCATCTCCAACCCCTCGGGGTTTTGGGTGGGTATGTGTGACTGCTTGGAAAGTGTTCTGTTGGCCAGACCTGCAGTGCAACCATTGCCTAAAACTGTGAATTGCTGAGGAATGTAACCATGCACCTTGCACTTTGGAACATTTTATCTAATCTTTGCCAAACTTCAATTTGGGCATCTAGAAGCTTCCTAGCTTTATCCTGTAGCTTTGAGTGGCTCCGGATGGTTTCACCATGTATCTGACCATAAAAACCCGCAGCAAGATGTCAGATGACCTATCTCCATCCTCTACATTCCCTTTCAGTTTATGCACGGACAAGAATAATAGAACTCTTAAGACAATAGTTCCCACGTCTATTATGTTGTGCTCACACAGTACCCCCGTAATTTCATATCTAGCATTCATATTAAACCCATTACAGTTTGGTTTAGCACATCAAAAGGAGGATTTCCATACCTTTAAAAATAGTCTTATCACAGCTTGCACAAACTCAAAATTGTTTCTGCAGGATATCTCGTGAATGAAATAATCCATAAGCAGCGCAACTGTAACAAACCCTGGTCTCTTTTCAACTTCTTGCAAGTCATCATTATCTATAATCTGAAGCATTCGAAGTTCCATATCAAGAGTTGAAGGGGATAAACCTTTAATATAATCGGTAAACGCTGAAACTGCAAAGTTGCAAGTACACATGGTAAGATCACAGGTATGTCTTCTTTACTTAGCAGCTATTGTCAAAGAAATTTGAGCTCACTGATAAATGGCTAAAGCATTAATTCACAGGATGGAATGCTCACAATTATTCGTCTCTGCAGAGGACTGAAGAAGTTGCAAAAAATGGAATGGTGGTGTATCATATTTCTTCCCATTGTTCTCCACTTCATTGTCTTTTTTATCCTTGTCCTCATTCACTGATTCACTAAGCTTAAATAATATTTCTCCAGAAAGAGATGGGATTGAAGGCAAGAAGAAAGGAGCTTTCTCAGGTTTTTTTGGAGGCTCAACTGGTTTATTGCGTACCTAAATGATGGAAAATTCCAAGATTTGAAGTGAGCATTTGGTACCCAAGGTAGTAACAAAAGTATATGGTTACAATTTACTTGCATAGGAAAGGGAGCATATGATAGACCTTTATAATGTCTAAGTTGATCAAACTCTGCCATTGGCTTTTAGGCAACAATGAGAGAGTAACAAGATCTGGAATCTGCTGATTGAATACAGGCAAACCAGAGGACTCTTTAATTTGTGCATGATTCTCTTCAGGCTTAGTGGAGTCCTCAACTTGAGAACCTTCCCTGGAAGATACTGATGGCAACTTAACACTCACAATTTCTTTCCCACTCGCATAAGAATCAATGCGTGAACCCCCAGAGAACATTGACTGGTTAGCCCTGTATGAATTTCCCATGAGTAAATCTTGGTTTTCCTTCTTTTGAAAATAATATAAGAGCTTGCAACAAAAGTTATTAGCCATCAGTGTTTCATGAAGGAGACCTTAGAGTTGTCATTTTGACATCCGACTGTTGTTTAAATGCAAGGATGGCTCTTCAAAGTCTTTTAGAGTTTCATTTTAGATAAAAATGATTATCCAGAAGGAAGGATCCCCAACTTTTATATAAAGTCTATGCAGATGCAAGACACACAACTGAGAACTCACCACAGATAGACTCCATTTTGATCAACATGGGCAGTTGCTAATACATCCATATTTGGAGAGAGAGACAAAGCTGTGATAGATACATCAACCCATATTGCATCTATCTGTCTTGCTAAGATGACATCCCAGATTCTAAGAGTACCATCCATGCCAGAAGACAAAAGCCATTTACCATCCTCACTGAAACATAAATCTGTGATGCGGTCGGTATGACCTTCAAATTTACGAACCAATCTCAATGCCACGACATCAAATAAACGGATAATCAGATCATCTGCTACAGTTGCCAAAAGGCCTGCAAGGTTGTTGTCAAACCAGTTTCATCAAATTTTTGTCAATGTAGGAAAACAAGAGAGAGTGTGTGTGTGTGTGTGTTGTGAACATTACAGTCTAAAGAAAGTCACCAAAGGACATAAGAGAATACCATTAAGACGATGATAAACAATCTTAACTAGAGAGCAACCAACTTCCCATCTAGATTTCAGTTCTCGCCTCTTGAAATCCCAGACCTACATGACATTAATTTCAGGAATGAAACTTGTAACAAAACATTACTGAAACCCATGCAACATGCTTGTGAGTAACATTTAGTGAGATTCAAGAACAAAGAAGGACCAATCAAGCATCACACTTCAAGAACAGAGAAATAATGCAGTGGCAATACACCTTTGATAGGCAAAAAGCTACCATCTGATCAAGTCACTACACATTGGATGCAAAACAATTTCAGCCAGCACAGATTGCATAATATGCCTACAATTCCATAAAGTTTAAGACCTAATTTCATATGATACAAACACAGACTGCAAATTCATGCCTGAAAACTATTATGCATAATATCCATCAGCACCAAATACTTGCCTTTATATCTCCATTGTAACCCGCACTAATCATTAAGGTGTTTGTGGCATCACAGGCAACTCCAACCACTTCTCCTCCATGGGCACAGCTTCTTCTTTCAGAAAAATCAACGTAACTGCCTCGGCTAATTCCTGATTGAAGATTGAAACGCTCTATCCAACCACCTGTGGTCCCAAGAATAGCAAAATTGCCACATGCACTGATGGCGCAGGCCTGATACAAAATAAAAACAATCAAAATTCACTTAGATTTCTAATAATCCATTCTTGCAATGGTTTACTTGAGTCTCAAATTTCAGGTATGAGACAAATTTTGGGGGCCATTAAGAAACAATGTTACTCAAGCTGCTTTGTCAATATCATAATTGTTCCTTCAACTTCAGGAAAATATCTTATATCTTGCCAACGTTAGGTCAAACCAAGGAGTTCATGAAATTCAAGACCAATGCAGTCAACAGGTCATTTGTCACTTAAATATCAATGAAGGATCTGATTCCTCTGATTAAATCAGCCAGAAAAACTATATAAAAAAAAAAAAAACAGAGAGAGAAAAAGAGAGACTATCAAGTAAATGATGACTCTAACCTTAACAGGTGTTGGGCTTTCTGGGCATGGCCTCAGGATGTGTTCACCAAGAACAAAATTTTGAAGCCTCCACACATATGCCCGTGAAGTATCCATATGACATGTAACCACGTTGCACCAATCGCGCTCCCTAATTTCAGCTGACATGGAAATGCCACACGAAAAAAGGATAATCAGAAATGCTCACCCAAATATATATATATATATATCAAATAAAGAATACAGAAAAAAAGGGGTCCCCTAGCCTTGGATATAAAAATGTTCAACATTTCAAGATGAAATCAAATGTAATGAATTGCTCCACAGAAAACCAGTATACCACTCTTCAATGAGGGAAAGTGCAGAATATGATGTGTTTTCAGAGGAGCCTATACAAATGGGTTACATTAATCAGTGATATGTTCCATGAAAATATGTTAGGCAACACAAATATATGAAAATAAATAAGCACTTTCAAGTGAGGTACTAAAAGATCAGTGACTGACAAGGGAAACATGGAATAAAGAAAACCAATTTTCCAATTAGTCATCCAGCAACTATACATTTCTAAATTATGCAAAACAAATAGATGTATTATGCCCATGATCAGTTACTCATATTCTCAACAACTACAAGATTATATGAAAACAAATCCTAATACTGATATTCCCATCAATGAGAACACAAATCCTAATATGAAAACATCAACGCTTGGAGATTCAAAACAGAAAAGTAAAGAAACTCTGGAGAAAATGTCAGAGAGGTCATACCACAATCAAATGAAATAACAGGCTTCAATTTCAGCTCTTCTTCCTGCAAATAAGGCAAAAGAGAACCTTAAGTGGCCAATTTTCCATAGTTATATAAACACCATAAGAATCAGAAAACATCATGTTATGTGGACTACATTACCATATTAAAGCTATTAAACAACAAGAAGCTGGTTTATAGAATTGCTCATGAGCATTAATCAATGAAATATTTATAGATTGCAAGTTAACCAATTGACACAAACAGAATATAAAACCATGCAAAATGCAGTAAACTAGGTTGAAAAGGAAAATCCTTCATCACCATTCTTACCTTCTTCTTGAGTTTCTTGGCCCGTTTGGAGACATGATGCTGTGAAAGTTCTCTACTTTGTTGATCCTGGTGATAATAGATAAGAAAATTGAAAAGTAAGAGAAGCCCTGCAGCATCTAAAATGAAGATTCTCACACAGCAGTAGAAAGAAAAACCAACAATGAACATGTGCTTACATATAAGTGTGCACACACACAGACACAATGCAACAATGGATACATCTTTCATGTTGCTGATGGGTAAAATATTTGAAATTAATGTTCAACATTGTGTTACAATTTGAAAAGAAAATAGAAGCATTAGAGTCACGTGAGAGCCCGGGGGGGGTGTTTCAAAACAAGTCATAAAAAAAAGAGAATGTTCAACATGCAGCTCAACTTTAGTATTAAACAACAGAAAAAATTGCCACCAATATTGGCAACACAAACCTGGATGATGGAAAAAACACGAAAAGCACGGTCCTGACCAGCAGACAGAATATGTCTCCCATTTGCATAGAATCTGCGATGGGCAAGCAGAGTTCAGAAACACAGAGGCATCTTGAGAAGAAGTAACAAATTTGTATGCTAAAAGCTCTGAAATAAACAATAGAATGCAGTAGACATAAAACCAAATATATTTTAAGCAAAGTTGGAGTCATGAATTTCAAAAGTATAGGTAAGTAAGAAACAAGTTGGTGCTCATAATGAAGCTAACAAGAACACAAAACAACACACACACACAAACACAAAAAAGTTGATGAGAACCCAAAATCTTGAGTTTTGACCAATTTATGCATAATGATTACTACCTTATGCAGAGTGGAGGAGCACTATGTCCACTTCGAAAGCGTAGAAGGCGAGGATCTCCATCACTTGTGTCAAAAATCCACATCTAAGAGAGGAAAAGGGAGGGTGGGGGGGAAGAAAAAGAGGGAGATGAAGTTTTGATGCACATCAAAAGTTAAGGAAAAGTGATACAATATATGTCCTTGAAGTTTACAAGAAAGCACTAGCTATGAAAACAAACATATTCTAATGACTGTTTTACTGGAACTCATAAACTGATAAAATAAAAGAAGAAAGAAAAGATTGACAGTTAAGTATGTCTTTGATACTTAATTAACAACTAGTTCATGAATTATCTAGACTCTAGCAGAGTTGGAAGTCTTCTTACTTTAACTGAGTTGTCAGCTGATGCACTCATCAGCACAGGTTCATTTGCTAAAAAATGCAGCGAAATTATTGAACTATCATGAGCATCCCTTATGACTGATTGAAGCCTTCTTTTCTCAAGATTCCAAATGCTTATGAGACCAGATGAAGCTCCAGATGCTAGAAGTGGCTGTCCATCTGAAAAGAGAGGAGATGATATATGCATAAACATGAATTGCGAGCTGGCCTCCTAAAATGCATCAAGAACAACAGAACCCTATTGGCAATATTTAATCCTTCATAGGAAAAAAAAGAAAGGGGATCAATGCTAGACATGTACAAGTGTATATCATGGGTGCATGATAAATAGAATTCTGCAATATAAACAACTGCCAGCTCTTGCTATCAAACACTTGAGCCACATACCTGAAATGTTTGAACACAGCAAACTCCCAAAAATCAAGATGCACTATTTGATGAAAAAGACATGGGAAGAAAGTGATTGAGGAGTGCCATGTTCAACAGTTATCCTATCTACATTGCCAGAAATGAAAGAAAAATTGATGCAGGAAACAGAAGAAGTAACATGCAGTGTGGCAGCAGCTAGAATGAGACAAGAGCAAATGTAAATCACAAGCCCCAAGCGATTAAATACCTGTACTAAAAGACAAGGCGGTGACAGCACCTCGGATAGAATGAGAGAAAGTAACAACCTCTTCATCATAACGGATGTTATGCACATGAATCGCACCATCAGCACAACCAACTGCAACAACATCTAGTGCTGGAGATGACACACAACGGGTGACAGAGGAATTCCATCCCCTGAATTCATAGAGCATTTTCCTGGTGCTTATGTTCCAAAGCTGCAAAGAACCGTCCTGGCTCCCGATAAGTACCTGGTCCCATGCACCTCAATTGAGAAACCACATCACCAAAAATCACCACCTAGCAGAATAGAGGGGACCAAAAAAAAAAAAGACTACCTTGTTCAGGTAAGTATCTGGATGCATTATACAAGTTGGAGTGAAGGTATACCCTAGCCTGATATGGCCAGCTGGAGCAAGATTTGGTTCAATGCCTTTGAAAGCCCAAATGAACACATTGCCATCATCATCCACACTCAATATATGATCCCCAAACAATAATAAGAAATTGACCTTCGCAGTATGCCTGCTCCAAGTCGCTATCTGCCCACAAGAAAAAAGAAAAGAAAAAGAAAAGAAGGCAGAAACAGAAATACACAATTAGAAGAAGCACAAAAAACATCAGACTGCACGTACCTTACAAAAGAGGACAAAGATATGGAGGATAAGAAGGAGAGGGAAGGAGAAAGAGACCTGGTGGGCGCGCTTAAAGACGGCGATGTGGTTGGCGTAGGCGGCGAAGGTGAGATCACGAAAGGAGGCAAGGGCGCGAATCTTGTGGGGGAGTTGGGGGCCGACGAGGACGAGATTGAGCTTGGCACAATTGTAAATCTGGAAGGACTTGCCGACGCTGACGGTAACGAAGGTCTCAATGCCCAGTCGCTGGACGGAAAAAGGAACGCCGCTGGTTATGTATCCGATGGCTCTGTAAGGTTCAAAGATACCCATCCCGACCTTTGCAATTCCCTCCTCCTCCTCTTTCTTCTCGGTTCTTGTTCACTCTCTAAATAATAATAATAATTATTATTATTATTATTATTATTACAAAAGCAAACCAAAAATTATCTGTGTATCGGACAGCCTTCAGAAGGCTCCATCTAATAATTATTGGAACAAGCAAAAGAGAGAGCGGAGGCGAGAAGTAGCGACGGAGGGGAGGTTTTATTAGTAGAGGGTTTTAGGGCGAGGATAGAAATTTTCTCTTCTCCTCTTCTCCTCCTCTCTTCCCTTCTCTCCTGCCCGCCACATCGTTCGTATTTCTTCGGTCCAGTTTAGGGCTTTTCATTCCATTTATTTCTTCTGGGATTCAAGAAGAAGATTGTTGGGACGCAGCCTTTTGGGTTTGATTGGCCCCCAGGCCCCTGCTTGCTATTCTAGAGCCCCCCACCCTTGAGTCTGAGTCTGGGCAGATCATTGACAGTGAGGCCCAAAAAATGACCAACACAAAAACATTATATACATATATATAAATAAAAGAAAGGATGCAATTTGGGCCTTAGAGTGGGTTGCGTTACGTGTAATTAATTGACGTCCAGGCAGCTTGCAAGCCCATCATAAATCCCCCCCACAACTCTGCCACAAACGAGGAACAAGTTACCCACAAAACCAACGAGCCACCGTCTCACACATTATCGCGTGGCACCCCTCTTGCAGAAGCAAGGCCTGGGTTGCCATGACAGGCTCCATCAATAATTAGCTTCGCTTTATCCATTTGCCATTATAGGATCATCCCAGCCTACTTACCATCTTATAAGATCTAGGTGGACCTGGTGAATTCAATACAAATGATTCCCTTGCCCTGGAGATTTCCTCACATAATTTGAGGATAAAACCCACTGGATACTGACGGAAAGAATGCCCCTTAAAGCATTTGTCATTCCTCCACACCACCAAATCCTCCCAGAGGTGTTTTAACAACATTGCAATCCCTCGACGCATGTAATGTCGTCTCATCACAGTTGCCAAGTAGCAGACGTAAACTATTTATTGCAAAACCTCTACCAACTCTTTCAGAGTTTGTCATAATCCGGCCATGCGCCGCTTTATAGAGAAAATATTTTATTTCTCAGGAACATGCAAGTTCCACACATTTGACAGCTTTTTGATCCCATGAATTAGAAACAGCAGTGGGCAGTAGTGCTTTCTATAATCTGACTTAACCGAAAACACCCCATCCGTTGTGCTCCGCCAACACAATCGATCAGAACTACCGTTTGACTTACTCGATATACACGTACGCTGCTAATTTACCTAACACATCCCCGAGGAGAAGGTGCCGAAGTTTGCTCCAATTCCAGTCCACCCCAGAGACCCAGTAGTTCTCCGCCTTATATTCTATCTCAGCTCGAGGAATAGAGCATGTAGCATGCTTCGACAGAGGGTCAGTCAGTCAATCTTATCTTATCAACGAAACAGCTAGGACACAATTACGCCTCCCTCCCATTTAAATATTAATTTTTTTTATTTTTAAAAAGAGACTTTTTCCCACAAATACTCATCAACTCAAGTTAATAGTTATTGTGATAATATATCATACGATGTATTGTATATATCATATATAAAACAATTTTTTTTTCAGTTCTTGTATATGGTCATATTTGATTGTAGGTTAGTACTTAAAAAGGCATGACATTTATATGACTCTGGAATTTCTTTTGAGCAGAGTATGAAATTAGAAAATGTGAGATTATAATTCTAGTCAGTAATTGTCAAAATGTACAAGTGCATATTATGTGTGCACGATTCTGACACGATGCACCTCTTTTAGAGATCAGAGGACGGGTGTACGTGCTTGCGTGCATCCATCTATAATATGCATATGTATGTATGGCATTGATACTTATGAAAGTATCCATGCTTCGCCTCCACCCATATTGTACTTCTTAAGTCTTCCAAAAAGCATTACCACCATGAAAATGATCGTCCCCTCATCACTCCATTTCCCTGAAAATCCATATATTTTGTCCTTGCAACTGTTATTAGGGTTTAGTTCTCTTCTGTAGCTGTAGCCTGTCGTAAACCTCACGTTTCCATAAGCACTGAAACGCAATTTATTGTAAAATGAAAAATAAACAAATATAGGGTCAGTAACCTTATATTAATTGAGAGGAATTTTGTACTCTTGCAGCTTTTATTCGACTACATGTATGTTATACGTTATAAAATACAATAGAGATTTCAAAGTTCTGAAGCTAGAGAGAAAAAAAAAAAAAAACAAAACCCAAAAGAGAACGAAATTATCTTTGGATGTAGTCCATCATTAAATTAAGTGTGATTATTGCCCAAGTTGCTGGTAATAAATTACTGACGTGGTGCATGCAATATTTTGTAGCGGTTTCTTTGTCGAGAGGGTGGGAGACACATAAAATGGCAATTGGCAAGCAAAACAGATGGCATACATTATTCTATATATATATATATATATATATATATATATATATATATATATATATATATATGCTCTATATAGTCTTATAGGTTTTACATTACAAATATATACCCTTTTTTTCGTTTCTTTGTTAAAACCTAGAAATTTAAGTTCACTATAATTCTTTAATGCCATACCATCTGCCAATTAATGCCAGTGATTTTCTACTTCATTGCTTTCCACTTTCCTTGCCAGTCGTGCTTAACATATTGGTTCTCCTGCCACCCGGATGTGACAACGGCGTTCACCTGGCCACACGGACACCAATTAATCTCCCAACTTTCATAATAAAAATATATTTTTAATATTTTTTATAAAATTAAAATTTTTTATTTTAAAAATAAAAATATAAAATTTTAAATATTAAAATATTATCAAGAAACTGTATATAAACTTTTATTATTCCTTCCATAATATTATCATGACACTCTAACTTTTATGATGTCATTTGTAAATATATTTACTTTGTACGTACTTTTTGCTTGTGCGTTAATTGAGTAGAATTTTTGATACGACCTTCGGCCTCTAAATTCGGGAACGAGAAAGTTTGTGAAAGCGTGCAACGATCCATAAAAGATTACTTAGAGCATGTGTGTCTCTGTGTGTGTGTGTGTGTGTGTGTGTGTGTGTGTGTGTGTGTGTGTGTGTGTGTGTGTGTGTGTGTGTGTGTGTGGAGCACTCGGACTAATGACCATCTCTCCGTGGGCCGAATGTCTATATAGTCTTTAATTGCTACGGGGCTTTCTGATCTTCTTATAAAAGGGCAACGGTACGGGCCATGTACCGAGGGAGGCCCTAGGCCCCCTACTCTAGGCTCACTTCCCAGTCTCCCTCCCTCCTTTCAAAGGCAGGGAGCTGTGGCCCCCTTACCTTTCCCGATTATAATTATTTGTTGTCTAATCAATTCTGCCGGTGGGAAATGACCAATGACCGAGGAAAATACAAAGCCAATTGAGAACATGGACGGGGTGGCGGAACATCATCCAGGGTGAGAGACAAGATAAATATATAAACACTATATAATTTACATGCAAACGACAACAAATGTGTAAACATTATTTTTTTTTTTAGTTTTTTTAATACATTTTATTTGGTTATACATGCAGCGCATTTATTATATATATATAAAGGCGGCCCCTCCCCCACCATGGCAGCTCCATCCAGAGCCCCGTCCACTGCCTTTTCCCCCACCCTGTTCATGTATCTTTATCCATTAATTAATTAATAAGAAAAAAAAAAAAAAGAGGAAGCTAGATGCGGTGCCTAATGACTTCTTCCACAATATTGAAGACGTTGAAATTAAGGGGGTCTTCCTCCAACTGTCGCCGTTCCGTTATGCATACTAGGATGACAAAGATGACCAAATACGAGAGCTGTGAAAACATTGAGTTCTCCGAAATCTTTGTCCTTCTCTTTGTTGTCTTTGGGTATTCCTCATAATCTTTTATTGCAAGGAAAGTAGTGTAAGGCGGAAGGTACCTACAATTACAAAAATTAAAAGAAATGTCATGACAAATTCGATCGCATAACTACAAGAACAAGGAGGAGGAGGCAGGGGTTGCAACAAAGTTGTCTCGGTCATGGGGAGACGAATTAATCATATGTCCATTGATTAGTCAAAATATTACCTTGTAAATTACCCAGCTCTTGTCAAGTTTGTTAAGGTTAAATAATCAGCTGGGACAATCTATTACTGTCCATTTTCTAAGTGTAGTGGTGTACAAAGAAAGAGAAGGATAAAACAGGCAAGCTGCGACAAAATCATTGAAAAAACTGAGTACAATCTGTCTAAAAGTATAGAGCTGTTCAAGTTAATTCTCGGTAGTTACAGAAATATCGGAAAAAAACTGGAGGACCGAGGACCCAAATTTTCAACTCAAAATAAAAAAAAAAAAAAAATAAACAGAGAGTGAGAGAGAGAAAGGAAGCAGTAAAAAAACTGGAGGACCGAGGACCCAAATTTTCAACTCAAAATAAAATAAAAAAAAAATAAACAGAGAGTGAGAGAGAGAAAGGAAGCAGAAGGGGCCTCCGGCCCCTAAAGCTCCCCAAATATATATAGACGAACCGTTCATTATTGAAAACCGTAGTTTTTAGTTCTTTATGTATTTAGCCTTAGAGTGGGGCGGAATTTGATATCAGATTTGCCGCTTGTGCCTACAATTGGTAGCATGTTCAAAGATGTTTCAATTTTCTATCTTTCCTCTAGGTAGATATATATATATATATATATATTGTCTTGTTTCAGTATAATATACCAAATATGGATATATAATAACAAATTTCGAAATAACCTCTCAAGTATCTGATGGCAAACAAAAGCAGCATGCCACACATTACTAGAATTAGGAAAATTAAAATCATCAAAACATGTTCCATTAACATTTCTCGAGTTAGCTGGCCATCCCTTGTCTTGAATCATGAAATGTGGGATTGGGGTTGGGGATTAATGAAATAATATGTAGCTAGTATGATGGAAAAGGAGGGAGAGATTATGAGGGTTCAGAAACTAACATCACGAAGACAAACAGCACCAGCAATGCCCTTGAAATTATTGAGAGGTCGACAATAGTTTCACCCACGTGTCGGGAATTCAACGATTGAAACAATGCACCGATCAGTTTTCTGTTGAGAGTTCAATCCACCCAATGCAACTGAATTCCACTCCATGCAGCAGAACAATATAAATTGAGCCAGAATAAGACCCGACACTGTGGCCACCAAAAGCAATGATTGATGGCTCGGTAACAAGTGTCTATATCCAATTTCACCCGAGTTCTTCAAGAGATAATTGGATTCCGCCTTCTTGGAAAATATTCCCAAGAACCAAATGCCTAATCTCAGGCAAGAGGGGAACAATGTGTTACCCAGAAGAATTTGGAGGACAAGAATTAGGGGGAGACCCGACTTCCTGCTAAAGACCACCATGTTCTCATTTGTTGGAATAAATCCACAATTCGAGAAGGTTGAAACGGTGGTAAAGACGGAGAATGGGAATAATTTTAGCTCCTTGTTCCTTAGTACTTCTCTTGCACTAGGAACAAAGGCCATGTAAAAACAAACCAAGGCAATCCCTAGAACATGGACTACTAGAAGATAACCCAAAATCACAAAACCCAAAAACTTAATAGAGTTGTACTTCAAGTACTGACGGTCTAACCACGAGTCAGTGGGGTTGTGATCAACTTCGTGGTGGTAACGATGATGACGACGATCTCCTGATTCAAGATTTTCAGAGTCAGGTTTTGTCACCATAACAGTAGTACTATCGGCTGTAGCTCTGTCCTCAAATTTTCTTAATCTTTTGAATTGGTACTCCCTCAACTGAAGGCCTAACATGGAAGTGAAAACCTCCCCGCCAATGAACATCAAAATGGCTAAAACAAGGAGTTG
The DNA here is from genome assembly GCA_021464305.1 of Kandelia obovata. Taxonomy (NCBI): domain Eukaryota; kingdom Viridiplantae; phylum Streptophyta; class Magnoliopsida; order Malpighiales; family Rhizophoraceae; genus Kandelia; species Kandelia obovata. The sequence goes on from CM038481.1 coordinate 137,913, forward strand.
GGCATTGGAGAAGACCTCCATTTCAACGGTGGACATGCTTGACACTGTCGAACAACGAAGTGAAGAAAATATCCAAGTCTCGGCCCAAAAGAATTATTGGTCCTACGCTTCAAAACCTTCAGAATTAAAAACCCAACAAAGGAGAGAGAGAGACAAAATAGCAAAGTTGGACCGGAAAAGAACTGTCTCGAACAAGGAAAAACCAAGTTTATCTACTAAGACGAGGTGGCGTGACACAGGAGAAAAAACTGGAGAGATAGTGCAATATTTTGCAAGAGTTGACAATGTTCACCTAAACCAGTACTCTTGTTACCTACAATGAGGCTTGGAACCATAAATGTGGCGTTAAATCTATCTATCTATCTATCTACACACACACACACACACACGGATCGAGCTTAAAGTTTGTTGAGGAACCCAAGGAATGTCCAAAATAAAAGCCAAGAAGTTTGATGGCCAGATATTGTATGGACTTCGGCCTAGTTGATGATGATGAAGCCCTGTCAAAAGTGCAGGTACAGCCCATATCTGTATATCTATATATATATATATATATATATATATATGTATATTTCACCATCTAGTTAACATATATATGGCATACATATATACGACCAAATGCATGGATCGAGCTTAACTTATCCATTTGTCCCTCCCCACCTCTCCTCCTTCTTCTATGATCCATCTATCTCCCTTTGTTCCGCTCTCTGTGGGCGATTTTTTGTTGGCATTTTTCTTATCCAACCAGCAACCGACCGGGCCGCCCCTACCCTGCCGCCCCCCTCCGGTGTTGTGTTTCTAATTTTGCTCTATTTTCTTTTCCTTTGTTTTCTTTCTTAATTAATTCTTCGTTTCTTTTATTCTCTTTCTTCCTAGCCAACGAATTCCTGGTGAGTTAATAAATTCGATTTTGGTCTGCCCGGCCCCTCTAATTATCAATTTCGATCTCACTTGCCCGGCTCAGCCCCTCATCCGTTCCGAGTTATTTTGTAACCGCCAACAACATTTTCTTCCTTTCTCTCTCTCTGTTTTTTTTTTTTCCCCTCTTGTTCTTAGTTTGTCATCATCAATGTGCCCGGTGGGTGGAGCAGATAATCTAAGACAAATGTTAAATATTTTATAAAAAAAAATTAATTTATTATAAAAATATTATTTTTTAAAATAAATAGTTTTTATTAATAAATTTATTCAATAAAATATTAAGAATTATTTATTTCAATAAATTAACATTTTTTAATAAAAAAAAATTTATAATATTCCTTCTTTGTAGAAAGTACCTGTTGGATAATAAGTTTTCTGTCATTCTAGCTTACAATATTTATCTTCCAAACGTAACTAAACGTGATATTAGATAGAGAAGGGAGATTTTGGGTTTTATGTGCATGAACGCTAGACTTTTTAATAAGTTATTTTTTAAAAAAGAGAGTAATAATTTTATAACATAATGGTGTAAAAACTGATTCAAATTCCGATTATAAAAGGGAAATATGGTCCATGATAAGGATATTGTTAGTTTTTGTGAAACAAAATATGACGAATTTCACGTTAAATAAAAAAGAGATTTTAAGTTGTATAAATTTAGTTACAAAAATATCTATTTAGTTAACTAGAACATGCTGCCTAGGGAAAAATCAACCAAAACAATATGGAAGATGGGAGAGGGCCATATGTATGGATTTAACCTCTGTGTTCAAATTAAAGACCTTTATACATTTGCAATACTGTTGTTATTTACCCATAATTTATCCAAAGCAGAAACAAGCAAAGCGAAAAGATTACATGGAACCAAAACAACAGTTGGGGTGATAAATTTTGTTAGTCAATTTTCAAGTATCTATACGAGTAACCATGCTTTACCTCCGTCCATATTGAACTTCTTAAGTCTTCCAAACAACATGACCACTATGAGAATTATCTTACCCTCATCACTCCATTTCCCTGAAAATCCATATGCCTTGTCCTGGCAATATTGGTCAGGGTTTAGTTGCCTCTTGCAGCTGTAGCCTGTTGAAAACCCCACGTTCCCATATGCGCTGCAGGACAACTCAAAGAGGTTAGTTAAGGACAACACAACTCCACAAAATCATAAGTCCAAAGTTCAAAGGCATGCATACAGTATATGATGCATATTCGTGCTCCATATCATAATAGGATGCACCATGTATCCACATGCATATATCCTATCAATCGGATACATTTATGGTGTTTGATCGATGAAAATCTTCCATCTTATTGATTATTTGGATTATCCACATCAATTTGCATTGGATTGGACTTGGTCCAATTTCCATGGTTGTAGTTATGTTCTTATGATCTGATATACTAAATCTTGTCATGTAGAATTGCGACAGATACAAATTAATCTATAGTCTCCAATCCATGAAGTTGTATTTTCTGAAATAAAATTATAATACACTGTCACGGACAAGAGTTGCTTATTCTGTTTTGTTCGGAGGATGGCAGACACATGACAAGGGAAGCAACATAATCAGGTTGACAAACAGAGGCCATCTTCACGATGAATTATTAGAATTTTTAAATTACCCAATTACAAGTTGAAAATTGAGGCCCCTTTGTTGATCTTCGGGGTAAAGCCAAGAATTGGATTCTTTTTGTATAGTTGTATATAATGGTGCCTCTGGATGTACAAATGTGTGAGTGCCGGTGTGGTGTCGATTTCCACTTTATCGATTTCAGTTCTTTAATTCTATTTTTGTCTGATTCCCAAACTACCGACTTTGGAATCAACTCATCTCCTCCCTCCGCGGCTCTTCCGGGTACACATATGAACATGCAAAATTCTAGTTGATGAATATGTCAATCACATGTTCTTGCATGTTTAATTATTCTTCTAGAAATGATAATTTTCAATTTGCCTTTGTTAGGTAATTCATTGATTCTTAATTATGACGCACTAGGAATATTTGAAATCTCTAAAGTCTCTGATAAGAATAATAATAGCAAACTATTTCTTCTCATATTGCAAAAATATTTCTCCATCAAAAGATTGTTGCCTCAAGATTGTAGCAAATCATTAATTAAAAGGTGCACACAAAAGCCCTTTTTTTTTTTCCGTGAAATTCTTGAATTAATTTGACACCCACACATTTTATTATTTATTTATTTATTTGAAACAAAGGCGATTAAGCCAATTGACCTTCTACTTGCAAAATGAATTTTCAATGCTCTCTCGGTTGCCAAATTATAGCGCATATAATCATGTATCATGCCAGGGAAACTCATTTATACTCGCCTTATCTAGTCTATAGTGGGATTCCTCTTTTGTTTTGGTGGGGATGATCAAGGCACATAATTTAAAGAAAAGATGGGAAAGAGAAGCTCAGCAGTACCTGACAACCTCGACCACAACATTCAGAACGTTGAAATTGAGGGGATCATCCTTCATCTTTTTCCTTTCCGTTATGCATATAAGGATGATGAAAATGACCAGATATGAAAGTTGTGAGAATATTAAATTCTCCAGAAGCTTTGCCCTTCTTCTCCTTTTCGTCCTACTCTCGTCATGTTGATCATCAACCTTCACTGGAAGAAAAGACGTGTAAGGAGGAAGGTACCTACAAAACGGGGTGCACAAGAATTTCTACGCCTTCAGCGCCAAAGAAAAGAAGATTAATCAAGAAAAAGAAAAAGGGTAAAAAAATTAATATTGTCTAACATCCCATACAGCAGCATCGTTACTATTATATCCACCGGCTAAATCTGACTCGCCCAATATCCATTTGCCTAGGAGATATTTTGCATATAACATGCAGTTGCTTGTTCTCTTTAGCAAAGAAATTGTCGTAATTTATTAAGACTTTTTATATTCGTGTAGTTTATAATTAATGTTCATCCATTTCACTGACCATAATCTAATAGAATATTGGTTTAAAGATTAGTCACCTCCAACATTGTGAATGTAAATTTATGACAGTAAAATAAAGAAAAATATCCATGCAAAAAAAAAAATATATATATATATATAATATTTTTGGGTACGACAAATAGAATAAATGCAAATTTTTCAATAGTAATAATAATAATATTGATGCAAAAGTATATGGAAAGAACAAGACCCACTCAAGACAAAGGAGTTGAAGGTCATTTTGGAGAAAACGAGTGGTCTTAAATCAAAACCTATCGACCTCAGGCTGCTAGCTAGGTAGATGTGAAAAGGGAACTTTATATATGTATAGATACTACAGCATTCGTGCCCACCATTATCGCGAGATCAAAGGTAAAAGGACTCGGGGTAACTTTTTATAAATTTGCTACCTTAACTGTCCCCGAGTGGGTCTGTTGGGCGGAGTATCTAATGGACGTTAGAAAAATGAATGGGCAAGCGGTGAATTTCATTCAACCAAGGTAAATAATTTCAGATGTCGCGATTCTTGGTGATATGGTATTAATTAAACAGTAAAGAATATCGGAAAGATTTAAATTACGAATATTTATTAGAATTCTATCTCGAAATCGGGTATTTATGGAAAAGATAAATCTTGCATCCTAACTTAATAGAACTAATTAAATGGAAATCGTGTATCCCTTTTCCAAGTTTAACATAAATTTAATTTTGCATTAATTAATTTAGGTTGAAAAATGAAAAACTCAATAGAAGAGAATTTTTTTTTTTTTTTAAAAAAAAAGTAAAGTTGAGGAATTTAAATTGAGAGAGAGAGAGAGAGAGAGAGAGAGAGAGAGAGAGAGAGAGAGAGAGGGACTGACATCATGACGACGAAGAGGACGATGAGGGGCGCAGAGACTGTGGAGATGTCAACAATGCTTTCGCCAGTGTGTCTGGAATTCGTAACTTGAAACAATGCCCCAATGATTTTTTGAGGAGTGTTCAATCCGCCCAATGAATCCGAATTCCACTCCAGGGCGCAGAATAGTAGGAATTGGAGCAGTACAAATCCGATGGCAGTGACAGCGAGAAGCTTGGAATGCAGGGCCGGCAACAAGTCCCTGTACCCGAATATTTCCCCCGTGTTATTCTTCAACAGGTAATTGGACTCCGTTTTCTTGAAAAATCTTCCCAAGAACCAGGAGCAAAAGCGCAGGCAAGGAGGAAACAAGGCGTTCCCTAACAGGATTTGCGGGATTAGGATCAGGAGGAGACCTGAGTTCTTGCTGAACACAGCCATGTTCTCGTTCGTGGGAACGAAGCCGCAATTTGCGAATGTGGAAACGGTGGTGAAAACACAGAATGTGAACACTTTTAATCCCTTCCTTTTCAGCACATTTCTTGCACTCGAAACGAGGGCCATGTAGAGTGAGAGTAGTGCAGTTCCTAAGACAATATTAACTACCAGATAACCCAAAACCACGAACCCCAAAAACTCGATTGACTTGTACTTCAGCAACATGTTACTGCTACTAGTACCTACAGATGATGACGATTCTAGTTGGTTGGTCCCAGTTGTCTGAAGATTTCTAGTGTCAGCAACTGCCGACGTCGTTACTACTAGTACTACTCTATCTGTATCGATTAGGTCAACTTCTTGGTGATGGAAGCTGGGCTCGCTTCCAACATGAGCAATTTTATTTTCTGTTTTGAGTTGGAGCTTCGCGAGTTGAACACCAACCATGGAAACGAACACCTCCCCACCCATGAACATGAGGAAAGTCAAAACGATGAGTTGGGAATCGGAAAAAACCTCCATTTCGACGGTCGACATGCTCGACACCGTGGCTGCCGACACGGATGTGAAGAAATAATCCACGTCCCTGGGGGCATAGGAGTCACCGGTTCTCGGTTTCAAAGCCTTGAGAAACCCAAAGCAGATAAAAGAGAGAGCGAGGAAATAACATACTTGGACCCTGAAGGAAATGAATTTGAACCATTTTGGTCTGCAAACCCCACATAGCCCACTACAAAGATATGGCAATTTTTTGTCATAACAGAAAATGTTCATCTTAATATTTGCTAGCCTAAATAATTAATAATAGTAAAAAAAAAATAATAAAACAAAAAAAAAACGAAAATTGCAGGACTAGAAAGAAAAAATGGAGCACTGCTCTCTCTTAATCTCTCTCCCTCTCCCTCTCCCTCCAAGTAACTTGAAGTAAGGGGAGCCTTCCTTGGTGATAGCAGAATTTGATTTCGTGATGGGGAAAATATAAAGGGAATGCTTACGGGTATTAGGAGGAGACGTCACCTTCTGTTTGCCCTCCACCACGAATGTTTTATTTGATCATTAAAGGCTTCGTACGAGTTCCATATATTTTTATTAAAAATAATAAAATTTAAGATCTAATAATTAATTAAAATTAATTTATGTTAAGTTTTTTTATTAATTTAATTTTGAAAAAAAATCATAATTAGTTAAATTAATTTAATTTTAAGAATTTTTTCCTTTTTAATATTTTTTAAGAAAATTAAAATTAAGAAAAAATGTTAGAGTAATTTTTTAAAACAAATAAGTCACTTTCAGATATATTTTTCCTTTTTAGAGGAATTATTTTTTTTTTGCTTTTTTTAACAGGAAACTTTGAGAGTAGTTTTTTTTTTTCCTTTTTTTGTCTTTTATTTTCCTTTGTTGTTAATTTTATAATCATAGAAATTCAATTAAGATAAAATTTCATATATAAATATAATCCTTATTTAATCCTAATCAGATTTATATTAATTGATTCATATAATATTATTTTTATTATAATTAAATTTTTATAATTATAATATATTTTAATATCTTTAATTTACATTTTTTATGAAAAATTATTCAAAAATATAAATTTTCCTTAGTATTAGACTGTATATAGGTGAGTTTATCATATTTATTTTAATTTTTATTTTATTATTATTATTTACATAAAAAACTTAAATTATGAATATTTTATTTATAAAAAATATTTTTTTAGAAATATATTTTTATTTAAAAAATAAAAATGTATATTTTTTAAATTATTATTATTTATTTTTTTAATTATAATTATTTGTTTTATGTGAATCTTAGATATATATATATATATATATATATAAAAATTTATTAGTATAAATTATATAAATTATAATAAATATTAAATTATAATTGAGTAAATTGAATAAATTTAATATATATTAAAATATTAAAAATATGAATTAATTATTAATTTAATATTAAATTTAAATTTAAATTAAATTTTTTAAAAAATATTATTATATAAACAAATTTTTAATTTTTTTTCAAACTTGAATAATATATATTTTAATGCTCCGTTAAGGAGAGAAAAAGAGAAAGGAACGAAAATTCCGGGTAAATTACCAATTGGAAGGTCAGCTGAGCCCAATCGCCGAGAGCCAATCGTGGTTGACACCGTGTATATGTGAGCCACCTTTCCTAGGCTTTCAGTGTACCTCTGAGAAATTCCACTGGTCAAAGCTCCACTGCATTCGATGCCTTCCTGGCAAACTAGGCAAGGCAGAGCAATTACTAACACCACTAAAAAGGAAAAGTTAAGATTTTAAAAAATAAAAAAATAATAAAGGGTTTACAATTTTTATTTTTATTTTTATTTTTTAAAACCGCCAAATGCGAATAAGTTGTGAATTAGAGGCCATACAAAATGCCAAAATTTTAACTCAATCAATCATGGTTAGATAATTTTTAAATATATATATATATATATATATATGATGTCGTATTGTTATTAAATGACATCCTCTTAACACCATCTTTTTAATTTGTTAATTAAAACTAATCCACATACATATATCTCTGCTCCTTATGGTCTTCCCTCTCCCTATTTTACGAATTTTCTTACTTAATTAAATATAGACATTTTATGATTAAATGACATCATTTTTCTTTATTAATTAAAACTAAATCACATAATCCAAAATTCAAGTGTTTGTCTTTGATTTTTTTTTAAGACCATATCCTAATGGTATCTTCATTAGATTTTATCATACCTCTATTCATTATGATCTTTTTTTCTCTCCATCTTATGGAATTTCTTACATTTTGATTTTTTTTTTCGTTTATTTCACTTGTTTTTGTGTTTATACTTAGTTAGTTTTTAACACACATACGTAATGTGCGTCAAATAAAATTAGAATATAACAAAACTGCGTTAGTATATTTGCTAAATTTTAATGAGTTAAACTTTATATATATATAAGAAAAGAAAAAAAAACAAGGTAAATTTTTGAATCGTCTCCAACCACCCACAACTAATGTGTAAACAATGAATTGGGTTGGACGGTTGAGAGAGATTATAGTTTTACTGCAGATTGAAATTTACTAAAACTGTCCTGAATGGTATGGATATAAGATTTTCCTTTGAACCACCCAATTCAATCCGCAAACACTTGTAACCAATATCAACTTCTAATGTCTAATTTCTAGCCCGGGTGAAAGTTCCAAATCGAAGTCCTTTATTCGCCTGCATCACAACCATCTGTATTTGTATTTACCTGGTATTGATTTAGTTGACAATTTTTCTTTTTAATTGTGAGCGACAGTACCTTGATAGAGATAAGATACTACAGTAAAGTTTTGGTGACTCTAAGAGAAATTGAATAAGAAGTGAGGATATTTATAGTAAAATAGGTATACCTTTGATTGAAAACAAGTCGAGAGAATAAAGGAGTTAGCGTTAATTGAGACATGTCTCCAACAAATCCCGCAGTAAAATAAGTTGACCCACCAGACGCGTTGAGCTTGAACCTGGTGAGCACTCCCATGTCTGAAGAGTTGAAAAAAAGAAGCAAAGCGTTTTTTCAGCAACAGTGTACGCTCCGGTATTCTACTGTGATATAGTACAGTAAACGGGATGTTGATCGACAAGGCGGAATATGTACTGTCAATCAACCCACATGCAAATGCATATTTTATATATATATTCGATCTCAAATGTCCAAGTAATTACGCCTGGCGATTAATTCTTGGATTATGACAATTAACCCTTTAAAAGGATTCCATTTCCTTTAGTTTTAATTATACTATATAACCAGTCCTGACTTCTAATTCCCATTGCTTAACCGAGTCCCCCCGAATCCCCACGTTGCGACTCCTACAGCCGAAAGAAGGACACCCTTGCAATGCACCCCACTCTCCAGTCTCCCCTATAATAATTATTGCCATTCTTAATTTGGGGTTTCCTTCGTTTTCAACTTCGTTCTGATCCTCTCGCGAGTCACCACCTCAGGGGAACTAACCTTTGTGACTGTCAACCAAATGTCCCCTTCCTTGGTCTGCCCTTTCTCTTTAGGATTTACTAATTAAAGAACAAACGACTCAAACAAACAAAAATATATTTTATATATATATATATATATATAAAGGAATTACTAAAGATAAAAGGAGTCCAGGACAAGGAGGAGATATCTAGAATAATGGGGCCCACAAATTGCAAATAGTTAGTCTAATGTGGGGCTTTTTTTTTTTTTTTCATTACAGGGTGTTATGAACTTTTTTTTTTTATTCAAAAAATGCTTTGTTCTGCCAAATCAAGTTGAATTTATATAAGTAATAGTTTATGGTGTTATGAACTCTTTTTTCATTATATATTTTGCGAGGTTGACACTTACGATGCCCTTTAATAAATAAGGAAACCACTGAATAGTTTTATCTTTAATAGGATATAGTAGATAGGTAATCCATTTAATGAAATTTAGCAATCCATTTGTTTTGTTTTGTTTTTTTTTTTTTTTTTTGTTTCTGTTGAATTCAACCATTCAATGATTGATATTATTACATGTTTATACGTGTCTAATAAAATTGTGCTATTTACAATTGCTCAATAATTAATTGTTTGAATTATTTTGGGATTGAAAATTATTTCATTGAATTTTCAAGAGCTTCCTTTCGCTAATCATCAACAGGACAAAAAGATCTTCCTTCTAATACGAAGCAGAGTGACAACTACTTTTGCAATTTTAACCCACTAGACGTACCAAACGGATTCTTAACTTGGAGAACTATTATAAAGAATTGAGGCAGTGGAAACCGCCCTTACAGTTTCCCCTACTGTATCATTCTACTAGATTGCTAACAAACGAACAAATTAAAGCCAAGAATCCTAGATTCCAATTGTATATCAGTTTATTTGGAGTGCAGGATAAGAGGACTTTTACTTTGAGCCCTCAACTTCAACTTTAGAAAAAGGAGAAGCGTCCTCTGCCTATCTTACATCTAAATATTCCTGTGCCCACACATTTGAAGAATATATTGAACAATACAGCTTACGCTTAGAGAAATAAATGTGTATCAACATTCTAGTGCAACTGTATCTTTAATTTCTTCTGATTTAAAGTTAATTAATTAATTAAACGCAATCTCCACGACATCTCAATTTGTGCCATTCGCGCTCGCACTGTAGTCGTTCCTTCTTTTTCTCTTTTCTTTTCTCTCTTTTTTTTTTTTTTTTTTTTTTTGGGAGGAAGTGAGGGGGGAGGGGACACCATGCCACGGACGGAGACACAGATCCAGAAACAAATCTCCGTATTTTAATTATACAAGTCTCGTCTCACCTTAAATTCATACTATGATCCTTTGAAAACCAACCACCATCTATACACAAATACTCCCTCTACACACACACACACACGCACAAAAAGATCAACAAATGTATAGACCCTCCCAAGGACACAGCTTCAACCGAATTTGGTTGCTCCAGATCCCCATAACCATGTCAAACAAACAATTATGAATCTCTCCCAACTTCCATCTTAGACCTCTCCTCCCCTCCCCAAAAAGATTCCCACCCCTTTTCTTGCGGGCAAATATCACATCAACACGATTCTTCTCCTCACAAATGTTCCAGATACAATAAAAGATTAAAACATTACGGCATGGTTTGATCCCTTCGTTATTCAAGCCCGCTGATACAACCTTGAAATCAAATCAAACTATTTATGCCTCTGTGCATTATTTCACTTTTTTTTTTTTTTTTTAACAATCTGGGTTCTTAACCAATCAGTTGTTGGCACTTCTACATAAGCCGGCACAATATTCTCTTTCTTCATTTGCTAAACCAGCAAGCACGTACATTAAAATGAAAGTGGAAATAGTAAAGACGAGAATCACTCTCCAATATATATATTCCATTCAAGCATATATTGCCCACCTTCGAACAACCCTTAACTTGTTTAAAATTACAACTCTGAACCAACCACCGAAAGTGATCAAAAGAAATTATTCTTATGTCTTGCCATAGAAGAAAGCCTATGTTTTTTTTTTTTTTTTTAATCTTTACGCGTTTGTCGAATATATCTCTGGGAGAATATATGTCGAAAGGGGTATGATATGAATGTTTCAGATTACAGGGATTATATCCGTAGTGTTCTCCTTAATTTCTCGTGTACCGCTGCGATGCCATTATCTTAGTTAGTGTTAGACAATGGAAAGAGTGGCTCTTATTTTTAGGGACAAAATAAAAGGGTGGCCCTCAGAGGTTGATCATAAAAAAAAGTGGAGACATTGTGGAATGGCTATGGGGTTGGCCGTCTCATCCTTTCAACTAATGCTTCAAAGTCCTACAGATTCCATAGATGCATCGCCTGGGACTCCAATTATTGAGAGTTTTTAAATGTTATATTTTTCATGCGTGAACAATCGCCCAGCAGAACTAGTGAGGGTACAAACGAACAGATATATATATATATATATTGAAGAAATATATATCCCCTGTCCTTGTGTAAATGAGCAACCAATTGAATTATTGTCGTTGTTCTAACTGTGATTTTTGAAATTCACCTAATACTTAAAATTTTTTAGATTGCATAATTTTTTTCTGCAATTAAAGATGAATTGTATATTGTGTGAATATCACGGAAAAAGATGAATTGTATTTTAATCAAATTTTTCAATCTACTATTTGTTTATGAATGAAAGAACATGCTAAAATTGAATATGAAATTCATTTGTAGATCTAACCTAAAAATTTAAGGTTTTTTTTTTTGGCTAAATAATTTCTTCACTGTTATAATTTCAATTGATCATTAGATATTGTGTCACTAATCACTGATGATAAGGTCATAGATAAATACACAGACACATTAAAGATAGCTTTTAAAAATTGCTAAAAAGATTCTGTGAACTCTCTTCTGTGCAAGCCAATCCATAAATATAACAGTTGGGGGACATATTCTTCCAAACTAGATTACATCTTCTCGGGGATGGGAGGTATTTTTCTTTGGAAGTCAACAATCACAGACAGAATGCATCAAAATCCACCACCACGCAAGCAATTATAACCAAAGAAACAATTGATCGGGACATTGCGCAACAGATTAATCACTCGAACCACACACTCGCTCGTGATACGATATTAGAGGAAACAACAATTCCATCAGAAAGGGGGTACCAGCAAATAACTAATGAGAACATCAAATCTAGTGTATTTGAGGTACAAATTGATGATGACAACTCTAAAAGCAAAACGATTTTGGCTGAAGGCATGGAATTGTATTTTTTTTATCTCTTTATTTTTCGTGACCTTATTTTAATTTTTGCTAAGATTGTAAATACTTAGTCTCACAGCTAGAGTACCGTGCTTTTTATACTTGAAAAAAAAATGTAATATATTTTGAAAGAATGTAGTGTTTTTTTTTTTTTTTTTTTTTTTTTGAAGAAGGCAATGTATTTCAACAAAAAAAAATATTCTCTTTTAAATAAGTAAACTTTAGTTATTTTTAAAAATAAATAAATAAAATGAAGTGTAGCTGCTCTCTGACCACCTTGGGATAATCTAGTATTTCAGTTTACGGAAAGTGAGAATGTTGACTTTGTTAACAGTGAACAGTTCCGTTTGAACCTGTGAAGCAACAATAATTTAGGATTCTTTTAGCACACTAATTGTCGAAACAAAAATCAAGAAGTAAATGGACAAACGCATATGATAAAGTATGCAATTATGGAATGAACCACTGCAAAGTTTGTGTCAAAGGGGATAGCCTATACGTATAACAAGTTGTAACGCATGCAGCCCAGAGTCACTGCACAACTAAATTATGGAGATAACAATAACTAGCCATGCTGATAAAAGCACCAACAATAATTGAGTAGAACGATTCTCCATCTAATGAAATGAATGACTGAATATGAAGAGTTAGCTGGCCTTCTCTCTCTCTCTCTCTCTCTCTCTCTCTCTCTCTCTCTCTCTCTCTCTTGTTCCTTTTTTGTTTTTCTTTTTCTTTTTTTTTCCTCTTCTTTTTCTTTCTCTCTCTTTTCTTCATCTTTTACTTTTTTTTTTTCTTTTTTTTTTTTTTCTCTTTCTCTCTCTCTCTCTCTCTCTCTCTCTCTCTCTCTCTCTCTCTCTCTCTCTCTCTTGTCCATTTTTCGTTTCTGCATTGCTTTCTCCCCCTTTGCTAACCATAATCAAAATTAACGTACTTTTTAGCTTTCACCTCTATATCATTGCACAATTAACCAAACGTGGGCCAGACAGAAAGACCAACATGAGCCCCGACCGTGGTTATTAATCTCACGGTAGCCCATAAGCCGTGCACACCATATTTCACGTATAATGTTCGAATCCTAAATTAAATTGTATTAGTCGGTTAATATTAATATTCTAGTTAGAATAGAAATACTAGCGCCTAGTAGATTGGTTAGACTTAAATGTCTATGAATTAGGTTAGCCCAACAATACTCATGCCCGGCTTTTTTTTTTATATACTTTTGCCCTTAAGGCCAGGCCTTTATATATTTCGGACTGGGACCTAGCTGAACCAGGCCAACTTGATCATATTCAATTATTTTATTTTCATTCCTATAAATGCAATTCTTATTTTTACTTAAATAATTTGGCGTTTTATAGAAATTTGATTGTTTTCTAGATTTGTGCAAGTACACAATAATCTTATGATAATTTTTACTATTCAAATTTTTATTATGTATATTATACACTAACCCAAGTAAATAAATAAACATCTTTTTTATTTTTTATTTTTTTATATAACTAACAGATTGGCTAACTTAAACCTGAACTCTGAATATTTTTGTAGGCTAAGACTTGGGGTTATGACTTATGTCCGACCTGATGCCATGTAACTAATCTTGGGGACGATGCCAGCGCCACCCATATCTATCCTCATATCTACAAATAGTATTAGCAGCGGCAGCAGTAGGTGAGTTGGAGATTTACTCTGTCAAAACCATCAAACAGAGTCGTGTCCATACTTGGCAACATAGGTTGTGATCTGATCCAAAGCAGTGGGTGGGTGTAATGGGGTTGGGGCTCCATAGATATTTGAGCCTGGATTGAGTTGCACACATATCAGTTTTAGGCCCAGGCTGCTTCAACGATTCACCGCCGCTCGGGCTCTACTTTGTACCCCCAGTAGCCCTCGGTCCCTCTCCTTCACTGCCGATTGAAAGATCGATCAGAGAAGAAGCCCAAAACACCGACATTTCCTTTTCCAACTGACATATCATTTTAATTGATGGGGTTGCACTCTTTCTCTCTCATATGTGTATCCAACCCCATCAACTAGAATGACTGTGTAAGTTATATACGCACACAGACACAATGATTCTTTTCTCAACAAAAGATTAATTAAAGTGATTGTGTATTTTTGAAAAACATCATCTGGGTTAACTTATATGTTATTTTTAGGGGGGGTGGGTGGGGACATTCACTTCATGCTAGAGGAGAGCAAGGTGTATTATATTATTAGGGTTCGGTCCTATTTTTTTTTCAAAAAAAAAAAAAAGAAAGAAAAACAATTGGAGTGTGGGCGACCGAAAGCGGATGACACACAAACTTAAAAGGTAATTTCAAAATTCCCCTGTACACCCCCACTCATTGCAAAATTGCAATGACTATTTACTTATTGTTCCGCTCAGTGAAATTGGGGCGCAAAGTGTAAACTAAAAATCTATACTTTTTGTCTGTCCGGTGGTAAGGAAGGGTATCTTGTCAAACGCCCCAGTGTCCGGTCAGCTACATTGACTGCGTCAAAAATTTCAAATGACTCTATTGTCCAAAAATAAATAAATTTATAAATAATTTCAATTTTTAAAATTTTACGCAATGTGTGTTTATATTATATATATATATATATATATATATATATATATACAACTTTTTTTTTTTTTAGTTCTCTTTCTTTCACTCTCACGAATATCTGGTCAGTCCCACGTTTGCATTAGCCATTAATTAATTGAGTCGGCATAAAAAAAAGACCGTTCTTCCTTCTACCTGCAAGCATCAAGGACACATGTATATTGCTACTTCAAACCCTTATTATTGCGATAAAAAAAAGAAAGAAATAGTAGTTCTTTTTGGATTCCTGCTGCCGCTGCGTTTCCTCCTTGGTACACAAACATTAGCGTAATATTTTGTTTATTAGTAATTTTATATATATACACATGTTTCGTACTAGACTTACGTTATATATTTGCAGTAAGAATATTGAAAACTTGTAACTCTGAAAAAAGACTATAGACAGTTGTCAAAGAGTCGAGATCTCTTCAAGGAAATCAATAATTATAAGTTTATATATAGATATATTGCCTCTTCTACCGTAAGATAGAATTCTATGTCATGGAACAACAACACAATTTCTATGGTTGAGAAATTTTATCACATAATTGTAACGCGTGAATTTTATTTTTAGATTATTAAAAATACATGATAATAATTTAATTGTAGTGTTATTTTTAAAAAATAATATAAATGAAAGATAAAAATATATAATATAAAATATTTTAA
>CM038481.1:156484-361484 GCA_021464305.1 Kandelia obovata
TTACTAGAGTAAATAATTTTAATAAAATATATCAATACTCAACTTATAATTATTGATATTATGATTAAAGAATTATCAACTAAATCATATAAAAATTATGTTTAATATACGAGATTTGTTTATTCTACTTGAATTTTATATTATATTATATTATTTAATATTTTAATATTTTGAAAATATTTTAATTATTTATAAATAAAATTTTATTTTGTACATATAAATATTATTTGTGCAAAATTTACTTAAAACTTGAATGAATTGAAAAGTAAATTTTTTTATTTGATAAAATTTTGTTTTGGTAAAATATATAATTAAAAATTTATTTTTGTTGTTATGTATGGAAGAGAAATATTCCTAGAAATATTAAATAATTATTATAATTTAAATATAAAAATTTTTAATTATGTAAAATGCAATTTAAACTAGTTAGACAGAAATAATATATTAAATGATTATTATTAAGAGTATCACTACGAGTTAAGTAAGAGAATGTTTAAATTATAAAAATATTTATTTTTTAAGATAATAATTAAAATAATAAATATTGATAATTATAATAATTAATTTGAGTTTAAATTAATTATATTTTGAGCTTAAATTAATTATAGTTTGAATAAAAATTAATAATTGACATGATATGTAATCTAACTTATAAAAGAAAAAATATATGAATTATTAAACTACACTTCAAAAAAAATAAAGAATTAATTAATATTATAAAATTTATATTTTATAATTATATATATTTATTAATTAATATAATTAAAAATACGTATTTCACTAAATTTATTTTAAAATTTATTTTTTAACGTATTCACCTAACTTTGCAAAACTAGCTGGCATACTATCTACAAATTGAGAATTTAGACATCTAATGATCAACGTTGAAGTATGCAAACCTATTACGTCCATTACTATGTTCGTTTTCTGAGGTTGAATCAGTAACTAGCTAATCAGTGAATATGCTCCATCTGATTTGAATCAGTAACTAGCCAATAAGTGAATATGCTCCACTGATTTGAATCAGTAACTAGCAAATCGGATGCAGCATATTCACTCCTACAGTAACTCTCATCATCATCATCATTTAGTATGTGACCATCACCATCATCTTCTTCTTCTTCATCTTCTTCAACAATGTAATTGGTATCATCATCACCATCAACTAACAGCTTCTTCAAACTAGCCCTGGTTTCTTCTGTAATTTATTAGTGTCTCATTTTCACAGATATTGTCATTAACAATTGATACACATATATGAGTGCATTTTACCTAATTAAAGGACAAAAATGATGAATCAGATATGTTGCCTGACTTGTGTACTGTTTCCTAATCCTCGTAATTTGGCAGATCCTGATTTCCTTGATAAATCTTCAACAACTATGGAGCCTCTCCTCTATAGGCTTTTACAAACTTTCGAAAGAACTACTCTTCAGAAATGAAAAATGGTGCGACTAATTTATCTGTTTTGATCAAATCTTTATACGATAGAGCCTGCATAACAGAATACCTAGGCAAAACCCTCTCCTCTAAGCTCAATGAGATGAGTCTTGTATGCCGTGCTCCGACCCATTTTGTTGACATAAAAGTCCATCATAGCCGCGATCTTCTTCTCAGAAACATCATGCTATTAGCATAATATTGGAAAGCCGACTGAGTCTCTGCTTTGGACCAACCTAAACTGTTGTGGAGATCAAGCTTTCTTTTCCATGTTGATTCGCTCGTTGACCTTAATACATGGACGGCAGTAATGAGGTTTAAAGTCCGAGGGATTCAACCCCATTCTCTTTAACAATCTCCACAATCTCAGACAACCTACGACTGCTTGTTAAGAATGTTGCGGGCTGACGTACAAGTAACCAATCAACACTTGACTCTGGCAATCCATTGTCCTGCAAAATTTTGATGTTGGGTACAAGTAGACCTTCAAAATCAGTGTGTCATCAGAGAACAGAAAACTATTCAGGGATTATGAGGATCGGATGAAAGCAGCGGAGGCAATCTCTTGATGAAGTACATGATTTGGGTTTCTGAGAAACCATGGGTCTTGAGGAAGGCAATTACCGAGTCAGGTTTATGTGTAGACTATTAAAATGGACACGCTTGGAAGCCAAGACAGAAGCTTTTGGGGAGAACCTGCATTTGTTGATAAGGTAAGAGACCGTAAACTCTTTTTTGTTGGCTTATGTTTTCATTCCCAACAGTTGAGATGCATCTCAGAAAGAGCGAGAATGCTGGTGAGTGAATTCGCAAATGATATCCTAGCTCATGAATCGTTGAACCTCGAATTGCAGGACGCACATGGGGGTACTATTATTTCGAGTAATTGAAATACGAGGTATCATAAGCCCCTCTAAAACATTAACATGAAGTCTGTCTTAAGAATCCGAGTGAAAGAAAAGAAAAGAACAGCTGGCAACTTGTTATCTTCCCAGACAGGTTTTAATTTCCAGGAAACCAAACAAACATACAGAGAAATGGCAGGGAAGCCGCGGCGTGTATTAGAACTAGGTAGAACAACCCTGGATCGGACGGAAAAAGGTACCCTTTAATTTAATATTTTAGTTTAATTAATTGACTCGTGATTCTATACTGACCGTCGATGAAAAAAGCGCAGCAGAGGACATACTTGTCATTTCATCAGCCTCCCCGGTCACCACCCACGACCCCTGAATCCGAAGGCTTTTTTGTGGGTGTGTGTCCTGTTTTAAACCCCCTTCCTTAATTTCTTGTTTTTTAGGCCTTAAGAGAGATTGGAGAACGGGACTGACGTACATACATCCAAAGCACTGAACATGGCAGAACATCAGTTGCAGTTGGAGAAAACTATGGTCAATGGTAGATGATTGGCGTTGTGTATTACTGGGAGATGGCAAGTGAAATAGATTGCTGGAGGCGGTTGTTGCTGATTGTTGTTTAATGTATTTTTTTATGATTAGACAGAAAATTCGAAAATTTATTGGATACAAAGCGATGGAAGCGCATCCAGTATCGCAAGCCAGAGTATATTCTCACTACAACCATTCCGATTCCTGCAAATATTTCAGGTGGACTGCCAGGTATTGATTAGTATGACTCCCCCCCCCCCCATCAGGCTTTGCTATACCCATTAGCTTGTTTTTTATTCTGCTCTCCTCTGCTTGCTATTCTTTGGTTCTACTTCCATTTGAGTTTTTTTTCCCTTTTCTTTACTGCCTTACCAGAGAGAGCTTCCGATTCATGTACGATAGGCCTTGGCAAGAAGTCCATAATTTTTACTCTAATATGGTGAATGGGCACTCGTCTTTGTTCGACTTGTTTTCTGATGAGGTGGGGGAGGTGAGTAGACACCTTTCTTCTTTATTTTCATCATCCAAAACAGAAAATTCGTATAAATGTATTTTTAACGGAAAAAAAAAATCTCTATTGGATGTCTATTTGTTTTAGAATTGTGCATTACCATGTAGTGTAGGTGGAATGATATCCTTTCAATGTTATTATCATCGTTTGTAGTCACACTCTTGGTCTTGTAGGAATAAAGATCATAGAAGACTTACTTCCACAAGAGGGGACAGCAAAAGTTGTGCAAATTAGATTAGAGGATGGCTTTTTCTGTGCTATAAAATTTCTCAATTCAAGAATTAATATTTTTCATTTTTTTTTTATAATTTGTTATTTGTATGCTGATACTTGAGTTTCATGTATGTGTATTGAATTCCTATATTTATATAACTATTTTGTCTGCAGAGAAGTTTTATTCATGATACTGCTAGAACTCAAGAGTTTACCAGCCCAACCCAATTTGAGGATGTTTCAAATGAAGGTAAATCTGGGAGGTGGGAAAGAGTAACATTCAAGGTAGTTCTTTCATATCATGGGATTTCATTTGATGGTTGGCAGAAGCAGCCTGGTTTGAGTACTGTTCAAAGGTAAGTTGTTTTCCTAACGACTTTCCAAATAGGTCAAGCAAATTGTCTGATACTGAGTTCTAATTACTGTACATCAGTACATGATAACTCATGTATTCGATGAGGACTATGCCCATTCTTTGGACTCAGATGGTATATTTTCTTTGCAAATATTCATTTTGGAATGGAAAGTGTTGCCCCAAATCGTTGCTGGAAACTGCTTCAAATGTATTAATTCCATATTTGTTTTCTTTCTTAATAATAGTCCAAATTTAATTGCATTCTTTTCATTTGAAATATGTGGGGGAAATGGCAGTGTGATTTTCTTCCAAATGATGCCTTCATGCCCAAACAGTATTTTTGTCAGGCTCTGCCACAGAGACTGAACTTTCTCTTTACTTGAAATCCTGTCATCAAACTTGAAACTGAGTAAAGAAATTCAGTTTGAAGATTTCCTTTCGCATCCTCCCCTTTATTGATATTCTATACTGTTATTTCTTTGGATTCTTGCAGCTTGATAGAAAGTTCTCTTGGGAAGTTTGTGGACGATAGGAAAGCTCAGCTTTTAAAAGACAAGCATAAACCATTGGAAGGCTGTGCTGTTGTTGCTGGGCGCACTGACAAAGGAGTGTCAGCCCTTGGACAAGTTTGTTCTTTCTGTATGTTATTTCACTATAATCTCTACAATTCCCTTACAATCATACTTACTATTTTGACAACCATCAGCTTAGTTTGCCCGAGTTCATCGCTGATTTGTTTCTTAACTATAGTCCCTTTCCTAAGAGGTTAACTTTTTCTAACTATTTGTTTGACCACTTTGAAGTCAATGAGCAAGCTGCATGGTGAGAAATTAGGTGATTAAATATTTAAGGAATTATATATGGGGCTTGATATCAATTGTGTTAAGTGAATGACTTGGAAACATTGGATGTCTAGATACTTGGAGAAAAGATGTAAAACCTCATGACATTGTAGACGCCATCAACAGTGCAGCACCTGGAAAGATCAGGGTTACATTTGTCTCTAAGGTACCAATTCTTTCAACTTATTAGATGCATTAGTTTTTCCTTAATTGATACATGAGCTTTATTATTCCTTTTAGTTTCACATTTTATGTGCTGACAGATCTACAAAATATTATATAGGTCTCACGGGTATTCCATCCTAATTTTTCTGCCAAATGGAGGCGATATTTGTATATTTTCCCTTTCAGCGGTGGAGAATATGGGGAGCAAAATTTTGAAACTCGGGAGAATGCTGAAGATTTTAGCCATTATGAAAATTTTTATGATCTAAGAAATGAATGTAGTGAAGTCATCAGTGAGGCGAATGTTGAACATGGAGTAGTCCTTGAAAAGGATGGGCTTGGAGAAGCAAGGAAACCTATGTGGTTCAGTGTATCCAGGGTTAACCAGCTTTTACAACAATTGGAAGGAAAGTTACTGTCCTACAAAGTATTTGCCCGTGATACCAAAGCTTCAAGAAACATGTAAGACCTGAAAAAAAAAAAGGGCTGCGTATACTCTTATTGCTAGGAAAAAACACTTTTGTGCCTTGTCCTGCAGGTTTGAAGTACTGTTAGTATTCCTTGAATAGTATTCAAGATTGGTATTAACAGCTATCCTTTTTTAAATGAGGATTAGATATGGGCATTTTGTTCCTCTGATGAATAATGGATTTTAACGGTTTATCTAGTTCTCTCAATCACGAAAGAGTCTAAAATCAGCCAGCCCACCTTGAAAATTTTATTTTTACTGAAAAATAGATCTGGTTCATTTTAGTAATGTGAAATCTTTCACATTTTGTAGTTGTTCAACTGAAATCTTTGGTTGAATAGTTGTGCCAAAAATTTGTAGTGAATATTTTTAACATGCTTATTTGTGAGATTCTTCTGTTTGTTTGTCAAGTGCCAACTCCTAAGAGCATCTCTTTCTGTCTCAGAGGTCCAGCAACAGAATGCTTCGTGTACCATGCTCGAGCCAAAGAGGCCAGATTGTCGTCCTCTGTAATGGTTCTCTACATAACCTTTTGTTTCATGAGAATGTGTGCAAGCATGTGCCAACATTTTCTTCTGATCTTCATTCCCTTACACGTGTCATTATTTGGCAGTACACTTCTTTCATCAGTTTATTGCTTTTGATGAGCTATAGATCCATAACTTTGTTTGATTAGCTTTCTTTATAATTAGCCTTTCTTGTGAAATGCATGTATTAAATGTAAGTTATATTTTGGTTATTAGAAGAGCTAAGTTTTGATGTAATGTTAATATTACTCTATTGTTATTTGGAAGTTATGAATTTAAATTGGAGAAATAGTCCTTCTATGAAAATAAAAATAAAATTCAGTACATTTGATGAGTTCCTATGCCTCATAGTATGGGCGCACAAAGATGTTCTTTTTTAGTTATATCTAGGCCTCATAGTGTGGGCGTGCTGGGATGTTCGTTTTTTGGTTATATCTGGTTATTGATCTTCTAAGGATTTTGCATTATTTGGCTTTCTAATCTAATATTCGTACACACACTGGTAGAGAACGACACAAATTATTAAGTAATGGGCTGCCCCTGCTATTGACGCACTAAAATCGAGCTGGTATTATTTGCCGTGCCTTTTGTGAATCTCATAGGTTGTTCATTCAATGCTACATTTGTCTCGTGTACAGATGCTGCATTGTGCTTGAATTGATTTTTTTTGTCTTTTTACTTTTATCCAGCCATCTTCTTTTAGTAAACGAAGGACTGCTAATTTTGTAGAATCAAGGAGAAGGAAGAAAGGTTATGTGCGTTGAGCTGGTTGCTAATCGGTTCCTACGCAAGGTTTTTATTTGTCCTCTTCTCAATGCACCGTCATCAGACACCATCTGTTCTACTGCCGTTGGCTGGCAGCTATCTGTCATTTGTGATGCACATGTAACATTAAATTCTAACTTCTTTTTGGCTGGTTGACCATCTGGCATGGCAGATGGTTAGGGTCCTCGTGGCAACATCAATCAGGGAAGCAGCTGCAGGTGCGGAGGAGGATGTTTTGCTGAAATTGATGGATGCTACGAGTAGACGTGCCACTGCCCCTCCAGCCCCTCCAGATGGACTATGCCTTGTTGACGTAGGCTACACTGAGTTTGATCCACGAAGCTGCATCATCCCTTAAAACATTGTTGCCAGTCATATTACCAAGTACAAATTACGAACCCAAGGGCATGCCGCATTCATAGTGGTTTGAACTTGGGGATTCTTTTTTTTTTTTTTTTTTTTTTTTTGTTCTCTTGGTGGTCTTGCGCTCAATCCCATCCCCTCATGGGGTCAGGGCTGGGGCCGTGAGTTGAAGTGAGGGTTTCACAGTTAATCGCACATTCAAAGATCAAAACCTCGATCATCAGGAACATATTTGAAAAGATGAGACTTGTGATTTTGAATGGTTCACGTAACGCTACTTCATTTTAAGTGACGAAAATAAAAAAATAAAAAAAAAAAATCTTGGATGAGGTATACTTTGAGGGAAAATTTTATGGTACATGAATCATACGTCTTATGTTTATTTTTCCTAAAACCAAAATTACTTTTCATGCAGTAAATGTGCCTTTAAGAGTAAAAGACAAATTTGTGCTAGATGCATGTATACAATGGTTTCGAAGAGCCAGATTGCCCATCTTACGCATAAGTATAATAATGCTTTCTACCATCCAAACATGTATATTTTTACTGACAGCGACTGATTTCAAGAAAAGCGTATAAAAACGCGAAGCGAAATGACGAAGCCTAGAGCTGAAAGAATTGCAAATGGAATTGAAAATGAAGCGGTTGGCAAGGCTTTCTGTCAAAATTGGAAGGCAGCCCGGAAGTCTCTCTCTCGCTAACTTTCTGCCCCCAATGCAAGCAAAAGAGACAGCAAAGACTTTGTCATCTTGGTATATAGCCTTTTCTTTTCATATTGGACCCTCTGTTCTGTAATAACTGCCATTGCTAATTGCTATACCCTATTATTAGCAACCTATCCTCTTTTCCTCTCCTTTCTTACTTGCTTTCTATGCCATCAAAATTTCACCAGCTCGGCTCCCCCCAACCTTCCTTTCGCCTCTACCCTCAGCTGCATCCGATTTCCTGCCGTTACACTCCCCCCACCCCCGCAGAGGCCTCTCATGTCTGTAAGGGGTGGCGCGCACTCCCCCGTGCTACTGCGCGTACCGCCCTACAAAAACACCCGCGCGGTTTTCAATGACAATCCTTTGACGGTGCTCCTTGTCTTTGTTGTTGCCTCCCTTCATTTTATTGCGGCTTCGGGATTGACGAGCTCAGAAATCCTTCTCGAGTTCAAGGGTTCCTTGTCAAATGCCTCGGCGTTAAGCAGCTGGAGTAAGAAGACCGCCCCATGCAAAGGAGGTTATGCAAACTGGGTTGGCTTGCTCTGTGCCGACGGTATCATTTGGGGCTTACAGCTTGAAAACATGGGACTTTCGGGCAAAATTAATGTTCAAACTTTAGAGAAGTTGCCAAATTTGAGAACCATAAGCGTGATGAATAATTCCTTCAATGGTCCCTTTCCGGAGTTCAAGAAACTGGAATCATTGAGATCAATCTTTCTGTCAAGCAACCATTTTTCGGAAGAGATTCCGGAGGATGCCTTTGAGGGTATGTTGAAGCTGAAGAAAGTTTATTTGACGCAAAATGAGTTTACGGGGGCTATTCCATCCTCATTGGCTTCCTTGCCCAAGCTCGTAGAATTAGGGCTTGAGGGGAACCAATTTACGGGGCAGCTTCCTGATTTTGCACAGAACTTTGCGTCATTCAATGTGTCAAACAATGCGCTGGAGGGGCCACTCCCTGCAAGCCTTAGCAAAATGGATAAAAGCTCGTTCTCTGGTAAGTTACATGCCCTCTCCCCCTTGACGCGATTTAAACCCGCTAATGATAATTACTAATATTTTGGAGCTGCTTTTGGCATATCATTAATTAAAATAGCCTATAGCGAAATTCTTCGTCGGGTAAGTTCCCTCTGGCACGTTGATAGAAAACATTGCAGAGTTAAATGGAACGGAACACATAACAGAGTCCCTTTAAATGTTCGTCAAAAAGGATACACATGGTACAATATAAGCAAGAAGATTTATATTTTAATTTTTTTTAAGTACAACTAAATTATATTAATTATATATATAAAAAAAATGGCAAACATACCATATCAATAAAATGCCAATTCACTCAATCAAACAACAGCTTTGAAGGTGCGGATCCAGACACGAAGTTTAGAAACATCATTTTACTTCCAGAATGAGGACTTCGTTTAGCATCGAAACAAAGTAAAAAAAAAAACATATTATGCATATATAGGGATTATCTGAGAAACAGGCTATTTTTCTTACAAATTCATTTTGTGTGGTTGATTAGGCAACAAAGCTCTGTGTGGAGAACCATTGAACAGATGCAATAATTTTCCTGACGAAACACCTTCTCCTCCAACCCCAAGCACAAATAGCAACGCTAAGAAGCCTTCAACAGCCAGTATAGTGATGGTGGGTATAGTTGTTGGGGTAGCCCTGGCTGCCATTATGGCAGCCACCTTCATTCTTCTTCGGCGCAGGAACCGGTCATCCACATCAATAGAAGCACATCCCCCTTCAAACTTTCAAAAGAAGACCGGTTTTAAGGAGGTAGACCAACTCTCACATGGCTCACCCGACCACCTTGGAGGTGGCAAGAAGGCGGAGGCCTCTAAACTGTCATTTGTCAGGGACGACAGGGAGAAGTTTGATCTGCCAGACTTGTTAAAGGCCTCAGCTGAGATACTGGGAAGTGGTTGCTTCGGGTCTTCTTACAAGGCTGCCCTTTCGACTGGGCTAGTGATGGTAGTGAAGAGATACAAGCAAATGAACAATGTCGGAAGAGAAGAATTCCAGGAGCATATGAGGAGAATAGGAAGGTTAAGGCATCCTAACTTGCTTCCTCTTGTGGCCTATTATTACAGGAAAGAAGAGAAGCTCTTGGTCTCTGACTACGTTGAGCAAGGCAGTTTGGCTGTTCATCTTCACGGTATGACTAATGACCTCCCTATCAAATATTTTGGTTTCTCCCTTTTGTTTTTGTTTTTGGTTTTTTTTTTCTCTTTAAGAAAAAAAAAAACAGAGAGAGAGAAGAAATATTGTGATTTGTGAGTTGGATCTTACTTAACTTTTTGCTAATAATTGCATTTCTTCCTTATTTTTTTTGGTGGTAGGCCACCAATCCATAGGCCAACCAAGCCTTGATTGGCCAAGTCGATTGAAGATCGTGAAAGGAATAGCCAGGGGACTTGGATACCTGTACAAGGAGCTTCCCAACATAATTGCAGCGCATGGCCACCTTAAATCTTCGAATGTTCTTCTGGGAAAGTCCAATGAGCCCTTCCTGACGGACTATGGACTGGTTCCGGTCATAAACCAAGAGAACGCCCATGAGCTCATGGTGGTCTACAAGTCCCCCGAATACATGCAACATGGCCGCATCACCAAGAAGACAGATGTTTGGAGTCTCGGGATATTGATTCTTGAGATATTGACGGGCAAGTTGCCCGCAAACTTTTTGCAACAGCGCAAGGGAAATGAGGAGCAGGACTTGGCAACCTGGGTCAATTCTGTTGCCCGAGAAGATTGGACGAATGTGGTCTTCGACAAGGAGATTGGGGAGAGAACAAGGAGCAAAAATGAAGGCGAAATGCTCAAGCTCTTGGAGATTGGTTTGAATTGTTGTGAAGGGGACGTGGAGAAGAGATTGGAGTTGAGGGAAGCCGTTGAGAGGATTGAAGAGCTAAAAGAGAAGGATGGTGGTGGTGGTGATGATTTTAACTCTTCTTCTTCAGAAGGGAATGTCTGATGATTTCGATTCCTGAATATTAACCGGTTGAATTGAGTGACATTCAGATCTTCCTTTCTTTTTAATATTGGGTGGGGATTACGATTTACAAGTATATCTCGGGAGAGTTTTGCAAAAGAAAGTCGCTTTGAAGTGTGCAACTGTTGTTTGGGTTTTTGGGCCCCGAAGGGGGGGGGCTGCTGGGTGGAAATAAGGTTCGTCCCGTCGGTGCACTTTCATTTTGTTATATTATGTCACTAACTTAACATTGTCGAAATAGGAGATGGGCTCTCGCGCTTTTCTCTCTCTCGTTCTCGAATATTCATGCAAAAGGAAGGAGGTTATCAAATTGGATGGTAACCTTCCTTCAAGCCTTCAAGCCATATGTTATGTTTGATCACTAACAAGAATTTCAACCGTGTTAAGGTCTGCAAGATTATTGGGGACTCTCTTAACCTATGTTTCTTCTCTGCCTAACTAATGAGAGCCCCCAGAATGCATTGCTGTATCAAATAACTGGATTCATTTTTATTTTTTTTAATATATTTTATTTATGAAGAAGTAAAATAATGAACCAATGTAATTTAAACCCCCCCCCCACACCCCCCAAAAAATCTAAAACCCAATGCCTTCTCTTGTTGCTTTTGTTTTTTTCCTCTTCCTTATTAACCTTTTTTTTCAGCTGGAAGGGGTTTCCCTGGGGGCCGCCGACTCTTGGGTTACATCTCCTCCAAACGACAATTCCGTTCGCGGGCCTCTTTCTTGGAAGGGAACCAGAAAAAGCCCGATGGTTCGGTGTTTCTGTTTGTTTCTTCAATTTTCATGCGAACAGACAGGGGTTAACACTCTCAACCGAATTGGATTGGATGTTGTTAAGGCCCGTGAAAAGAAGAAAGTAGAGAAAAAGAAATCCAATTTGAACGCCATTACACGATTCTCTACGTCTCTGACAGCCACGTGGACTGACTGAAACAATGTACTAATGTTTTAGTGAAGAAATTAAAAATGCAAGGCTTGTTATAATAAGTAATATTATTTTATTTTATTGTGACATGAAAATATCAAATCGACTAAATAATTTTAAAATAATAATAATTAGAGTTGTACATATTCTAATCTTTTCGACCGACGCCCTCGTCTTTATTTTGAACAAAACGGATAGTGTTGGGCCAATATGGTTGAAACCCCAGAATTTAGTCGTCAAAAAATAAGACTTACCGGTAATTATTGGTAAGATATGAGGGAGGTCATTAATCAAAATACGGTGCAAATGGAGTGGGCTCACACGTAGCGTGAGGGCAACTTAGGGCCGTGTGAATTGTAGATGACTAGAAAGGAAGAAGAAGCAGGATTTAAACGGACCCCACACTCATTTGTCTCTCTCTCCGCCGAAGCGCGTTCCACTTAGTTAATCTGTGAAGAAGTCATCTAGACATGGGGGGAAGGACTTCAGTCTACAACTTGGCGTTCAAAGTCTAGCGGGTCAAGGCTAATTTTGGGGGATGTCCTATATTTTCTGATCCACTGCCCCCCCCCTCCCCTTCTTTTCCTCCCGCCCCAATAATGGCATTGCCTCTGAGGAGGAGGATGTTTGAATTTCTGTTGAACAGAAGTGGGCTAATATAGTAAGGGGAAAGACCCAAAGAGGTTTATTGTTTGTTTAATCGTTTTTTGATGAACTAACAAAAAGAACCCAAAAAAGAAAAGAGAAAAATGATTAACCAACCCCACCCCCCCCCCCCCCCCCCACACACACACACAACTTTCCTTCCTTGGATTGAAGGGTGAGTCAATGGAGAGCTGCCAAGGGCAAAGAAGGAGGTGAAAGTGAAAAACCATAAAGGTTTTGTCGGGTCTGTAACTGAACGAAGGAAATTTTCTGTTTTTCTTTTGTGTCCATCAAGATTTTGATTTTGTTTTTGTTTTTTTTTTTTCTTTCTTTCTTTTAATATAAGGGTGCTCAGATATTATTAGCATTTGCAGCTGTCAAATCAAGGATATTACAACACAGACGAAGGAAGAGCCTAGCATCTGCGTCTGCATCTACCATTTTAGTTACCGTGTTATAAAAAACAAAATTAATTAAACTTTCTTTAATCATCAATACAGCTTCTGAGGACTGGGGCTTGAGAGATGGCCCAGCAGAATGGAGGAAAAAGAGAAGTAAATGTGGCGGTGGCTATAGACAGGGATAAAGGAAGGAGCCAACATGCTCTCAAATGGGCTGTTGATCATCTTCTTACCAGGGGCCAGACTCTCACTCTTCTTCACGTCAAACAAATTCCATCATCTATTCCCACTCCGAGTATAATATATATAATATATAGTATATGCGTTGGTTGCAACAAACACACACACACACACACACACAGCATTGGCTTTTTTCTCCCCCGTCATGTTGATGCCTGAACATTTCCCCTGATATCATAAACATGTGTGTGTGCATCGTTGATTCCAGAAATGTTTTCATTGTTCCTAACCATTGCATGCATGCATTGTTGCAAATATTTCATTCTTAACAGTCGTTCTTTCTTGTTCCCAACAATGCATAATATAACAACTGATGATTCAAGTATCCGCCTGACATTCTTTTTTGCGGTCAATTTGCAGCGGGAGGCCTTGTTCCCCCAAATGATGTCATCGAGGACATTGCAAAATCATATACCAAACAACTTGATAGCCAAGCCAAGGCTTTGTTCCTTCCCTTCCGTTGCTTTTGCACCCGAAAGGATGTGAGTGTTATGCATCTTCTTGGTCTCTATTTGGGCTCCCTTTACGTGTATGTGCATGTGAGCGAGGACATAAGCAAACATATATAGATGATTGTGGGATATATTCTGGACTGAGTATTGTTCCGTCACATATGCCACCAAATGCAAACGAACGATTTTTATAACCAAAAATTAGGCAATTACGATGAAGTTTAACACACACAGCATGCCAAACAGATGATTTCGAGTCAAAGCTATTTTGCTATATTCGATTGCAGTGACGTTTTTATGATGAGTCATATGCTTTATGCGTCTATATGTAGTTAGTTCATTTAATATAATGGTGGACGGAGTTTGTATGACTCAATTAATGATTAGTATGGTTGATGACGCAGATTAGATGTAACGAAGTGATAGTGGAGGAGGCAGACATATCCAAAGCAATAATAGACTATGTCAGCTTGAACGCAATTGCGACATTGGTTCTTGGCTCTTCATCAAAAAATGGTTTTATCAGGTATACTTTTAGAGGAAATGGAATAGTGATCTTTGCTCATGCACAAGATATATGTAAATTGGGAACATTATAGCTGCATTAAAAATTAGAATCCTCCTTACCAACTTCCAAAATTTCCATCTAATTACCTGTGCAGTGACATGCATACAGTATTTAAGGACTGAAACAATAGGATTGATAAGCTCCTCCATAAACACAAGCTCTGATTGAATTCTGATGCACAAAAATGCTGATCATTTTTCTCTTTCATCCACAGAAAATTCAAGCTCGACGATGTTCCGAGCAGCGTGTCAAAGGGGGCACCTGAATTCTGCACTGTATATGTCATCAATAAAGGGAAAATCGCATCAGTGAGATCTGCCACCGGTCAAGCTCCAGCAAAAGGCTCCCTTCAGAGTCAATTGATAAACACAGGAAGCCAGGTCTCTAACGTATTTGAATCTCCTGTCAAGCCTAGTCCACCTTTTGGAGGTTTGCTTATGTTCTGCAATTAGCTATCATGTTATTTCTGCTAATGTCAATCTACATTCCACTTTTTGCTCACAAATACTCTGTTCAAATTTATTCATAGGAGCAGAGAGATTACCATATCCACCACTTAGCTCCCGCGAAGACCTGGAAATCAAGTAAGTTCAGAAAATAAAATATCTAAGGTGAACGGGATTGATAAAGAATACATTACTAGCCCTTGTCCTAAAGCCTTCTTTAGGATGAACTTCTTTCCCCTTATTTTCATTTTTCTGCGCTCGGATCAACTATAGTCATGAAAATCCAAAACATCATAACTGTCTTTATAAGAAAAGACAATGCCCTTAAACTTTGCCTCATCAACAATGTTTGCAAGATCCTTATACAGGAAATGATAATGAGGCTGGTTGACTACAAAGCAGATAGTTAAGTAAAGACTATCAGGCATTGAATATCTACAGAAGTTTCTAAGTGACCTCAAATCTAAGATTGAACATGTCACAGGGAAAAAAAAAAATTCTGCTTATGCAAGGACTGACCCCGTAATCACTGGAACAGGTCGCCATTCACTCGGGGCAGAGGTTCACTAGCTAAATATGAGCCATCCATACCAGACAGTGACATATCATTTGTGAGCAGTGGAAGGTCAAGCACAGACCGTGGATTTCCTTCTTTCTGTGACAGTTCAGACTCTGGAATGACCCCATGGCTTTCAAATAACTCAGATTTTGACTGTAGAAGCTTTGGGTCTCCATACTCAGGAAACCAGACATCTGATATTAGTTTACAGTATAACTTTTCATCAACCTCGCAGGACAGTGGGAGGCTATCTTGTTCTTCCCAGGGTCTGGTAAGGACATAAACTGCTAGATAAAGCATAGCTAAACATGTAGGAACTCATGGGAAAAATAATAATAATTTATGCACAGCTGAACTGGTTTTATACAGAGTGCTTTTTGAAGAATTACTGGAAACTACGAACAAGGAGCTGCTTGACATAATAATCCTGTGCATTTCTCAGAAAAAAACACTTCCCCAAGTTTTTCTCTATAATGTTGTTGGACAATTTTACTTGTCATTCAGGAATGGTATGTCAAGATGCAAATGAATAGATAATATGGCAGAATGAGCAAAAAAAATTTCACAAATTCTCAGAAAGAAACAAATCAGGTGGGGAATAAACAACATTATCGAGCAAGCTATGCTTGCATTTGCTAAATGTCTCTTCGAACTTGATAGGAAGTGGTCAACTCATGACTGCTTCATTCAAAATTTATAGGAAGATGTGGAAGCTGAGATGCGAAGGCTAAGACAAGAGCTGAAGCAAATGATGGAAATGTACGGCTCAGCATCCAAGGAGGCACTCACAGCAAAACAGAAGGTACTGATTGTAACATTCTTGTCTGAGCTAACCTACAAATATTCTGTGAATATTCATTACCTGGTTTGCCTACTTGGATAGATTTAGCAGGTAGCATCAATTTGTTAAATCATATTTCTCCGGCTACTACTGATAAAATCCTTCTCGCCATTTTCACACTAGCATAAAAGCTGAAGGAAAATAAACTTCTACTCATTCCCTTCTCCAAAACTACTTTGAACAGATGTATATGCATAGAAAAATGGTATAGTTAAACCTGAAATGAATAAAGAACCCCAGCTATTATGAACTAATTTGTGAAATCATAGTTCTACAGCTACTACTGATAAAATCCTTCTCGCCCTTCTGACACTTGCATAAAAGCTGAAGGAAAATAAACTTCTACTCAGTCCCTTCTCCAAAACTACTTTGAACAGATGTATGTGCATAGAAAAATGGTATAGTTAAACCTGAAATGAATACATAAACATATTCATGCTAACAGAAACAAGAACTTGCATTCAAGCAAAAACTACCATACCTAAATCTTATTTTGACGAAATTCCCCACAGGCTAGGGAACTTCAACGCTGGAAGTTGGAAGAAGATCAGAAATTAGAAGAGGCGCAATTGGCAGAGGAAGCTGCCTTGGCCCTCGTGGCAAAAGAGAAAGCAAAGAGTAAGGCAGCCATTGAGGCAGCTGAAGCAGCCAGGAGGATTGCTGAACTGGAAGCACAAAAAAGAAAGAAGGCAGAAACAATAGCTGTCATGGAACCTGAGGAGAAGAAGAATGCACCAGTGTCATGGGGCCATAATGACCTTAGATACCGGAGATACACAATTGAGGAGATTGAAGGGGCAACACAAGAATTTTCAGGCTCTCTAAAGATTGGAGAAGGAGGTTATGGGCCAGTTTACAGGGGTTACCTAGATCATACAACTGTGGCAATCAAAGTCCTACGCCCAGATGCAGCTCAAGGGCAGTCACAGTTTCAGCAAGAGGTTGGAAGTCCATGCATTTGCATGGCTTTATGACTACTTTTTTCTTTGTCCAATTAACGTTCAATCTGATCCCAAGATTTAAGCTTAGTGGTCACTAGGGAGTAGCAAATGGTTGACTGAATGATTACTATAGCCATCGTACTTTGACGGCAACTAAATTGTCAAAATCAACACCATATGGTATTTGTGCAATCTAATGAACATAAATTTATGACAAACCATAGGAGTTCAAAGACAGACCTTATATAACAACATGCAGAATCAGTCTAATTGAGCAATAGAAGAGTACTAAACCTTGTAATTGACTTGTCATCTTCGTAACATATATATCTCACAGTAGTTTGAGCCAATTTATTGCCGTACTGCAAAACTTAGTGGCACTACATCCCGAAACTGAAACTAAGTAGAAGTGATGACACCCTAATAAGCAGAAACTGAAACAATTTTTTTTCTTGTAATCCTTTTCTCTTTGGTTTGTTCTGTAAAGTCCATTTGTCCTTCAGACAATTTTTTTTTCTTCTTTATGACTTTTATGCAGGTGGAAGTCTTATCCTGTATACGGCATCCAAACATGGTTCTCCTCCTAGGAGCCTGCCCAGAGTATGGTTGCTTGGTCTACGAATACATGGCCAATGGAAGTTTAGATGATTGTCTTTTCCGGAGAGGGAATACTCCACCTCTCTCTTGGCAACAGCGATTCTGTATAGCTGCAGAAATTGGCACTGGCCTTCTTTTCCTTCACCAAGCTAAGCCAGAACCGCTAGTGCACCGTGACCTCAAACCTGGCAACATTTTGCTTGACCGCAACTATGTCAGTAAAATTAGTGATGTTGGCTTGGCTAGGCTTGTTCCTCCAACAGCAAACAATGCTGCTACACAATACCTTATGACGTCAACAGCGGGAACATTTTGCTACATTGATCCAGAGTATCAGCAAACTGGGATGTTGGGAATAAAATCAGACATTTACTCACTAGGTATCGTGTTTCTACAAATGATAACAGGTAAGCCACCAATGGGCTTAACTCACAATGTTGAGAGGGCCATCGAGAAAGGAACTTTTGCTGAGATGCTCGACCCAGATGTTCCAGACTGGCCAGTCGAGGAGGCCTTGAGCTTTGCCAAATTAGCTCTAAAATGTGCAGAATTGAGACGAAAAGACAGACCAGATCTTGGGAAGGTTATCTTACCCGAACTTCACAGGTTGAGGGAACTTGCTGAAGGAAGCGTGCCCAACCTCTTTTATGGGGGCAGCACTGGCAACTCTCTTAACCAGAGTCATGCTTCGACAATAGTGAGTTAAATACACCTAATACTTGCTCAATCCACTGAACAGAAGTCGGTTGATATTTTCCAGAAAATATATCAACCGATTTGCCAATTTCATACTATTCATCCAAAGGCGCCAATTAACTTGTACAAAAATTTCAAATCTATCTGTTTTCTTTTCTGTTGTCAGGATATGACGAGTGATCAACAATCTGGATATGATAGCTCAAGGAGCCGCTCCAGTGCATCGTGATATATTTCTCAATTCTTTCTTTCTTTTGTTTTTTTTTTTTTTTTTTGTTAGTTCAAATCTCAATGTAGCTTATTGCTTTTCCCCAACTAACATGTGGTATGTTGCCAGAATTTGGAACGCCCCAAAGAAAAGTTTGCAGCTCTGGTGTTTTAACTATTTACTTTGAATTATTATTTCTACATTGTATTTTTAATGACATTTTAGCTTCCCTCTTTTTGTTTTCTTTCTTTCTTTCTCTCCCTCCCTCCCTCCCTGTATCTCATACTCAAAGTCGCTTAATATTGTATGGATATTCATTGGTTACATGCATTTTTTTTTTTTAACAAGTTCAATGTACAATTTGTTATGCTGCGAGATATCCACGTTCATGTGATGGGTATTATAATATCACATTTGCCAGACAAATCTTCGTCATTTACAATTTTTTATTAAACAAGTGAGATAGAAAGGTTAGAGTAATATTCATAATCATTGCGTCAAATATGAATTATAATATAAATGTATCTTCACGCGAATATTGAAATTTACGACAACATAGTGAAGATATATATATATATATATATATATATATATATATATATCAAAATTATTTTTAAAAAAAAAAATCACAAGTAGCAGGTAGTCATTTACAATTTTTTTTTAATAAGATATGAAAACGAAGTTCCAAGCGAAGCGGGCTGATATTTATTTTATTTCAACGGCAGAAAAAGGGTCATCATAATTTGTAAGGGTGGCATGAAATCCCTCCACATAAGGTCCTGCTTCAACCCTCGCGGCTCTCTTATCCACACACACACACACACACACACACACACACACACACACACACACACACAGCTTTTTATCTACCTGCCATATCCTCTCTCCCCCGGAACAACCGGCTTCGGAGGCGGGGAGAGTGAGGCTTGAAAAGGCAAGTCCTCTCGTCCTCTCTCACTCTCTCTCCCTATCCGTACAGCAAACATAAAATTTCCCCAGGAATTTATTTTAGCTTCAAAAAGGGAACAGGAAGCCATCTTTGGTGCCTTTCCCTTGCTTTATGTCAGCTCTCCCTCTCGAAGTGTCACCAACAGGCCACACGACAGTTACAAAGGATTCCGAAGGTCTATCCTTTTCTCTGTCTCTCTTCTCTTCTTTAACCCAAAACCCCTGTTACCTTCCCCCCACCCCACCTAGAATTTTAAGCCGACAAAGCAGAGCAGACAGTTGGTTAGTTTCAAGAACGATACCCCTCCGCACCCGCACCCGCACCCGCACCCGCACCCATACCCACACTCCCCCCCCCACATGTCCCAGTTTCTTCCAGAATTGGAGAAAAAGAAAAGAAGACACACCGTCAGTCTTTCCCTCTTCGGCGCCTTAAACGCATCTTTTTCGATCGACGTGCCTGCCAAATCGTCCACGAGCTTCGAAAATGGCGCTGGTGTTGGGTTAGGCATAGTGGCTGCAATGAACAGCGACAACTGCTCAGAAACCGCTAGAGTTCCAAACTTGCTCCTGCCTCCGAGATCCAACCCGATTTCTATAGCTTCTTTGGGTAAACCAGCGGCTAACTTCAAAGGGGGTATTGGGTTTCCGAATCTTGAGAGAATTGTGGACGAGAGCGATGAGAGTTATACCTGCGTGATTTCTCGTGTTGGAAATGATGTGATCGAGAAACGTGTTTATTATGGTTTTGACAATTCCATAAGAACATATGATGCCAGACCTGGACTGTTTTATACTTCTTCATCTCCTACGACGGTGACCATGATGAGTATTGGTGTCGGTTGCGGTGGTAGCGTAGAGAGGGAGGAGTTCTGGACTAGTAATTTCTTGAGTTCTTGCTATCTCTGCAACAGGCCCCTTCATGGCCTGGACATTTTCATGTACAGGTAAGTACATCAAGATTTCTTTTTTCACCTTAGATCACATAGGTTGACTGGCTCGGAACTGTTTGTGACTGGTTACTTATTTTTACTTATTTCTGTTTGGATTCTCTTTGCTATTGTTGATCGTTGATTTAGTGAACTTTCGTGCTTGAAAATGGATTTGCTTCTTTCCTCCATTTGAAACTTGGGTCGATACAGATTGCTGATTGTTTTAGTTTTGTGAAATTCCTTGGTTGGAAGTTGGCATGGTAAACAAATGTTAATGATTCCACAATAGGGTTTGAAGCCCATCCTTCCTGCCCTTTTTGGTTCCCATATTCATGTTTCATCCCCGCTGTTCACTAGGTTTTTGAGTAAAAGTTGTCTCTCTGGTTTTGCATTATTGTTGTTTGAACTATAGCTCCTCCAAATTTTGTGTTCAGGGAACTCCATGGATGTGAAATACTTAGGCCTCAAATATTATATTCAAAGGAATCCAGATCAAATAGCTTGCACGATTGTACAATTAGTCCAAGCTTCCATACAGTTAGCGCACTAATTGGGTAGCATCACAAAAATGGTTATCTTAAATCTTTTACTTTGTTGCAAAACTCGGTCTTCTTCCCGTGTACTACTTTATCTAGTATCTCACAGAGTATCACCATCTGATCAGAATCTTTGAATTAGTTGCTGTTCTGCATATTGTAAGAAAATATAGAATTCAAATCAGGGTTATGTTTATTGATCTGATCCTATCATTTGCATGAATGACTTGAAAGCTATTGTTGAAGCCATACTTGGATGTTGTTCACTAGTTATGATTGGAACTTGGGACCATTGGTTAGGGTGATGGTAAAATGTTGAGGCTGTTAGGGTGATCTCCTTTGTTAGTTGGGCTGGAGAATCTCTGTGAGTGGCCTCAAACTCAGAGGAACCGTGCCTTTACCTTGGTTTTGTTTTCCTATAGGGATTGTAGGCCATCTATAATTGAATATCTTGTTAGGCCATTCAAAGAAATGAGGCCAGCTTATGAGCATCTATTAGGGTGTTTTCCTATTAATTTTTACCACCATTGCAATCATCACAATTATGGTCAAAGAAAGAAACAAGTACCCCTGCATTCTTGGCAACCAAATGAATCATTAATTTTTTGTTCTTGGGCTGCTATTTTTCTCTGAATTTTGCTTTGTAGAATTTTGAGTCACCACAAAAGACAGCTTGATTAGTCCTAATAAGAGAGAAATTTCGTAAGAGGGGCTTGTGGTCTGACATCAATATCTTGAAGCTGTTGGTTGCTGAAAAGTTGGATTGAGTCAGTCCTCCTGTAGTGTTCTTGCTGCTTGTTGGGTCTTAAACAGAATTTGGTTGTTTTATTGGATGCAACACTGTAGCTGGAAAGATGTCACGGGGTTATTATGAGTTCCTTGAATTCGATTCGTTCTTACTTCTAAATGTGGTCCTGATTTTTTGGGTGGCTCTGTCAGCTTTATATATATTTTTTCATATTTTCCTATAACTTGTGTTAGCTATTGCCTCAAAGCTCACCTTGGCTTTTTCATTAACAAGACAGATTTATGACAATGGTTTCAGGGGTGAAAAAGCATTTTGTAGCGTGGAGTGCCGTGAAAAGCAAATCAGAAGCGAAGATTACAAAGAGAAATGTGGTTCTGAATCCAGGAGGGCACATGAATACTCCGAATCTCCCTGCTCCTCTCGGCACGTGTTTTTGGCTGGGGTTGCAGCAGCATAGAAGAATTATGTTCCATACCAGCATGACAATCTCAGGCTATATAAATAAATAAGCAATGTGAAGGCACCTACCCAATAAAGGACTAGAATCAGCAGCCTGAAAAGAT
This sequence comes from Kandelia obovata, assembly GCA_021464305.1. Taxonomy (NCBI): domain Eukaryota; kingdom Viridiplantae; phylum Streptophyta; class Magnoliopsida; order Malpighiales; family Rhizophoraceae; genus Kandelia; species Kandelia obovata. The sequence goes on from CM038481.1 coordinate 178,477, forward strand.
GGTAGATACAATTTTGCGTGGGACAAAGCAGGTATCTACACTCCGCATCTCGGATTCCACGAATGGAAGTATTCTCTGAGACTAAAGCTTTTGGCTGAGAATTTTGAAGTTGTTCAAAAAGCCGAAGCGGGGAATTATAGAGACTTCAATTTATTTTTGAACATTGGTGTATAATTTGATCCGGTGTTATTGGGTCTTATTTATCTCAATAATAAAACATTAATTGCCATTCACGTTATCTTGGCAATGTTCTATGAGAAATTATTGGAATTCGGAATCCATGTGTACTTTGGTTATATTTTTGCTGACTTGTTTTTTATTAAAATTTTCTGCAATTCAATTCACTTCATCTATAATACAATCGTTGGACTGAATTCCTATGATATTGATTAAAAAAAAACATAAAATGATTTAATTAAAATTTTATAGATTGTCTTAATAATCTTGAAAAAGGACTAAGACGCCTGTTTCCAGTGTAACACTTTCATTTCCCTGCACATAGAAACAAACGAGTCCTGCAGCCTATTTGCAGGCTTGGAAGAGATAAGAAAGAGAGAAATGTTCCTTGGACAAGATTGAACAACAAATTGGTAAATCCATTCCTTTTTATTAATAATGAACATTAAAAATAAATTCGTGGCCAACTGAATGTTAATACGTTTTGGTTAGAAAATATGATGGAAGGTGAAACAAAAACTAATTTGTTATTTTGATTTTTTTTGGGTTCAAAAAATTTCTAGCAATTCCACATCCCAACTGAAAAAAAAAAGTAAACATATAGCAGTTAAAATTTCACCCAATAAAAAAAAAAAAAAATCTCCCACGTTTTGCGCTTTCAAGTTCTACAATTTCCAAAATACAGTGATAAATGAAGTCTCTGCTGGGTTCATAGCAAAAGGCAGTGCCCCTTTCATCCATGGCCCAAATGTGCTGAAAATTCAGGTAGTAACATCAGAGTATGCATCTATGCAGTTGCAGTGGCCAATTGTTTGGCTGGTACAACATTCTGTGGCTGCAGACAAAAACAGACAAGAAAGTTGGACTTGATGAAGTAATCATCGTTGTTTAATAATAAAAAAAAAAACAAAACAAAAAATAAAGTACAGGAAAATCTGTATAATATGTGTAATGCATTACTGCTCAGAGGAATAGTCATCCCATATAACATTCATGAGATTTTTCCAGAACTGATAGAACATTATTTCCTGGGTTGAAGGGGGGCGGGGTGCTTCCATAAACACTTAGGCAGAATCAAAGTCGCTTTTAGCTTCTTACCGCTGCTAACTCCTGCTCATGCTTTGGGATGAAAGCTGTGTCAACCTTGCCATTTTTGAAGTCCTACAAAGAACGAAATTTTCCTTGTCACGCACAAACAACAGATGCCAATTTGCAAACCGATTTCCATAATTTTTTAAATTAAAGGAACATGTATGCAAATTAGTGCTCTCCCTACCTCGATGTCAAGGATAAGTTTATGGTAATCTATTGTTGTGGGAACACCTGGAGAAAGGAAATTATAATATCAATAAATTGAATTTAATCACCCATAAAAAATGATACACATAGAGATGAGCCAGTTCAATGGATCCTTTAGCCACTGAAGGTGGCCTATCTGCTGCGGTATAATTAACTCCAGGTATGAAGATGGCAGTAGACTCTCAAGCCTGGCAACCACTAACCAACTAAGAAATCTTTTAAGGCCAAGTATATTGAGACCGCATTTTGAATGAGGAATCCATTTCTACAGTTCAGCAAAAGAAAATGGTGGTACTTGAAGTCCAACACTGTCTATCCTAAAGCCAGCAATGCTCTCCCTCAGAATAAATGCATTGCTGCCAGTGGACTCTCAGCACAGAGAAAAGAGCCACCAGGAAGGAGGACTGAGATCAAGGCCTACAAAGCATACCTGTGATGACAGTATCGTCAAGGGCCCTTTTCATGCGCTCAATTGCTTTTTCTCTTGTTGGAGCCCAAACAATAAGCTACAGGTTAACAATTTTACTCAGCAAACAAAACCGTGTTGAACCTAATTTTTTACATTTAAGATACCATATCATACACAGGCATGGCAGTAAAGCACCCAAACAATAAGCTACAAATCAACAATTGGGTTCATCTTGCACCACAGCCAAATTCCTGTCAAGCATAAGGTTTACGATGAAACTCAACCAAGCAAATAAAAAACCAAGAGACTACACATGCAGGCCTAAAGCATGTAAACTCCAAAAACCAAGCACAACCACAACAGGACGTAGGACAGCAATGATGAAACTCGCATAACAAGTTGTTGGCTTTTATATCATGAACACCAAACAGCAATCAAACCAAACATTCAGACTATAATGAAATTAAGCATGGTTGTTGGCTTTAATACCATGAATTCAAGTCAACCCAAATGTTAAAACTACTGTATAAAGAAATTACAGGCATAATAGAGCATCCTTCAACAGCATAATAGCATCTGCTCCTCCTACCATACAAGAGAAGATACAGGCATACAAATACTGATAAAATTTTTCTGAGGCCGGCAACAGCAAGCCTAACTACCTTAACAAATTCCGTGTGACAACAAACAAGAGCGTTGAACCAAGCAAAGAATTGCCTTTTCATGCAATTTAAACCATGCGTCGTCTATTAATTTACTCACAATAACCACAAATAAGATGTAGGAGATAACTTTAAAATGAAAAATTACAGACAAAAAGAAATACTTGGAAAACTTGATAACTTGACTAGATGATGTAGGCAACTTGTCACCTAACCTTAAAAACCCTTTGCAAAACTGAGAAAATGTTTGACAAACCTTTCCAAGTAGGGAATCATAGCTTGGAGGAACCATGTAATCAGTATAAACATGGCTATCCATTCTAACAAATGGACCTCCAGATGGCAAGTATGCTGCTATTCTACCTGTAGTTCAAAATGAAAAAAATTAGTACAGGAGAAACAACAATTCATTTCCATTTCCCAGCTCATTGAAAAAGTATCATTGAAAAGAGGACCAATCAGCTTATAGAGCGTGATGATTTGAAAAGTTTTCATCTAGCAGTAAGAGTAGACTGTCCCACAACAATTAATTTGCACAAGATCATAACACCACACAGCAACAAAAGGTAAAGGTAGACACACCCGGGCCAGGGCGGAATCCCTTGAAGGCATCTTCTGCATTGATACGGCATTCAATTGAATGACCTCTGAGCACAATATCTTCCTGCAAATAAAAACCCAATAGCAGATCATTCATTGAATCAAGAATAAAATACACTTTAAGATAAATTGTAAGTAGTTTTATTGTCTCAATACCTGCTTGTAGAGGAGCTTTTCTCCCATGGCTACACGAATTTGTTCCTCAATCAAGTCAACAGAGGAAATCATTTCTGTCACAGGATGTTCAACCTGCATTTTTTCCCAAAAGGGAAAATAATTAACAGAACTTTCATTAGTTTCAAAAACAGGTGAAATTGCAAGAATCTGCATGAAAACTTGGGCTAACCTGGATTCGAGTGTTCATTTCCATGAAGTAGAAGGAACCCCGTTCATCCAAAAGGAATTCAACTGTTCCAACACCAATGTATCCTATCGATGCTGCTGCTGCAACTGCAGCATCTCCCATGGCTTTTCGTAACTTGGGGGTCAGTGCAGGAGAAGGTGCTTCTTCTAGCAACTTTTGATTGCGTCTCTGTATAGCAAACCATGTTCAGTATAACTTCTTGCATCACATAGGCTTTCAGGCAAAAGCAGAAGCAAGTAATAAATAGGAAAACTGAAAACGAATTCAAGTTTCTCCTTTTGTGGGATGGTAACTGATTTGCAAATTTAATGAGTTCATGGGTCAGCGTGAATAATCAAATACTGGTTATTTGAGGTTGTCAAGGTTTGATCCATGGTAACTGATTTGCAAATTTAATAAGTTTATGGGTCAGTGTGAATAATCAAATCTTGCTTATCTGAGGTTGTCCACTATAACAGAAAGAGAGCAATGGCAAACAATAATAAATAAGAATGGGCCATAATTGTGGGAGAAGTGTCAAACTAAAGCAAACAGTACCTGGATACTACAGTCACGCTCACCAAAGTGAACAACGTTACCATATTTATCTGCAAGAACCTGTAAGATCATACCATGTGCTCAGGTAACTCAAAAATTTCACAGTGGAATCATTAGTTTAAACTAGAGAAATAACACCACTGTTTCTGAAAATCAATAGATAAGCACCAACCACATTACAAACTAAACCAACAAAAAGCAACCTATGTGATTTAAATTTTTTTCATTTTATCTCAATCTTCAACTATTATTATTATCAGTTGAGAGTTAACTAACTAGGCCAATTAAAAAATGTTTACAATGTCTAGTCCAATCAAATGAAAATACTCCTTTTTCACACATCAGATATGGCTTTCAATTTTTAACAAAAGCAGCATATATCAATAGTCACTATCAGCAGACAAGGAAATCAGTTAGTAAATCTAAATCCACGGTTTAGATTTTGGGGCCATGAAGCCTAGGTAGAATACGACAATTACCTGGAACTCAATGTGCCTTGGGTTTTGAATATACTTTTCCAAATAGACTCCATCATTTCCAAATGCAGCAGCAGCCTCACTTTTAGCTTGCTGTAAAGCAAGGACATAAAAAATAATTCAGTTAGAAAAAGTGTGAAGCTCTTTTACATACATATGAGTCCATGGTCCTATATGCCACTGTGATAAGAATCCATTGTGACTTATGCAACAAAATGCCAACTGTAAATTTAACAAGATGCCCAGGCCCACCAGCTGGTGCAATAAATCGATTGGGTAGGCTGGTCCAGATGGCCTAAAAACTCAGTTCCAAGTTCATGCAACTGTCTGAGCACTCATACTTATCCTTTGTATTCAATTCGAACTTTTTGGTTAGTGATGCAGATTCAGAGAGCCAGGTTGAAGTCATAATAAAGTATATGGTGATAATATTCTTTTTTCACCAATGCCCTATGTTTCATTTCCTTTTAAGAACAATGGAATAGGGTTTCCAGCCAAGCAATTGGATGGTTTAAGTATTGCACAGTTCCATATAGTTGAGAAGACATGGAAAAACTAACCTTTAAGAGGTGAAGAAAGAAAATTCACCAATAAGAAGGAAAAACAGAAGCCATATCATAATAGGAGCAAATAGCTTGTGCTAACTACCTGAAGTAACTTCACAAACTCATCAGGCTCTTTAGCAAGACGCATTCCACGTCCTCCACCACCAGCTGTTGCCTAAACACATGGAATATTTGTCAGTTCACATAAAAGAAAAAAAAAATCATCACTTTTATATTTCATTTGGTTGATATGGCAATTAAGAGATGTAAATTCTGACAATCACATGGAGCACTAATGAAGTAAAGGTAAGTGTGAAAGATGCTTGGGACAAATGTCAATAGCTGAGAATAATTTCCAGCAAAAATAACAGGACTTATGACCATAAAAAATCAAATTGTATAAAATAAAAGAAAAAAAAGAAAGAAATCTTTGACCTTGATCATCACAGGATAACCAATCTGAAGGGCAAGCTTTACTGCCTCCTCTGTACTCTATAATAGCAATCAATGCAAAACAGTTAATTCAAGCTGGAATACTTTAGGCAGTTAAAGTGATCGAAGCAACTGATTATAAATGAAATACATACAATGATATTGGAGTAAATTAAACCATGTAACTGGTTAGATGCCAAGTTGAATGAATTTAAAAAGAAAAAAGCAACAAAAAATTGGTAAGATGATACCTGTAACAATCCATCACTTCCTGGTACAGTTGGAACACCTGCATTCTTCATTGTTTCTCTGGCAGTTGACTTGTCACCCATAACACGGATACTGTTGGGCTGCAAAAATATTAACAAGAATTTAGGTTTTTTTAACAATGATGGGAGTGAGAAATGATCACTTGAATTTCCAGGATATGTATACATGTTTCAAAGCTGGGAACAAAAGGTCTGTCAAAATTGTACCAAAAAAGTTCAGTCAAGATAATCCTACAATAATGCAGTAACTTGTGTATGAACTTGAGAGAGTTTAGTAATCCCCCCACTTTTCACCATCCATGTAAAATCGAATGATAGGTAGTCTAATGCAATCCTTCTCTTCAACTGTTCAAGTAACTCAAACCAACAACTGACTACGATAAGGTTGAACAGAAAGCAATCACAATTACATTATAGCTGTGATCAACAACCATTTTCACTTATTTCAAACAAGTAAAACACAATCCTCTCTTTTCTTGGAAATACAAACCGCATCATACCTATTAGCACACCAATTTTAATCCAAAAACTATTTATTAGCACACCAATTTTAATTACCATCTAGCAGCAATAATGCATTACATTAGCTCTTTACCTTTAATTCACTTGGTACTAAAAAGTTGGCATTTATCATGCTTCGTACTTAGGGCCCTTTCATGTACTAGATTTTTCATTTAGAAGAAAGCAAATCTAGTTTATATGCAATGCACAGAAATATGGCAGTATTCATTCCAATGATGAAAGTAAGCTAGGCTACGGTAATAAAAGAAAATTCTCTTTTTTTTCACACCAAAAAAATAAGTTGATGTCTACTTACGTTAGGGCCAATAAAGTTAATTCCATGTTCTCTGCACATTTCAACAAATACAGCATTCTCAGCAAGGAAACCATATCCAGGATGCAGCATTGTACACCGACGACTGATGGCAGCCGATAAGACGTTTGGAATTAGTAAGTAACTGTTGAAAGAAAATCAGAAAGTATGCATTATTACAACATTCAAATCTTCTTCAAAAGGGAATTGCAAGTTATAAATGAGAGTGACTATTCTACTGCACTAGTTGTATCTTAATGAACAAGAGAAAGCATTTAACAAAGTTATAGAAGGAAATAACTACATCCATCCACAAAATAATCAACTTTTATATGCAAGGAGGTCTAATCTTTTTCCCCCTATTTTGACAAGGATGCATCAAGATGATCAGGGACACAAATATTAGCTGCTGCCTATGCTGTTATGGCAACAAAAAGAAGTAACCTTTGACTCAAAAAGCACACATTGAAGCATATGAAGTAAAGGACACTATAACCACTTACGACTGACTGCTTGGTGCTTCACCTATGCAAACCGATTCATCAGCCAATTTGACATGAAGTGCATCCTTATCTATAGTTGAGTAAACAGCAACACATGGAATCCCCATCTCATGAGCAGTTCGAATAACACGAACAGCAATTTCTCCTCTGTTTGCAATCAGAATTTTCTCACTGCGACATGTAGCCCCAAGAGATCCCCCATTCTTCTTTGCTTCATTAACTTGGGCAGCCTGAAGCCTTTGCCTAGGAAAGTGAATCCTACTTCCAACCATAAAGCTACGTTGGTAACTCCTGATTCCTCCAGTTATTCCCATGAATAAACCCTTGCATTTAATAACCATCTCAGCATTAGTACCACATGGAAGAAAACCATAAAGCTATTTTTAGTTGCAAAACACGTGGGCTACGAGTAGCAGATCAAACATAATAATAAAATAAAATAAAAAATCAACTTTATATGCGACCAATCGTTGGCACTCCAGAATTTGGTCCGTATCAAACAGTTTTTTGTGAATTATCCCAGGCCATGTTGTCAACTGGATAGAAAGCTATGATCTTTCGTTACAAAGGGTGCAATTGATGATAGATACAGAGCATGACAGAGCTCTGCTGCACACAGAGAAATGGAAAATTGGATGGGGAGAGGCTGTTTTTTGAGAGAAGCTTCAGTCAGTACAACAATCCACAGAGATATAAAGACGCATACAGTCCACAAATTCGGGAGAAGCAATTAATTAGATTCACAAAAAAATAAAAAAATAAAAAGGGAAAGGGTGAAGACAAAAAAAGAAGGGAACTCACAGGGGTTGCAGTGACGGATTTGCAGAGAGGCAATGTGGCCTCCATTTTTAGCCCTTGGATTGGAAGCTTAGAGATAGAATGTAGGTTTTTGATCCAATGCAAACAGACAGAGAGAGAAAGAAGGGAGGGAGGGAGGGAGAGAGAGAGAGAGAGAGAGAGATGGGAGATGTTTGGGGCTAGTTTTATATGGTGATATTAGAAGAGAACAGTGACCAGGGCCAGTTCGGATCGATAGAAACGAGGTACCGGCAGGAGTGTTGTTAGATTGAATTCTCCGCCCCCACAAACTGAAATTGAATGTAGTGTGTTGGTTGGCATCGACCAACGCCACCTGCTTCTCCTTCTCCTGCTTGACTTTTTCTACTCTTTTCGATGCCATGTAATTCAACAGAAATCCCCACCCATTCAGCCCGACCCGACCTGGACCCAAATGTCTTTGCAATTTGGGTTCCGCTCAATAAACATTGGGCTTTTCTCTAGGAGACGGCTACGCTAAAATGAGAAGTGAAGTCGGGGCATAAGGGTATGTTTGGGCTTCGGCCAATTAAGCTTATTAATCAAGGCCCAAAATAACCAATGAGGCCCAAACTAGAAAACCCGCAAGAAGAAAATTCTACTGAGTTTGCAGCAGCAGCAGAGAAGTGACCTCAAAATAGCTCTTTTGGGCGCGTTGAACCAATTGCAACAAACCGGAAAATACAAGAAACCTACAATACATAACCATGAAATGTGAGCTCAGAATGGATCGGTGCACTTACTAGAGAGTGCCGATTTCAAAAGGACAGTGCTCAATTATCCCCCTAACAAAGCGGCATTGCCAATCATTCTATAACAAAAAAAAAAAAATGAAAAATTAGTAACCAACAAATTTCAAAAAGTGCAAAGTTGAACTATCCAATTGTTAAAGACCCCATACCTAGCAGACACCCGAGGTCTTGGATAGGCAGTTGATCATTCCTGACAGGTTGAACAGCTAACAACTTTGTACACCCACCGTGTGCTGTGGCGAGAGCTGAAATGGAACCGACAAAAAAAAAAGAAAAATGTTAAAAAATTAAGATTGAAAAAGAAGGGCATGAGTGAAATGCATCATTTCCATATTCTAAGTGACTGAAGACTTGAAGAACCATTTTAGATCTAAAGAGAGAAAGCAGCAGATTCACCGTAAATTTAAATTTAAAGGCCTTGCCTTGCAAAGAGCATCAATCTATCATAATGTAAAGATAATATGGTATCTTCAACCAGTCAGTGTATTATTAATGTTAATTTAAATTAAGATATAATAAATTTAAATTTTATTATTTATGCATAATTTTAAATTATTATGTAATATTTTTATTAAATTAATAAATATAAAATATTTATATGATCATATAAAACAGGTAAAATTATTTTGTTTATCGACTATCCACAACGAGCATAATAAGCAATCGACGTTGAAATGTTATGACTAGCGCATTTCAGGCTCCGTCACCTCTGACTTATTGCAAACGTCGCTGCTGTGAAATGTTGAACCCAATCAAGATTCTATGCCAGTAAAGTACAGTACCTAGTTTTCTTGCATCTACTTCCTGCGTGCTTGTTGCAAAAAGGGCCCCAAAAAATTCCAGCAGATTGGATAATTTAATTTTAGAACTCGGGCATGAAAGATACCATAACTCACCCTCAGAGAATTTTGCATTCATTCGTGACGAGGAAATCGAAACCGAAGAATCTGAACAATGCCAGTTCCCAAGATACTATGAAAGGAAATGCAAGGGACTGAATAAGACCAGTTTCTAAGACAATGGGCAGGAAAACCAATAAACTGAATAAGAATAATATATATGTGTGTGTGTGTGTGTATTTTTTTAAAAAAAATAAAATAAAATAAAAACTGAATGAAAAATCAAGAAACTCAACGAGGAAACCCAAGAAAATTAACAAGGAAAGATAAGGAGACGAATTAGAAAACTTAAGAAACCGAGGACGAAATTGGAAGAAATCCAGAGAAAAAAAAGCACATTCCAAGAAACCGAAAAGGAAACCCATAAAAAGAAATATACGTCACACAAGAAAAACAATCCACATAGAACATCAAAATGGGAAACAAATCAAGAGAACCCAAGCACGATCAGTAAAGTTAAAAAAAAAAAAAAACACAAAAAGAAAAAAAGGCAAAGCAAATGCGAAGAAAGTTGAATATGACGGAGTTTCCAACCCATCACAGTTAGCTTAAATGAGATTAATCTTGGCAAGAAAGAGAATGAAAGAAGCCAGAAAAAGACGAAAACAAAGAAAAAGAGGGGAAGAAAATCAAAGAATTGAGAATTTGAAAGATGTGGCTTAAACCCTGGAGGCGATATTTGCCAGGGGGGAGGGAGACGCTCAAAGATTCTTGCAGGAATTTCCATATTTTTCTTCTGAGTTCTTGAAACGATCGAAAGCCTGCAAACCCTAGGTGCCGATGGAAATTAAGGGAAGTAGAATTATGGAAAGAGAGATGGGGGAGAAGGAGCGCTGGGACGTTGAAAAGGGAGACAATTCTGGTCTTGGCGCTATCTCTGTGCCTTCCTAAAAGGGCCTCTAACAAGTAAAGGGAGTCATTTATACAAGTTGAATGGATTGAGTCGGTGCCTGTTTTATCCCACACATTACAAATTAGAAACTTTGTGTTTGGGCTTGTAGCTTTCATAGGCCCAGCTATACAAACGAATTTTACCTTAGTACCGCTTATCATTACATAAAACTAATGCATGTTTCTTATGTCTATTTTACTTTTATTGACATTCCTCGAGCTTTAAGGAGTAAAGCAAAAGGCCAAAAAGAAAAATACCGTCTTTTGAGAAGTTGAGATGCTTTTCTCGTAGATCTTATATTGGTAATGCTTCAATTAGTTTCTACTTTTAAAGGAAAACAATTTTTTTTGTATTTATCTACTACTCAACATTCAAATTTATATTGTATGCAATATGAACATATATATATATATATAATTTTTCTGAATTAAAATTACAACTTTAAAAAGAGAAATGCGTCTTTTCTTTTCTTTTTTAATACACAATCACCAATCAAGCTAACAAAACCATCCTTTTTAGCTCTCATATCCTCCTTTGTTTTCTCCTCTTTTGTAAACGATGATAATAATTTATTGCAATGCAGATTCTTCTATTAGGAGATCCATGTGGCTACAAATATCAAATATATATATATATATATCAGCGGCTAGTTTCTATTCTTCAAGTGCGCACGCCCTGTGCCATGCTATGCGTGCCTTATAGCTCTTCAGCTCTTTCCATTTGTAAACATGAGCTTCCGGGTCCCGGGGAGGGGGTTGTTTTCGTAAATACATTATGCAATTGCTCTCGATTTAATTGAGACCGCCGCCGCTCCTCATGGGGGATTTGGTTTTTGGACTAGAGGAGAGAATGGATCTAGGCGTGGAGAATGACGCGAATGCCCCTCATTCGATGGGGACCACCATCATCGGAGTTACCTACAACGGCGGCGTCGTCCTTGGCGCCGATTCCCGCACCAGCACCGGTAAGTAGACCAGAAACTTCTCTCGTTCTTCTGTTGTTGTTTAGTTGGTTTCCTAAGAAAATCTGAGAACAAGAGTCAGTCATAGCGATCAACAACATTATTAATAGGGCACAAAAAGAAGAGAGAAACGGGAAGCGGATCTCCGTTCCGTCTGTCCATATTAACTTACTGATCGGTGTGTCTAATGGAGGAGCCGAGCTGTAATTGTAGTTTAACTAGCTAATCATTTGATTGGTGTTTGTTAATATCTTTTTTTGTTTTTTTCCTTTTAATTTCAGGGGTTTATGTGGCGAATCGAGCATTGGATAAGATCACTCAGCTCACCGATAATGTCTACTTGTGCCGCTCTGGATCTGTATGTATATAATAATAATAATATTCCTCTCTCTCTCTTACGGAATGGAATGAAATGGATGCAATAGAAATTCAATTCTGTGATTTAGAAAGAATACGCTGTGATTGCCATTGTGGTTGTGATTGTTTCGAGAATGCAAGTTTCTCTCTCTAGTTCCGTTTGTTATCCAACATTGCATTGCAAAGCAAACATCTCCCTTGTCTAGTCATGTGCTCTGCTCTTCGATAGTATATTTCTCTGTTTCTTTCAAATGCAATGATGGAATTTGCATTTATATATTGATTTGGGGACGAAAGAAAGAAAGAAGACTTTTCATTTTTGGTAAAAAAAAAAAGAAAAACCTTGACTTATGTTAGCTATTATGTCGATAATAATTTTAGGACTGAATTGAAGGGCATTGGGCATTTTTTTGTTCCAACCAAGAACTTATATTGTCTACGAGGGCTTTTGTTTTGGAACCAGAATATCTATCACAAGAAGAATTTTAGATAATATTCAAGTTAGCCTTTTGTTTTATCAATAACGTTTGCATAGACAGATGTTATGGGTTTTTGATCCAGACTCTGAAATGGATTGTAAATTCACATTTGAATCAAGATGAATTGAAAATGAAATTATCAATTTCTCTGGATGTTTGATTCATAAGGAGTTGGTCCTTGATTTTTTTGTACGGAGGTTTTGATCCATATTAATACAAGAGTTGGAATCAGGAAAAAAAAATTATTCCTTTTCATTGACATTAATTTTTTCTTTTTTCTCTCAAAATTCTCATGTAGGATACAGCTGGGGCAGCCTGCCACTGTCAAGGTTGCTGCTAACCTTGTCAAGTGGTTGTCTTATAATAACAAGGTTTGAATCTATTTGATGTGTTCCCATTCTCCATTTGGTCTTGCAATATGATTGTTTCTTAATTTACTTCTAATTCTGATCAATCACAAAATTTTGCTATTTTCTTTTCCCTTATTAGTTTGAAATCAAACAAAAGCCTGTCGGTCTTTTCTCAGTTAGTAACTGTGTACCATTCTCTTTCTTGCATCTCTTATTTCTGACTCTGGTAGGTAACTATATGGTGCACTGCTGTCGCCTTTCTTCTGATTTATTTTTCATGGCTCTCACTTTTGGCAGGATATCTTACAGACTGGCTTGATAGTTGGAGGATGGGACAAGTATGAAGGAGGAAAAATACATGCAGTGCCTCTTGGAGGGACAATCTTAGAGCTGCCTTTTGCCATTGGAGGTTTGAACTTCATCAAAGAGATTTCCTTGGTCTTATTTTTCTCTCATCAATCGACATTTTTGTGTTTTACTATTTGTCACTTTCTTATGCACCTGCAATATTGGCATTTTACACTGTTGTGATGAACAAAGCAGCATAACAGCAACATTTGTTGATTCACCTTTAACCATGTCATGCTTGAATGGTGGGATAATTGCATCCTACACCCCTTCAAAACTTGTTGATTTTCTGTATGTGTTTACCAAAGTGAGACTGAACTAGCAAGTTGCTAGGAGGATAACCTACTGCAAAGCAAACAATGGACATTAGTGGCCAAAATTGGTCTTGTATAAGCTAGTTATATCTTACACATTACCTTCTGTCTTACAGGAACTGGATCTACTTATTTGTATGGCTTCTTCGACCAAGCATGGAAAGAAGGCATGACCAGAGAAGAGGCTGAGTTACAATTTATAAAGCAAATAGTAACTTTTGCAGTAGTCTCAAACTTTTACCAGGTAAGACAGTGGAGATGCTTCTCCGCATCTCCCCCCAATGTAAGATGTGGGGCAAAGAAACGAAAACAAAAACTCTTTGCTGTATCATTCAAAACTTTTTTGTAAAATTATTTTTTTTTTAGTTCTGCCTAGTTTTGATGGATAAGATTTCTACCATCACAATCCACAGAAATTCAACTTATTTAGGAAATTTATATTGGTAAACCATGTTCAATGATATGTGCAATGTTTGGCATTTTAAATGGAGCAACTGGTTTTGAAAGCAGTTTCTCTTGCTATTGTTTGTTCGAACTGTTACTGTGAGTTTCTCCTTTAACTAAATGTTCCAGTTCCATCTAAATGGGAAAAGTAAATGACAAAGCTTTTGGGGCATAAAGTTCATGATGTTGAATTGCTCTATCTTATGCAGATTAAACTTGTAAGGTGTGACAAGAAAGTGTTCCTCTGGTGACTCCCTTCCACTGTGTCACGAGGAGTTGGAGCCACAGAATTCCTTGTTGGAGATAATGTCATCATCCAGCCCGGAGCCAATGGTCTATTGACTGCAGATCATCCCGATTGCCAAGGCTCTCTTTCATTTGCTTATGAACTCTAATTTTAATTCACATACAGTGGATCAGATTTTGTGGTAGTTGAAAAAAAATGTGTTTTATCTATGAATTGGGATTGATGGATCCCGTTATTTGTATTATTATTATTATTATTTATTATTTTTTCCCGAAGAAACAAAGTCTCCTCGAGATATGAGAGAATGGAAATATGCTTTCCCATCTTGAAGTTTTCCAAAACGTCGCATTTGAAATCGGAAAAAATCCCAACCTCCAACACTTTATTGGGAAGAATAGGCATGAACCTCTTATGACAGATTTAACGCTTTACCATTGATTTTTGGTTTGAACTTGCGAACAATTTGGTTTCAGGAGTTGGCTCCAATCAGGTAGATTTTAAACGAAGATTGAGCAGCCCAAACATTTGTTCATCGATTCGGGAAATATACAAGTAATTAGTTAAATTCATTGTAATGGCGATGGCTCAATTACCAAATGTGACAAGAAGAATCCAATTACTTGTATAATTTATTATTAGCTTAATTGGTTTATTGCAGATTATAAAAGTGGTTGGCAAGCACATGCGGGCTCGTCCTGCACTCTTAGCGTCACTCTTAGCGTCCGAGAAGACCATAGTTCGTTCGTAATTGCACAGGCAAGACTTGTCCTGCAAGCGCGGATGGAGTTAGAAGCGCAACTCAAGTTATACATAGATGGATATATCCTTTCGAAAATGTTGAATTCCGACTGGATGCAAAAGAATCAGCCTGGAAAGAGATCTCAGAACACCTTGCAACCTTCGAAAGTCGAGGCAACTCTATTGCAAAATGATATTGAAATTGAAGAAACCTACATATTTATACACCTTACAACTAGGCCATACAGATCTCATGCTTCTTGCTTCCTAAAACACTCCCGAGAGCGATGATCCCCCAGAGTGATCATGCCCAAAGGGAGCAGCAGCTGGCTATAAATATCACAACTGCATCAACATGGAAACCTAGAGGCGTACACCAGCCTGGATCCATGGGCATGTTGCACAACATTAAAAACCATTCGAGAACACTTTTGGAATGAAGAAGGGCTACTGCCGGGGACTCGGAATGCTGAAGAAACCTTCATGTCTCTGCTATGATCCATGTTTCCAACGCTTTCAAAGTAGAGCTCGAACAGCTAGAAAATTCAGTTTGCTGGAACATTTCCCAATGCCACCAAGTGGCTGAAACACCAGAAGAAGCAGAGCATGCACCACATAGAGATCTACACAAAATCCAATTAGATCATACAAGGTCACAACATGGCAGGAGAATTGTCAGAAACTTGGGAGGCTACTTCAAGCATTGCCATTATCGGAGCTGCTACAGGCTTGATTTGGAAGGACAGGGTTCCCCAAATGCCCTTCCAAACTCATCTGCTGGACCTCTTGAGGGGATAGGATCCTGATGCAGCGGACACAGTTTACAAACTCCCTGTTTATTCAAGCAAAGCAATGTCAAAGAGATAAACAAAGAAATAGTGTAGTTGTATCAGAGACGGACAATTCACAATTCTAGTGGCACTAGTAAAAGTGTAAAACACCAAATAGACACCAAGCAGCTTGTTTCAGGTAAGGTATAGAAGAATACAAATTCGTGATGAATTCTTTTCCCCATTTTAGCATTAAATAAAATTGGAAATCTGCATCCATCAGAACTTTCTATGGTTGTTCTTGGAAGATTATAATAATTAGATACAATCAGTATCTTTACTCAGCCAACATATCACTGGTCCCCCAGGCAATCATACATTTTAGAATACTTTGTTTTCTAGAGTAGCATGAGATGTTCCAGCCTGAAAGTTGGCATTCCTAGGCACCCAAAAAAGGGTATGTGTGCATTGTAATTTAGTAATGCTAGGAGTGAAATATAGCAGAATATTACACTAGATGGTGCATAACTCACTAAATGTGACAAATCCTGTTGTTTAGACTATTATTTATAGACATGGAAACATAAAGGAATGGAAATGTGACTTTAAGTTTTATAACCAAAAAATTCCCATTAGGTTCAAGGGTAAATTCTATCGAATGGTGATTAGGCCAGGGATGTTTTATGGTAGTAAGTGTCAGCGACTATAAGACTGTTAAGAAACATGTTCAAAAGATAATGTGATGGATTTGAGAATGCTTGGATGGATTTATGGCTGCACAAGGAATAGGAAGGAATAGATAAGAAATGAGGTTATTCATAGCAAAAGAGTTGTATCTCCATTGGAAGGACTAGATGGATTTATGCTTACTTTGGAGCATAAATGTTCCAAATTAAGCAGAATGAAATACTGAAGCAATCCTCATCGTAAGAATGAGGGACTTACTCCCAAGGGTCATCTCCTACTAGCAGAACATCATCTTCATGATCCACGTAAACAAGTTTCCAGCCTATTCTCTGTCCATCTTCCAACTGCCCCTCTATACCAAACCTACGAGCCAAATCTTGCTTAAGTTCATTATAACCAGAATAACGTGTTATATCGATTGACCTCCCCACAGCTCCGCGTTTGTACACCTATAAACATACAATGACTAGATTAAGGGCACAAAAAACCAAAATGAAGAAAGGATAAAAGTGCAGATATATAAATAACTATACATGACAAATGACATGGAATTCAAAGTTCACTTGCAAAAATCATTAATATAGGTCAGGAACAAAAACCTTCGTATATGTTCTCATGCGCTGAAACTGTGTTGGAGGGGCCCAGGAACCTCTATTCAGGAAGCTGTTTTCATTTATGGCAGAGTCAATTGAAGTGAATGTCATTTCAGGAACTCCAAATGATTGGGAAACCATTGAGGATGAGAGTTCTTGCTGAGGATCTTTGGAGTTTTCACAGTTGACAAGCATGCTTCCTGAAGAGAGATTATTTGACATATCCTTGCTTGGCCTGACCATGCCCTTTGGAAACAAAGGATCAGAATTCATGGGCAGCCCCAGTTGGCTATTGAAGTCTGTCCCATATGGAACATTATGTGTGGGATCTGCCTGCAGTTCTTCATTGTGGCTTGTGTCTCTCAACAACAATGATTGAATTTTATTCGATGAATTGTTATTCTGCTGCAAATGAATATCATTTTGAGAAATGCAAACTGAAGTCGTGGAAGAAGAAATGTCCAAATAGTCTGGCTGGGTAGCTGCACCATTTATATATGCCTGTGGGGGTAAATTTCCTTTATCTTGATTCTTGGAGAAGTTCAACGATGGCTTAACATCAAATTTCTGCGGGACATCCCTAATTAAATTAGCATTAGATGATACATTCTCCAAGACATTAGGATTCATTAGCAACGCAGCAGAGTGAGCCATGTCCTCCCCCATTACCATGCTTCGTTGCGATTGACTGTTCATCAATGTTTGAATCACAGCTGGGCAGTTGTTGGTTGAAGGTGAAGTAGAACAAGATGGAATATCATCAGTAATTCCAGACTGCCCAGCTCCTGCAGCTGCATTCAATATACTGCTTCCTGCAGTTCCAAGCTGATTTACTGTGGAGCTTGGCAGAAGTCCCACAAGACCAGGAATTTCAGTCAGTATGCCAGGCCGCTGTGGTTGAAGATTTGGTTGCTGGGTTGAATGAGAGAATCGAGCATTAGTTTGGGCGGCACTCTTTGTCAACTGTTGCACAATAGTTGGCTGAGGAAGTGAAGTGGATGCTGTTTGTGGCAAGTCCAGCATTTGGTTGGATGTCATGGACCTAGAGAAGCTCTGGGATGCATTTAACAGCTGCCTATTATGTTCTCGAAGCTGTGGGCCTTGACTGGGCTGTTGTGGCGTAGACTGCTGGGCTAAAAGCAATTGCTGCTGATTCTGAAGCTTCTGCAACAATTGTAGTTGAACTTGATTGTCAGACACTGGTAAATGTTGATTTCCCTGATCAGGCAACTGGGATTGCAGCAGGCCTTGTTGGTTGTGACCCAAAATATGTTGCTGTTGATTTTGTTGCTGCTGCTGCAGGCCTTGAGGAAAGTTCTTAGGAAACTGCAGGCTTTGAATGGTAGATTGTTGCTGAACAATGTTGTTGGTTTGGACTGCAGTTTGAGGATGCAAATTTTGGGCTTGAATTTGACTTGAGGGTAGGGTCTGAGTTGAATTTTGCCATGATTGTCGACTAATTTCACACAACTGTTGCTGTTGCTGTATGAGAGTGCCTAGAGGGTTCAATGAGGTTGGCAGCTTAGGAAGCTGATCAACATGTTGTGCTTGTTGAGGCATCCTTTGAACATTGAATTGCAAATTGTCTGGTGGATGTATTTGTGGAGATGACAAGCCTAACTGATGTGTATGGTCACTTGCAGAAAGGTTCTGCAGAACAGATCCAGACAAGGATTGCATGTAATTAGGCTGAATTGAGTTTGCCAGGGAAGGATTTTGATGCACGTTTATCCTCTGGACTAAGCTTAATCCAGGGAGAGCCTGGGGATCGTTCATGCAGCTATCGTCACCAAGCCAAGGCACAGTCCTTTTGAATAAATTATCTAAATCAGAGGAATCATCATCTGCAAAGCCAAATATCAAACGCAAGTCAGAATCTCTCCAAAAAATAGTTAAAATGTAAAGATTCAGACCAAAGCAAGCTCAAAGTGGATTTTCATTTTTTTTCCTCTTTTGGTGCCATATAACATGAGACCCTCATGCCATATAATGTCAGAGAGAGTGAAAATATTTTTAACATTTTAATTATCATATTGGCACATACGCAACCAAAAAAACACAACTGGAAGCCTTGAAGGTCAAACTTCAACTCAGAAAAGACAAAAGGGTGAGTGTTTTTCCCTTCTCTATTCCACTGTTCTTCAAATGACAATCAATCGAGCTCAGCAGATGCCATTTCTATTATTCGGAACAACTCCTTAGAAAGCTCAATCAATGGAAAGTGATAACAAAAGCAGACAAGCATTGGATCGCAAGTGCAATGTCCCAAGTGCCAGACTAGCACGGAGCTTATATGAGAAACAAAAACTGGAAGCGATTTTCAATGAAACATTTAGAGCTAAGAAGTGATTTTCAATGTACCATTTAGAGCTAAGGGCAAGGAACCTAGTAAAATGATTCAAACTTGCCAAAATCTACTATTTTACCTGGCATGCCCAGTTGCCTTGGGCGCTTTGACCTAAAGAATGGAGGAGGATATATGAAAAATGGAGCAGTCACTGGTTCAATCTCCCAGACTGAAACTCGATTACGCCTTTCCCCAGCTGTGGACTCGTCCCATCCGACCTTTAGAAGAGCATGGATTAAATGATAGTTGACCTAAATCTTAGGTAAACTTAGCAGAGCAAAAGAATGTCACTATTTCTACCTGCAAATTGCGCCATTGGGAGTTCTTCCATCTTAATGGATCGATATCAGTTATACCTGTAATTGTACCCATATACCTGGAGACAAATGCGGTTTTCCATTTAAACTCTTTGATGCATAAGAGAAACCCAAACCCACCTCTCCTAACCCATCAAATTAACTAAGACACTATGTTCAAAAGCAATGCAACATTTACAGCAATGGCTGCAGCTCAATATGAAAACAGGTACCAGAAATTGAACCAAACTTTCTTTAACACCACACCGTGTCAATCAATGACTCTTGAAATCTTCAAGCTACAGAAGTGATTTACCTTCTTGTACCTGACTCCTCTGTTTCAAACATCATTCGAAAGCGCATGCCAAGAGATATCTGGTTTCCATACACTGACTTGTAGTACTTGACTAAAGGGATAACAAATTCCGATGGACTAGCCCTGCAAGAATGTTCATCCAGTGTTTAAGTAAATTGGTATAATGATGGCCCACATAAAACAATATTCAACAGTCCTTTTTTTTTTCCTTTTGGTCAGCCAAAGGAAAGATATTCATTGACCTTGGATTGTAAAACACAGTGAAGGGACTATTGTTAGCCGCTGCATGTGCCGCAGCAGCTAGGATTCCAATATGCATGCTATCACTTGACAATACTGATGATGATAAATTTGCCGATTGCCTGTTAGCCCGTCTAATGCCCAACAGCAGCTGTTGCCTTTCATCTCTGCTCACACAAATGAACTCTTGAACTTGATTAGAAGGGCTCATTTGCAGACAAAAGGAGAGCTGAACTCAAAATGCACATCTGATCCACAAATGTGAGAATAATACACTAGTGACTTGACCATAAATGAGTCTCCTGAGATGAAAATTAAAGGAATCTAAGTTCATTATCATTACCTTATAAATAAGACCGAATCACCAGCCAATAACCTCTTCCCACTAACAAATAGGCTCCATCCAGTTGTAAGCAAGTGACGTTTTGGTTGTCCTAAGTTCAGAGAAAACCATGAGTTTGGATAGGATGTTAATAGGATGATAGCAAATCTACAATTACAAGTGGACAATATTTACAGCTGCAATTATCAAAGTTTTTAGGCCAGAATGGACTCACCACGGTAGATATGGCGAAAAGTCCAAACAGTGTCATGTAGATCCCTGGCAACAAGTTCTTGAGCAGGCGGTTGCATAGTGAAATCCTATTTGAAGTTCAGAAGAAAGAAGCAAATAATTACATACAAATTGCCCATCCAACTTAGCAGATATCCTAGTGAAAGGGAAAATCTTACAAGAGGAGGGAAAATCTTCTCGGCTGCTCGGCGGGGAACAGAGAAACCACCATGAGTGCTTGTGTCACTTGCTGTTAATGTCTTACAGAAAAACTCAGTCTGTGGTTTATTTGACTTCACTGTAAGATCTGACCTCAGTAATGCATCCTTGTCGAACTGCATACAAGATGCTCATAGATTCAGTTGGAGTCAGCAACTATAAACATGCCAAGGACACCATTTTTACTGTTTGTTCAGTTAGTTACCCATTGTCTTTCTATATAATGAGTTTATTTTATGTGTCACACATCATGCATTAGGATTATTACTACTAAAACTTCCGGTTCCTTTCATTGATTTGAAAGAACAATTTAAGATCCTAAACTAAACTAAAAAGCATATTCTATAATTGACACACGAGTCAAGTCCTTACAGACGGAACAGGTTGCAGGGTCATCTGGGCATAAACTTCGTCCGTTTCTGTGTCCGCCTAAAGAATCAAATATAAGAAATGAGACAGTTTACATACTAAAAAGGAAGAAATTCCAAGAGAGATAAAGGGTCAGAAAAATTCAGGTATTTTACATGCAAAGTGACATTATGAAGAAGACATAGTAGCTTTGAGGGAAGATTTGGATAGTTTGGGATCTGAGCATCCACATCCTTCTTCATAGATGCTGCAACCTGAAACCAGTGAGCATTGTTAGTGGACTTAGATCCGGACCTGCTCCCATTCTAAAAAACTTAAAGCTATATTTGCTTATCACAACTGGTGAGTATTCCACTTTGTTCAGTGCTAAATCAGAAATGCTTGAAAAACTCCGCATCCTGTCACAGTAAATGTTCAAAAATTCCTCAGCTTTTTTATAGGACAATTTTTAATGTCAAAATATAAAAAATTATCTTGTTTTATACGAGAATTGGATTTGTTAGTTGAACTATATGGAACAATTTTGACACAGGAAGCTGCTTTTAATTTCACAAGCTTGTTCTCTTTCCACTAATTTCGTGGAATAATTTGTAAAGAGAGGAAAACTACTAGTGGACGTTTACACGGTTGACCTAACAATCAAAAGACCTACTTCGGTTCTTTTTTCTTTTTCCTTTTTTTTTTTTTTTTCTTTTCCCGCCGCTCCATAACATTAATTAATCGGCCAAAAAATTTATAATTAACTAGCTTGACAAAATAAATTAATTAATTAATTAATAAATGGTCTCGAAGATATTGAAATGAACCCAGAAGATCTTCTTTAATCTTTTATCTTCCTTAAAAACCGGTTATTTATTACACCCAACAGACAACAGCTTTATACAACCTATCCAACCCTAGTATTCCATGTATCCATCCATTAATAAAGCCCCACCAACAAACAAAAAGAAGCTCATAATTAAAATAGGAGCAAATTATGTAGGGTTTTCCTTTTTTTCAGAAGAGAATTATTGTTTGTTAAATGCTAAGGCTACAATACAACTATGCAACGTAATGACTACAAACAATAATAAAGTAAAAATTGAATGGGGAATGGAAGGGTGGTGGGAGAAGGATAAGTCTGTATGCAGCGTCGGCGGTGGCGGCGGTGGCGGCGGTGGCGGCGGCGGTGGCGGTGGCGGCGGTGGCGGTGGCGGTGGCGGTGGCGGTGGCGGTGGCGGCGGCGCAGAATTTGGAGAGAGAGAGAGAAGGTAGGGAAGAGAAAGCAAAGCAAAGGAAACAGACCTGCTCGCTGTGGCCTTGAGGGAAGTAAAGGACGTGGGTCCCAGCAGCCGGCAGGTTTACCAGCGGACCCGCGCACGCTTGCCATAGCTCCGCGTTTATGCTCTTCTTCTCCAGTCCTCCTCCTGCTCCTGCTCCTGCTCCTGCTCCTGCCAACCCTGCAATCCTCCGCACGAGTCAATCTCCACGCCTCGCTCGCCTATCCAGTCTCCTTAAAATTATATCCCTCGATGATTTCCTTCCTTTTATTTCTACTGTTCCACGGAGAGGAACAAGGAATTCCCCCGAAAAGCAGAGTTCTTTTGTTGCTTTCTTTCTTTCTTTCTTTCTTTCTTTTTAATAAAAAAAATTTAATACCCGGTCCGGGTAAAGAAAACGAAATCAAAACTAGAAGACCTGCTAATATAATAGTCATGATAAATACCGATATAAATTTAGAAATAGATAGAGAAATCGTGTCTAGCCTTTATGCCTCTATGACATGCATATACTGTGAAAAAAAAAAACTAAAAACTAAAAACAGAGAGTAAGAGATGACCTTCGGCGAGATTTCCAATGGTGGCGGCGACGGCCGGTGCACCGGCTGCACCGTTCGTCGGCGTCTTCATTGACTTGTTCCGAGTGAACCCTATCAAAGAAAGCAAGTTCTTGATCCAAATAGTTTCTGTCAAGCGGCCATAGTTTCTTTTCTTTATTATTTCAAGAAAGCAACCTTCCTTCTTTTGCTCGTGGCTTGAGCCGTTCAGATCAGTTGAAGTAACGCCAAGAAAGCAACTACTAAGCAAGAATATTTCACAAATTTTCAAAAGAGAGAGAGGGAGAGAGAGGATAGATTGCTGGAATTGGCAAGTCAACGAATGAGTCAGTCAACCGCAGCGAGAAATTCCGGCCCCCCAAGTCGCCGGAAAATGGACGGGCTGACGGAAAACCAAGAAAGGGCTAAAAGAAAAAAGAAACAGAAATAGATTTTAAAGAAAGGATGGAGATCGTTTTATGGGGAGATTTAAAAGGGGTGTTGAGCTTCTTGAGAGGCCAAAATGCTGCCCCCACCTTCCCCTACATTACCCAGACAATCTTTCTTCCTTTCCTTTCTCTCTTTGCCCCCCCTCCTCTCTCTCTCTCTCTCTCCGCGCTTTCTATGTATGCGTTGAACATATGTATGTGTTGGTGTGAGTACTTCTATTTTCTTTCTTTTATGTCTCGCTGTCCTTGAAGACGGGCCCTCCCCTCCCTATTGGCTATTGGTTATTGGCTATTGCCTTGCAACCCCACCCCCAATCCTCCATTGTCCAGTTGACACGATGATTTGGTTTAAACTTAACCACTGTTGTCAATGTTTCTCTTTTATTTTTCTTAACCCTGGTTTATTTTTCCCATGCCGCCCTGCCCGTGCTTACTTCTTAGACTTCTATTTTCTTTTATATTCCCCAGTTGCCCCTCGTACAGATCTTCCTACTTCTTCCCTTTTTCTTTTGTCTTCAAATATATAAAAAGAGAGAGAGAGAAGAAAATTTTAATGGTATTATGATTGTGATGATTAAAGTGCATCGACCAACCCCCACTAGTCACTGCTGATGGCAAAAACGACAAACGATTTTTGTGCTGTCTGCACACTGTATGGACCATTTTCCTTGACCAACAGCGGCATCGCTCTTTCATTCTCAATGAACCTATTTGATTTGACCACATTAACCATCCCCCCATCCATGTTCCCGCTTTTTATTCTCGCAATTCTTTGAACACCAAATTTCTTAGAGCACCATTACGTAAGAGACAATGTAAGGGTAATAAAAAGATAATATAGTAATTGGATTATATTTAATTTTATTTATTTATAAAAATAAGTAAAATGTGATTAATTTATTATTATTATTATTATTATTATTATTATTATTATTATTATTATTATTACTATTACTAACCCTTTTTTTTCTTCTGATTTCTTAATTGTAATTATGACTATATGTGATTGTGATATTCTTATCTGGTTCATTATTTGTCAACAAGGAATAGAATTGGAATTGCCCTCTATAACCCGTGTAAGTCACATTTACCGGATAGTGTTGTGTTTGATCCCAACCCCCGGCTTTCAAAATCTCCTCATGTTTCAGATCGATTGGTTGATCAACGTTTTTACTAAAATATCATCTCTGGTCTTTAACTTCGGAACATTCATGTAATCTCTACATTTTTATTTGTCTTATTTTATTTTGTGGGTTTTCTGTCTTTTTCACTAATCATTCCTAACCTAACCTGGACGGGTGAATTGAAAGACAAAACTTTTCACTGATGGTTTTCTGTCTCTTTCAGCAGTCAATGTGCAATATTTGAGGCATGCACTGCCACCGCACAGCACCACGCTGTTAGGCGAGCTAACAGTACACATAGGGAACTGCTTTAAACCCTGAAGCCGGCGTTATCCAAAGAGGAATCTTATGCCTTTGTTAATTGAATTGCTCCAAAATATATAAATATTTATTGCCTTGTGGGAGGGAGGCATCCACGCCGAAATTGCCGACAAGGAAGGTTGATATGTGTTTTATTTGGTACTCTGCAGTACAGCAGACATTGAGAAGTACGTACCTTACTGAGTGAGCAGGCACCAAAATCAGCAATATTTTGGTGCCTTAATTAGTGTTTATGACCAACTAGCGGGTTTATTAATTAGTTAATTATATTTATTATCTACTAACCGAAGGGACAAAATCCCGTGTAATTTTAAAACAACTGATGATACCATGTTTCGATTCATTCCTGTTCCAATCGTGGTTCTCCTAATAAACAAAGAAAATTTAGATCCAATTATTTATATATATATATATAATATATATATATATATATATATATTAATTTCCCCCCCCCCTCCTTTTTCTTTGAAGTGCTGTGTCTGAACATCGGTCATTAGCATTGCTTTAATTTTTAATTGAACGAACGCAGCAACTGCAGCGGTATCCGATAAACAGCACAACACAGTATCACCGTATCAAACGAAGTATACACACATAAAATGCAGACAAAGACCAAGACTTGTAAACACATTTACACTATTTTTCGCTAGAAACTAAGTTGTTCGCCGGTAAATAATTCAAGAATATTAAGTTTGATATTTTTCAATTCAGAATCTTCTATGACCAAATCTATATTTTTTTTCTTTTTTTGTTGGTAAAATTGGAATTATATATATATACCTAAAGAAACAGTATTTCCGACAGCAACTTAAAATTAAATGGAAACATTTTATTCATGTGGCAGTTTTGTCTGTAAAATTGTTCCGGCGAAGGAATAATTAAAAGGTGCAGTAATTACATAAATAATTGCATAATTAAAAGGTGTAATAATTGCATAAATAAATAAACAAACAACCTCGTTAGTACATCATGGTTAGTGCGGCAAATTATACCCATCGAGCTCTCTCCGGTTGCAAGTAAATTTCGCTTCCATCGGTGAAAAAAAAAAGAAAAAAAAAAGGCCTGCCTGGACTTCATGGGATGCCTAATTAATGTACGGCCTCACTTTTGTGAAACCTTTATTTTTTTTTTTTTAAAAAAAAAGGAGGGGTTTTAATAGGTGTTGAAGTTCAACGCATACCCATAACAACCGATGAAAATAATGTCACACCATATGGTGTATACATGGAGTCAACATTTCTTTGGGTCACTTGGTAATATGATTAGAGCAAGCTGGTCTTCATTAGCTAGAGTTAGTGATTACGAAAAAAAGAAAAATCTAATTGGTTAGCGGCACAAAATCCTCGCTTTTTCGGCTGCCGTGGTAAATTATAACACGTTAGTTGCTCGGAGGAGCGAGGCTTGGGGGGGGGGGTGCATTGCGCGTGTGATACGGCTCTGGTTTTTGTACTATTCTTATTATTATGATGATTATTATTATTATTATTATTATCTAGAGTTTTCTTAGCTTGTCATGTTTAATTTCTTACCCGGAAGATCACGGCACCTTTGTTTCACAACCTACAACCTTGATTGTTTGGTCAAACGTTCACAGCCCTTTTACGGTAAATAAATAAGTTAAATTAAATTAATAGATTAGACAAGGGAGGGTAACTTAATGGAACTCCTCTCCGAGTAATTAAGCAAACTGAGCAGGCTTTGAGGTTTGACCTCCCCAAAATACTTCTGTGTTTGAAATTGAATGCCAAACCAAAGAGAAGCCAACAGCATCGATAGCTACCTGATATTATACATTATTATTATTTTGGATCGATGCTACTATCCATCGTTATATTTTAATTAAATAATTAATTACTATTACTACTATAGTATAGTTATATCTATGTATATATATAATTTAAATATTAAAATATGTATTACAAAAATATTAATCATTACATAAATAAGTCGAGATTAAAATATTTGTTATTTTATTTCTTTAATAAAAAAATATTATTTTAACAATAATATATAAAAATGAATTTATTTTATATTTGAGTTAAATATAAATAAATTTAAATTTAAATAAAATATTTTAGTTTTACTTTATTTACAATTTAATTTTATATTTGACGAGATTTGTAATAAACTGTTTATAAATTAATTTTCCTGCATTTCTGAATGTGCTGCAGAGTAGAAAAATCTGCTTTTAGACAAATCCATCCATGGAATCAACATCCCTCGAATAAGTGGGCCGCAGGTCGTCAATAGTTAAATTTTGTTACTCCTTTTTTCTTTTTAAAGAATGTAAAGTTTGGATTGCTTATGATCATCGCTGAGAAGGGGCTGACCGTCCGAAGTTTCAAGCAGAATATTGGGAAATGGCTATTTCATAAGGAATCGGGCCTTCCAACTTTCGATTAGATGACCACTTTTGACTTTTGGCAATAGAGGCAAAGGGAATGGTGTGTATAATAAAAACACCTTTTTTTTTTTCTTTATTATTATTATTTAAAACAAAAAAAAAAAAAAAAAAAAAAAAAAAAAAAAAGAAGAAGAAGAAGAAGAAGAAAAGAACATCATAAAAACAGAGAGACGTATCATTGAAATATAAATTATAATAATCATCGCTTTATGTTGTACCCCCAAGAGTCACCCAATTGTATTAACGTCTCATCCTCTCTCCAAAAGAATGATTATCATCAGAACACCATCACGGACTTTACACTCTATCCTCCCCGTCTAAGATACAAAATTAAGACTGTTGCTTGTAGTGGATCGGAGGAGGGTTCCATTCAATTTCACGAATAAGATGAGTTTTATACTACCAATGCTTCATTTGGTGTTATTTCACCTAACCTGGGATTAGGGTAGGGTTGACGGCCCTCCTATAGTTAATTATTTGTCTGTTTCCCCCTAGGCTTCTCTTCTTAGCTGGAATCAATGATAATTAATTCAGAAACAATTGAAAAAGAGGGAAAAAAAATCCAATCACTCGGGTAGGTCACAGGAGTACTATTTCCATGGAAGTCAACTTTTTTGGTGATTTTTTTTTTTCCCTTTTCTTAATTTTGATGATCGATATATTAATTATATGTCTCGCATTCGTATTGATGATATCCCTTCACCTGATAGGAAAGATAAATTTCTCTACATCAAACCATCTATTTAATTACGCTAAATCTTTACGCTAATTAGCAAAGAGAATATTTGTGCATGCATTTTGTATATTTATCCTCTTTTTGTTAAGGTTCCATGCTTAAAGGCAGTTATAAATCATTATTTTCTTTTGAAAATTTCGAGTTTCACCATGTGTAGACGACTTAATATCACACAACCTTATCTATATTATCTCTCAGTCCAATACCAAACAAAATAAATAAATAAATAAATAATAATAATAATAATAATAACATTTGTGGACATGTAGTGGGAAAACTAGCAGCAGTATACATGGCACATGCATGCTCTTAAATCTTGGAAACAAACCCCAACAAAAAATATATGTTTTTATTTTTTTTATTTTTGGGGGGAGGAGTGGGGGGCGGTGTTGGACGGGAGAGGGGACAACTGATAAAACAGGATAGAACAACGAATAGAAGAGAGTAACAATTGCTTTTGTGAGAATCAATAGGAGCGCTCTAATTTAACTTTACAATCCAATGTGGAATTCTTAAGTCTCCCTTCGTATCAGCATTATATATAATATCAGGGAAGGACAAACAGAAATCCCTCGTTGGAGGCTTTGATCATGTAATTTTTCTGTCTTTCTAGTTTCATAATTGTTTCAAGGCTCGACGGAACACTTTGCTTTTTTTTTTTTTTTATTATTCTTTTTTCCATTTTGGTTTGAAAACGTACATATGACCCATATGTGTATATTTGTTTGATGTTTGCAATTTTAGAGGGGGGGAGGGGGAATGTCGCTCTGCTTCTTTGTGGGCGAAGAACAACGCAGGAATGGATGCTGTTTTTAGCTGCACACAGTTTTAAAGTTTTGCGGGTGAAGTTCTCTCTATGGTCCCCGCGTCTTCTAGAGGGGTACATGACTTGGAAAAATTATTTAAGGACATGTGGGGGTTAGATTTTGACAAGTAGGGGCGTCCTCCATATTTGCCAAGAAAGCATGAAGTGGACCGGTGGTGCGTTGCTGGGTTAGTTTTCATGTGTGGTTGGTTATCAAGCGTTCAGGTAGTTGGCAGCTAGCTGGGCATGGTGAATACATTCATGTTACTGTTTGATTAAAAATCGGTTTTGTTCCCCAAAAAATAAAAATAAAATAATAATAAAAACATTATCCATTGCATTCTAATTTTTACCCAATTGCAGACAGGATAAGAAAAAGCAGCCTCTTGACCAGTAACTCCTACGGGCTAGCCACTGTCATAAAAAATAAAAAAATAAAAAAAATTGGAAACTGCGGTGCAAAACAACTTGAAAACCACCTCTTTCGTAAGACATTACTCAATCCTACGGGCCAGCTATTGTCATTTCAGATTTGGGAAAAACTGCACTTCAAAACAACTTGCAAGCCAATTCACGTGCACACATTAAGTGAATTTTAATTTATTTTAGGGGTTTTTTTTTTCCATTTTAAAGAAAAAAATCAATTTTTGGGGGAATAAAAAGTCAAATCACGATTGACTAAATTTTAGTTCTCTGAGAATAAAAAGTCAAATCACGACTGGTCATAACTTGTTTGGCTGACATTAAATTGTCGGAAGGTCCCATCAGGAATTTCCCTGCATATTTACAGGCCTTTATTAAATTTTTGTTTTCACGAGAAAAAATATACATAGTAAAAAATATTAATAAGAGTATTTTTAGACGGAAATTAAGAGTTGTTCTTTTTTTTTTTTTTTTAATATTTTCGTTTAATCAATTCTTAATAAAACCGAATACTGCGGGATAATTATAGAGTTAAAAAAAAATTAATAGATTATAACTTTTTTAGCAGAAACAAACACGCAACTTTTCGTTGGAAGAGAGTGCAAACGCAAAATATTTAAATCAGGACCTCCGGGAGGGGAGGGGGCAGAAACACGCCAACTTATTGCGAAGCTTCCACCTCCCCCCCCCCTTTTTTTTTTTTTTTTTTATCTCTTCTACATTTTCCATAATTTTAGCTGACGATATACAGAGAGACACAGGCACGTGACCGCAGCCTGGAGCTCTATTTACAATGATGTTACCCTATCCATGCAAGCAGTCGACATGGGTCCCTACACCTTAAAGCCGTCCATTTTTAAACGCAAGTCCATCGATCACATGGAATGTTGAAGCTGGTTAAGCATTTCGGAATTTGGTTTACTTTATAAAAGGATCGCGAATCTACATACCTGTGTGTGCGCGTGTCTGCGTCTGTGTGGGGGTGGAGAGGGAGGAGAGGGGGGAGGTTTATATATAATGAAATTGGATAAAATTAAGCTACGAAGGTAACAGGTAAAATATTTCCATGTAAAATACAAAATAGTGATTCATTTTCATCCATGCACCCTACAAAATAAGGAAACATTCCGAGCCATCGTTCTTATTTTTATTTATTTTTTATTTTTTTCAATTTTTGGTGATAGTCACAAATTTGAGTTTCACAAAGTTTAGTAAATTGTAGATTCTGTATAAACAGTAGAGCACAGACTTTATATTGCTTTCCCCCCCCCCGCCCGCCACACCCCTCCGAGAGACAGCTACGTAACGATCTGGTACGGAGCCCATGGAGACTGTATTTCCCCCAGATGGCATAAACTCATTTCATCAAATAGATAGAGCCTTATTAGAATACACACCAACGTATTAATGGACCGCAAAAGAAAATAAATTTAAAACAAAACAAAGAATTTCCAATGGGACTGTCTAGTAGCCGAGTTCATACCCAATGGCAATAAAATATGAAAGACACGTTTAGATTATATGGGAATATTAGCTTTATTATTATTATTTTTTTAATCAGTATAGTCTAGTCTCTTTTCTAATGTAGTGGACCCATTTTTATTTTATTTTAATTAAAATGGGCTCCAATCAACCTGGCCTGCCATTGGTCCATGTCTACTGGATGACACCAATCTGGTTCTTTGGGGTTGCTCCGATCCATGTCAGCGCATGCATGCATGGTAATTAAGTTAAAAATTGTTCACTCCACTTCCAAGAGCAATTAACCATCTCAGTTCTCTCACTCGTCAGTCATCATCTCCTGGACGAATAATGAGGCAACATACTTTGTCAATAAAGTGGGGAGGCACGATTCTTTGAGAACTGAGAACTGAAGTGGTGGATCAGCATTAATGGGGTGCGTTGGGAGAGATTGATTATGATGATCCCAGTTTGGTAAAGCATTACGTACAGATGCATGTGGATGTCACTTTTTGAATAGTATTGCAAATGGAATTGGGCCCAATGCTGGGCCGATGCCGACGTTTTCATTTTTTGACAGGTGCCTCGAGGCCCATAGCAACCACACGTTGATGTGACAGAAATGAAGCAGGGCAAAGGGTTGGGGGGGGAGGGGGGATGGACACCGGCTACCCCCTGTCTACAGACCGAGTGAGGACTGTTAAATGTGTCACGTTCAATTTCAAATTCACTAACTGTATTGAGTTTTTTAACTTATTAATCTTGAATTCAAAGCATAAAGGAGGTCTACTGTGAGTCGGTTCACAGACACACACACCTCAACAACTTTCAGTTCAGTTCAGTTCAGTTAAGTCTGCCGCCATGGAGTCCCACGTCCACGTGCGAAGATTTTCTATTTCTCCATTGTACATGGGATTATGGGATTTTACTAGAAGCAGCGTAAACATTTCATGGGAGGCTTTGCCTTTCTACTGGGGTCGGGCGCACTGCTGCACGGTGTAAAAAGCGACGCTACTTGTTATTAATCTAATGGGCTTATCAGCTCCTCCTCATTATGATGAAGTCCAGGTAGAATCCAAGAGAGATGTCTCACGTATCTCTTTCTTTGCTTTTTTCTGGCCCAAAGAGTTAATCTCATTTTTCTATCTGGGCCCAGGTTTCTCCGTCCTTTATGGGATTCTGGACCTGCCAGCCCAACTAATTACAAGGACTGAAAGCCCAATATTCACGGCAATGGGCCCACTTTTCAAAAGATCTTATTTTGTGCGGGCCGCCCTACCGTGTCCCGCCTGCCATTATCAATCCCATCCAAATCCCATTGTTGGAGCCATTTATAAAAGACGTGGACCTGGTAACCTCTCTCTCTCTCTCTCTCTCTCTCCGACGCGATATTAAAACAACACACATATTCCCTACCACTTCTTTGTGCAACCCGAGCATATATAAATATGTATCATACGTCTCAACTTTTCTTACACTGTAGCTTTGTACTCTCCTTCTCCGTCTCCTTCTATGCGAAGATTCACCGCATTAAACTGCTCTAAAGTGGGGCGCTGGTGTTAGATCCCGTATCAGGCAGTTGTGTTCTCTTTAAGTCATCCCATCCTCATCGTTCTCATTGTCAACTTCTTTTCGTTTATATTTCCCATATGAAGATGCTCAACATTTACCTCGAAGAAACTTACTCGATAGCAAATGCCTGTCTAAGAAAACAGCAAAGCTTTAAATTTTGCTCATTATTTTTGGGACAAGCGGCATAGAAGAGTCTCCACTCCACAATTAATTAGGGACCAGGTAAGCAGAAGGAAAACAACCGGCCGCTGGGTGCACTTACTGCTGCACCAAAGCTGTAGCCACCACAAATTACTTTTTGCTCTTACGCAAAACAACAAATCCACAGCACTACTGTGACCACACTTAGTTTAGCTCATTTGCGAAGCTGATTACTTGACAAAATCCATGCACATGGTGAGGACCAAATTGCTGAAGATTAATTAGGATGAAGTATAACTGTATTCTGTATTTCGATCACAGATTGTGTGTTTCTCCCCCTGCAGTGGGAATTGCTCTTCTTTCCTTTATCGACTGTGTAAATATGTTGTTTCTGTGCACTTGTTCTTTGTTTTACCTATTTGCTGCGAATGCTGAACATCTGTTTTCGGTTCGATTCCAGTTCTTAGAAAATCCCCGACAATGGCTGTGTACCCGACAAAACAAGTTTAAAACAAGTTAAAAAGGGAGGGGGGGGAGTGAGAAGGGTGTTTCTCCCTCAGTCAAATCAGCACAAACCCGTCCTCCTTAAATTGAGACTAAAACCCCTGCATGCATTTCTCAGCTAATCTGAGTTGCAAAGCACCATTATAAAAGCATTTAACAACTGAACCACAACAGGAAAGAACACTGACAACGTACCCCCTTGCAGAATCAGGGAGACTACGTACTCAATATGCAGAGCTTAATGTCTCAGTTTGCAACCAAACTTTTAAACTTATCACCCCCCATGGAGTGAGTTTTATTTTCTGGTCCACGGAACAACCCAACGGGGAGAAGTCTTCACTTCCATAAACCTCTCATCTCAAGGGCAGATGATATTAAATCTCAGGTGTCAACGCTAAAAGATTTGACCAGGCACCCACTAAGAATAAAATTTGATAGGTGCATAGAATTAGTCCTTATTCATGCTTTTTTCATAGTCATACATAAATTTATTGTTTCCATCTCCACCTCTACTCTCATAGTATGGATACTGAATACAAGGGCAAAACTTTATATGGAGTTACGGACATGATTAAGCTCCTTTGGGCAATTAAAAATTCATTCCATCTCCTCGATCAGAACCGTTCCTTTGCCGTCCCTGTTATTCTCCTCTTTCATTGTATTTTTGACTTTATCATCAATAGCTGAACATTCTTCTGCCCTGACTATGGAAGCCAGGGAAGCCCATGATTCCTCTGGCTGCTCATGCACCCAACACATGATGAAATAAACTTTCCTCTCAGCCAGCTTCAGCTTGCTCCTGATTTCTGACCTTCTCAACTTTCTTAATTTCTCTTCTTTCAGGTCCCTCTCCGCTGCTTGAAGCAGCCTTTGAATGTCACAAAGTAAGCAAATTAAAGCAGGACCTCCTAGTGACAATATGCTTATTACATCCTTGATGAGACCCAATCCATACTGGAAACCACCCATGTGCCTATATTCTGGAGAGCAAGTTTGTTCCAGGCAATGAGACAGAGCTTCCAGTACAGTTTGTGGCTGTCCAGCTTTGCCCAAGACAGAGGAGACACTCAACACAACCATTGCTGATCCTATGGCATCTTGTTGCCAATCTCCATTGTAAAGGCGTAGTGTGAAGCAGTAGCTATATAAAATATCAACAAGGTGAACAGCTAAGAGTGGCGATGGCTCCACAGAAATGAGCTTCCTGACTGGAGGTAATGGAGTTTCAGGGCCAGAAGGAATGTCACTAGGCTGCTCAGTTGCACCATCGATTTGAGGTGGTGATGATGGTTTTGTCTCAGAAAGTGGCTGCACAAGTTGAGTTCCTTCCTTGCTGAGAGCAATTGTTTTAGCAGAAGGCTTCAACCACCAAGGATCCCAAGGCTCAATCAACTTGCTAAGTTCTCCAGATGCCATGGCTCTTTGGAACTGTTTCTTCTCCTTCACAGACATATCATCAAAACTAACTGGACCTCCTGCAATGATAGAAAAGTATTTTGGTGGCTAGAAAATAAAAATATTATAAAAATGCAAAGTGCTCTAATAAGGTGCTAGCTGTGAGTGTCACTGATCAAATGGATCTTGAAAAAAAATAAAAAATAGCTGTGCATAATGGGCAAGAAAAAGGCACTTGAAAGCAAGAACTCAAAGAACATACAAAGGGAAACAAAGTGATGAATAAGTTATAAAAACAACATACCAGACAAAACTTTTTGGACAATCTCCTCAGACAGGACAGAATCTGCCAGAACAGAAGAGAAGAACCCAGTCACGGAAAGATTTTATTAACTACTGGTTACCTATGTCCTTCCAATAAAATGAGAGAGAGAGAAAGCTTTCTTGTGGCAAAACTGAAAGAAGTAACCACCTACCATCCTCGTCTATGCTATCTGTTTCTTCCTGCATGTGAAATCGTTTCAATATGTCTAACATTTTTTGCTTAGTTTCATCATCAGGTTGCATTTGCTGCAGCTCATCTACTACATTTTCTCGCATGAAAGATTCTGTACAGCGAAGACTATGAGACTGTACTAGGTACAAACAGAAAAAGAAATGAATGATCAAATATAAAGACTTAAGCCAGCGAATTTACATGCACAACATAATCCCAAAGGTAAGTAGCAAAACCTATTTGACCCTCCTCGATGTTGATTTGACTAAAATGCTAGTGGGTATGGTAGTAAATAGAATCATTCAAATTGAATCCTGTTCTCTGTTTTTTTTTTTTAAATCCAAGCAATGCGATAGATTTCAGCATACCTTATAGCAATGAAGGGAACAATAGCGACAATTGCAGCGAGGGCAAGTATATTGTGAAAATTGCTTATGGCACCTGTTTTCATTTCACCCACCCACACACACACAAGAGAGAGAGAGAGAGAGAATAAAATAAACAGAGGGAAATTTGAAGGGGGAGGCGTCAAATTGTTCATTGTTACAATTCACGTTAAATTGCTTAAATTCACTAAACTAACACAGAAATTCAAAGAAAAAATAAATGTTAAATTGCTTAAATGGACTAAACTGACACAGAAATTAGAAAACAAAAAAGAAAAAGGAAAAAACAACAGATAGAGAAGAGAAGGAAGCGCATACACATGACATATTAGGCGAGAAGGAGGATTGAGTGGCGACGCATTGGAAGATGCCTGAGAGGTAAGACTAAGAAATGCTTCTGCCATTGCTGAAGACAAAAGCCAACCAAACGAGAAGCAAAATACCAAAAACTACTATTAAAATAAAAGGAAAAAAAAATATAAGAGAAATTAGAGAAGATGTTAACAGGAATGAAAGAGTACCTTCTTACTGAAGAGAAGAGAAGAGAAGAGAAGAGAAGGGCAGCGACAGAGAACACAGGACAGAATATATTACGCGAAAGAAGGGATCTCAGCTGAGATCTTCAAGAAGAAGAAAAAGAGAAATAAAGGTGACAGAAACAGCGGTCGACCGGCGTCCACAGATCTCCGGATGCTTCCTTCCTTCCCTCGTTTGTTTCCCACTTATAAAAATGTTCCGATTGCCAGCGGAATTTTAAAAACAAAAAACAAAAAACGACGAAGCATTCACAAAAAGTAATTTTATTGGGCCGGGCCAGGCTAAAGAGGCTTCTATTTCTTGGGCCGGGCGAAACTCCGCGTAGGAGGAGGGTACCCGGCGGAAGATGAAATTTATGCGAGAAGCCGAGCAGGGGTAAGCCGAGACTAGTATAACCGACGTGTCTCCCCACCCCCCAAAAAAATAAAAAAATAATCATCAGCACATATAGTCTTGAAAAAGGTCTATAGTCTCAATTCAAGAAAGGGAAAAGAGAGAGATAGGCGGGAATTTCCCCGGTCCAAAAGTTTGGAGGCATTTGCCTTCTTTTTCTTTTTCTTTTTTCTTCTTGCTTCTTTTCCGCTGCCTCCCTCTTGAACCCTGAGGCTGATCGCTCGAAGTCCTGATCCGTAGGCCTTATTATTATTATTATTATTATTATTTATAATCTTCTCTCTCACGCTCCGGCGCTCCCCAAAACGGAAAAAAATTCACGTAACGTTCGGGCGATGCCGCTGTCGCCAGAGGACGCCAAGACCAGCCCCTCGAGGATATCCGGCAACTCTGTCTTCATCTCTAACAACTCCACCAAATTTGAATTCGGTGCTATCTCTCTCATTTTCTTTATTTTGGATACTATTGCTTTCTGATAGGTTAATGATCTTTTGTCTTCCGAAGTTTGGATTCTAAAATCTGTCGTTGCTCCTGCCGCTAGAAGATCGGGGGTTTGGAGAAGAGCCCGCCCCCAAGGATATCATAGCCCACAGGCGTTCGTGGTTTTAACGGTGCTTTAACGAGTTCCGCTTCGTCGTCTATTGT
Organism: Kandelia obovata; assembly: GCA_021464305.1. Classification (NCBI taxonomy): domain Eukaryota; kingdom Viridiplantae; phylum Streptophyta; class Magnoliopsida; order Malpighiales; family Rhizophoraceae; genus Kandelia; species Kandelia obovata. Next base: position 215,138 of record CM038481.1, read on the forward strand.
TTGATTCTCTACTTCTTGATTTAGAAGTTAAATTCCTCGATTATCGGTTTATTCTCTACTTCTTGATTGTAAAAAATTTTGTTGCTTTGCTTCTGGCGCTGGTAGATCGGCTCTTCGGAGAAGAGCGCAAGACGGAAGGGGTTTACAGTGCCCGCCCGCACCCAAGGATATCGTCGCCTGCAGCCGTCCGTGGTTTTAACGGGGGTGCGTTCACGAGTTTCTCTTCGTTGATTATTGTTTAATTCTCTACTTGCTGATTTTGATGTCGATGCCGTCGATTCAACGCTTAAACACTAGTTTTCGTTCGCTAATTGTTATTTACTTCTAATTCTTGGATTTACTTTCTTGGGTTTTGGAAGGCCCATTCGCCATTTGACTCATCGGTTAGTATTCCTATTTTGTTAGAAATTTTTGTTTTCTTGTTTTTATTTATCATCTTTTTCGTTATTTTTGCCACAATCCCACAACATACTGGTAAATAAGGACTCGGTTTTTACCTTGAATGTATTGTCCGTTTGTTTCTTATAGTTAAATTTGTGCCCGGATGTGATAATGTGGGTGTGTCTCCGCAATTTCTCTACAAAATTCAGCTTTAGGCACCTCAATCCATATCAAGTCCTAACTTCTGTTTCTTCTTCTGAGTCTTAAGGCAGAGTCTTTAATTTGATAAGATATCTTGCTCATTTCGCCAGCTTGGTATATTTATAAAAACTGTAATTCTGTGTTTTTGGCTTTTTATGCCTACACTACAACTACTGCTTTTGGCTTTACTGCCCTTGCTCCTACTGCTAATTGCTGCATTCTATCTAGCCTTGTCAAACATTTCTTTTCCTGTTTGCTTCACCTTAGCATGAACACGAAGGAAATGACCTACTTGGGTGATTTTCCCTCGAATAGAGCTTTGCCTTCCATGTATGGTGAGCTTTTTATGTTTCACTGTGTGAATATGGCTATTGTCTATGATATCAACCTTTCTAGTTGCTCTTGCAAAGTGATTCTCAAATGTGGGCTACAAAGTCATACTTGGTGTTCTTTTATGTCGTGAGAACTTTATTATAGGCTAGGAGTGCAATAATATAAAGGAATTAGATCATATTAACATGGGCTCGCTGCAGTACTCAAAGTGCTCAATATTTGTTCTTTCGATGATACGTTTACATTCGACTCCATTTTCTGTTATAATAAAGGATTTATATGCTTCAGGGAAAACAATAGGAAGTACTCTTAGCATTCAAGGGATTATTATCCATTTAGCAATATCGTGATGACATCCACCTAAGGAAAAAAATTTTGTGCAGAAGGCTGACTTCAGGTGTGATTTTATTTGGCCTTTTCCCCTTTAACCCCCATCTTTTTTTTTTCTTTCTTTTGGGCTACTTTTATGAAGATTAAAGAAAGCTGGAATTTCTTGCATTTGAGATTGAAGCAACTTTTGCTTCTTTGCAAGAGGAACTTGTGGCTGCACAGAAGGAAAAGGGAAGATGCCTATCTAGAAACTAAACTTAGTTTAGAGTTTGAAGCCCTGTCTGACAAGTTGAACATGTTAAATACTCAACTAAATGTATTGCAGAAAGGTGTAACTTCGAAGTGTTGTTAATGCTAAAGATATTACAGTCATAGAATCTTGGAATGTGTTTCATTGGCATGTGTCGTGAACTAGACAAATGCAGAATGGGAGTCGCAGGTCACCAGAAATTAAGCTGATTGACCATGTTTTAGCCAGGCTTGTCACTGTACAGCAATTCTCCCCAATTTTTTGGGGCACTTGGCTGACGGTTGTTTGTGTTTGGTGTGTAAAATTAATAGACATGAGCATTATCCAGTGACCTGATTCTGAAGTCATGATTTCCATATGAGGCTGCTTTACTGGTGCCTTGGAATAGCAGAATCTGCTATGCAACTGAGTCCATTGGATAAATTATCTGAAGTAGATTAGTCTGTGATGCTGGCTTTGTGCAACTCTCTTCCAACTACCTGGGAGTTCATGCAGGGGCATGCTTAATTACATGCAGGGACATTCTGTGATTAATAATTTCCCAGTTGCCACGAGCAAAGAACCCCTACCAACCTTTGCATTAAATTGTCAGGCGGGAGAGAGACCGCGACTGTGTGGCCCATCTGACTCTGCCTTTGTCTCTGCATGTAATTGTAATTGTAGGTAGCGCGCCGACTGATGATGTGGAATTCTACCGTCTTTCGGCACCAGTCTTTCACCAATCTGTGCTCTGGCGAGGCTAAGCTCTAATCATTAGGCAGAGAAAGTTTCAAATAAAATAAATAACTAAAATCTAAAAATTAAAATTAGAAGAGAAGGTCAGCCTACTACCACTAATATGGACTTAAAAATTAGGACATTCGAGCCTGATTCTAATTTTCTTGTCCTTTAAGACTCTTTTCTGATTAGAGTTCCAGGCGTCCAACAATTATTGCACTAATAAATGCCTTTTTATCTGATTAATAACTCAAGAGCAAGGCCTTATTTACGCCTACAAAATGTATAATTTAAGGACATCAAGATGAGAATCTTAATAATGCGTGTTAATGTTATGTGCTAAATCTTTTGAAGGATCAATTAATTGAAACATGCTAAGTCATACAATACAAATAATGAACAAGTCGCCCGCACAGCCTCTAAATCTAATGAGCCCCATGCGACCGCTGCCCTGCTCTTCTCTCGGAAACTGTTTGCCAATAGCTATTGACCACGTGTCCGTTATTGGCCCCACCCACAACAGATAAATTTAAAAAAAAAAAAAAAAGCAAAAAGCAAAAAAGCCTCGCAGATATTTTTCGATGGTTAGAATCTCCTGGCCCCAAGAACACACACCCCATTTCTTCCGAGTTCGTGAAGCCCACCAGTACTCCCACAAGCAATCGCAATCAAAACCCTAAGCTGCGTGGCGTCGATGGAGACAGGGGCTATATGGACAGAGGGGCAAAAGGTGGGAGGCTAATTTCGTGATTATCGTATTTGTGTAGGAACGAAATTTTGTCTCTTTCTCGAAAAATGGCTACTATCTTTCTTCTCCGATTAACACGAAGGCCATAAAACTCCATACGAGGAATATATATATATACACGCACACACACACATACACACACGCAGGGTGCGAGAGGCGAGGGTTTCGGATTTACGGCTTTTCCCAGGAGGAAATTATTAATCAGAGACTGTCGGACGGAAATTTCTCGTTTTTCCATCACCACCATCACTTTACCCTATCGCAAAAGTTCCATCATTCTATTTCTCTTCTAATGTAATTAAAGCATGTAAGCAAGCTTAAAGCAACGCGCTCCTTTCTTGTATAAGAAGAAGATTATACTTTATATATATATATATATATATTAATTTATAAACAAACAAAACGTACCCACACCCACACACCGACCACCACCATTCCAGATCTCCTTCGCTTCATCATCTCTTCAGAAGCCTCGGCCACTAACAAAAATTTCCTTTTTTCGGACTTTTTTAAATTATTTTTTTCTAAACTTGTATATAATTTTCTGCCGAATGCCATTACTACCATCGGAGGAAACCGATGGCCTCCTCCTCCCATAACTCTGGGGCTGAGCCAGCCCGGACTCCGGCGCGCACTTCCCGATCGACGTATATTCCTCCATTTCTCAGAAACGCCAATACTTCCACTTCTACTTACCCGACCACCGACTCCACTCGCTCTGCTCCCCGCTTCTCTCGCGTTTCTCTTTATGATCAGTCGACTTTGTCTCAGTCCCAGGTTCGAGGAGAAGGTCGTGGCCGTGCCCGTCACCGTCGCCGTCGCCGTCGAGGAGAAGGTGGTGGTCGGGGTCATGGCCGTGGACGTTCGCAAAGGTGGCCGGATTCCACCACATACACAGACCCATTTGAGATAACTGATAAATTTGATGAGCTAGAGGTAATAGAAGATGAAGTCGATTCTGACGGCAATAATGCTATCAACTTTGAGGCGTACGACGATATTCCCGTGGAGGCCAGTGGGTCTAACGTGCCTGCGCCGGTGACCGCCTTCGCCGATATTGATTTAGGGGAGGCGTTGAGTGAGAACATAATGAGGTGCAAGTACGTGAAGCCCACTCCGATTCAGAAGCATGCCATACCCATTGCAGTCGCCGGCAGGGACTTGATGGCCTGTGCGCAGACGGGGTCCGGCAAGACTGCTGCGTTTTGCTTTCCCATCATCTGTGGTATTCTGAGGAGCCGTTCTAAGCATGTCGGGTCGATTCGTGGTGGGCCCAGGATTGCGTGCCCTACTGCCCTCATTCTTTCTCCTACCAGGGAGTTGTCCTGTCAGGTGAGAGTCATCAAGTATGCTTTTGGGAATTTGGGTTTATTGTCCTTTGCTTTCTTCTTCTTCTTCTTCTTCAATATGATCTCTCTTACTTCTTGTTTTTTGTTTTTTTTTTTTAATCAGATTCACGAGGAAGCGAAAAAGTTTGCCTTGAACACAGGAGTTAAAATTGTCGTGGCATATGGAGGGGCACCCATCGTGCATCAGGTTATTGCTGCTTTTAATATTGATCGTTTGAATATGTGTTTTTAATACTGGATATGCATTCTGAACATCCTTTGTTTTTTCTTGTTCGTATTCTTTAAAAACCGAGATTCTGATTTTCTAGACATGAAAATCTTGTTTTACCTTATTTCTGTGTGCTGCTGTTGTCGTCATTCTTTATTTATTCGTATTCTTGTACATGCAGTTCCTTAGACCGAAAATCATGTCTGGATGTGTTTTAATTTGCTAACTTGGATCTTGCAATACTACGATTTCATTAACTGACCTTTTAAGTTCAAGTGTTGTATATGCTATGAACGAGTTACAATGTTTATGATTGCCCCTTTTTTGGCGTGTCATGAGAGACTGGCCTGGTCTCATGAAACGTTTGGTGAACGTTTTGATTGGGATGATGTCTCTTTAAGTCTCTTCTTCTGCAGTTTCGCAATTTGGAGAAAGGTGTTGACATCCTAGTTGCAACTCCTGGGCGCCTGGTTGACATGATTGAGAGAGCTAGAGTTTCCCTTGGAAGCATAAAGTACTTGGCCCTAGATGAGGCTGATCGAATGTTGGACATGGGCTTTGAGCCACAGATAAGGAAGATTGTCCAGCAAATGGGCATGCCTCCACCTGGTGAAAGGCAGACTCTGCTGTTTAGTGCGACATTTCCACATGAGATACAGGTTTGTTCATTGTTTGTGGTCCTTGATTTGCCTTTGTTTAGCCTTATTTAATGCTTGATCTCTTCGATAATGCCTGGATATGTTTGACGGATTTTGAGGTGGATAAGTTACTAAGTCCTTGGACAAGCCTTCTCATTTCCAGAATTTTATTTTGAGTTAGCAAAACCAGCACTTAAATAAAGAGGGTTGTTTCAGTTGTTACAGAATTTTCACTTTATAATGTCAAGAGACTTCTGATACAATTTTCTGTGGCTGATTTACTTTTTTTTACTTCCTACCCATCATCTGAATTTGATGTTTTCTGGTGTGGATGCAAGTCCAAGGATTTAACAACATTTTCATTGTCCTCACTTTTGTTACTAATATTTAATGTATCTTTATCACTGAGTCCACAGAGAAAGTTGTGTATGAACTATCAGTCGGAATTACCTGTCTTTTTTTTAAGTTATCATTTTGTAATTTTGATGCTTAGTGATGGGATGGAAATTCTCATAATAGAAAGTTTTAGTATTACAAATAGTGTATGCAATTTTATCAGTTCCTAAAATACTAATGTAGTAGTACATGTTTGGTCTCAGCCTGTGTTTCTGATCTGTTCCCCGGCTGCAATACTTTTTGCTGATATGTGTGCTTATTTTAAGACATGAGCTCAAAACATAAGGCTTGAAGTATTTTCGAAGAGATTTGCCAGCAGAGGCTCACATGTCACTCAATTTCTATAATGCAGATACTTGCATCTGATTTTCTCTCAAACTACATTTTTCTGACTGTCGGAAGGGTTGGTTCAAGCACGGATTTGATTGCACAAAGAGTTGAACTTGTTCAGGATCAGGACAAAAGAGCCCACCTAATGGTTCTTCTTCGTGACCAAAAGGAAAACAAGGGAAAGGTAAGCATCCATTATAAATGCCATGCTCCTCATCAATGACTCATGAAGATGTTTGTTGTTCTCGAGTGCATTGCTGATTTTTGTTTTTTGCTTATTTAAAAGTAGTTTGGGATTAATTATTTCTCTAAAATGAAGCCTTCCTGTCCTCTTTACAGGTTGCACTAACACTGGTTTTTGTGGAGACAAAGAAAGGAGCAGATGCCTTGGGGAACTGGTTGTCCATGCGTGGTTTTCCTGCAATAGCAATACATGGTGACAAAGTGCAAATGGTCAGCACATCTCCCATATTCCTTGTCCTTGTTTTTATCTGGTCCCTGTGTTTTGTATGTCCACTGCACAGTAATCAGTGTCTTCTATTCTTTCTCTTCTTTTTACAATCTCATGTATCTTGTTCTTCATTGGCCATTACCACCTTCATGTGGTCCCATGCTTGTGTGATAAAATGATTTGACATGCTGGATGTTACCAGAAATAATATTTCCATAAGTTTTCATTTGTTTTGGGATGACTGCTTCTTCTGATGTTGCACAGAAGTTGCTATGGCAATGTGATTATCCATTAAATTCAGTTTTTGCTGTTTCGTCAGTTTCTCTCAAACAGTTATGTTTGCTTGTTAAATTTGTAGGAGAGAGAACGAGCTCTAAAATTGTTTCGAAGTGGTGCTACTCCAATTTTGGTGGCAACAGATGTTGCGTCAAGAGGGCTGGATATTCCTCATGTCTCCCATGTGATAAACTTTGACCTGCCAAAGGACGTTGATGATTATGTGCACAGGATTGGCCGAACAGGACGAGCTGGTAAAACTGGACTAGCAACTGCATTTTTCAGTGAGAAGAACATGCCCCTTGCCAAGGCACTTGTTGACCTGATGAAGGAAGCAAACCAGGAGGTTCCCCCTTGGCTTGCCAAATACGCTGAAAGTTCATTTTATGGTGGTTCTGGAAGTAGGGGCAGAAGGTATGGTGGCAGCTGGTTTGGTGACCATGACTACCGAAGTGATGCCCAATACGGCAGTGGGAGCTACTACAATTCAAGTGAATATCATGGTGCTTCCCATGATTCTCCTGGTACTTTTGAGTACCCTGTCTCTGCTGGTGCTGATTACTATGCTGGCCCTTTGTATGGCCATGGCTATGCTGATCCTGCCATCCATGACTATCAGGCTACATCTATTACTGATTCCTATCCTGTTGCAGCACATGGATATGGTTTTGGTCTTGAATCCGTTGTTGCGACTGGTTGGGAGTAGACATACATCTTACCCTTTTTCAACTTAACAATAATTCTTTCTAAGATACCGGGGCACATGTTATATGACAAATTAAGAAACGAATAGCTGCTGAAGAAAAACTGCAGGATGGAATCAGATTGGACAGATGCAACATTCAAAGCATTTAGCTAATGTTAGTGAATGCCTTATTGGTCTTTTGGTTGGTGGATGCAGCCCTTTTAGGACCTACTCTTTGGATGTCATCGTTCAAGCTCTTCAGAATGTTGCCAATGGTAATGACTGGGTTTAGCTTGGTACTTAAAATGTCAGCTGATGCAGCAGACAGCTGGGCCTTTTCGGCAGTTTATTTTTGTGGTTTAAGTTTCACCTGGAGCTCATACCATCTTTGTTTGTGTTCGAATACACCTTTTTGATTGGACTTAACAAAGATTCAAGTTTGTCATATGCTTATATATACGTTAAGTTCCAGCGTTGACTGGACTTGATTAGAAGTGTAGACCTGTGAAGGAAAGTTTCAGCCAATGAGCCGAGTCTGATGTTCCTGACTATCCTGCATTGTCTTCTCGGGACACCATTTGGTAAACCGTTTGTTGCTTCTATGGCTCCCTTGCATAGCTTGATCGAGATTTCAAGATCATCTATATATATATATATATATATATATATATATTTTAATTATCTTTGTGCGGGCATTCTTTTGTTGATCTCTTCAAACTGAAGATTAAAATGCCAGAAAAAGAGGAAAGTATCAATCGAGAGTTGTGAGAGAGAGCTCCATCCAATAATAATAATAGTAACAATAATAAACAATAAAGTCTAAAGTAAGGACTGAAGCCTTAAATGTCATGTAATTAAATCTTCATTATCATATTTTTGTGCAATTAAAAAGACCTAACATTATGTACTTTACCTCAGTGAAAAATTAGTTGGATTTATTTGAAGGCACGTTACAAAAAATTCGCATCTCTTTTGTTGTTGTTGTTGTTGTTGTTGTTGAAATAAGAGAACTTATTGTTACTTGGTCAATTTTTTTCCTTTTTTACTCTTTTTTCTTTTGTTTTTTTTTTTTGGTCAAAATCGCCACGTGCCATCTTCAATTACGTGGCAGTAGTAAGGAGAAATTAGATTGCACAGAAACCGGATATTTATTTATCATTATTCTTTAATAATTAAAAAAAGAAAAAAAGAAGGAAGGAAGAAAGAAAACAGTAGGAGGGACTCAATTGCATGCCCAGAAGGACTTAAGGGGTCAATTTGGCATAATCAATAAGCTCGTGTAGTTCTATTTTACACTCTATAAATAATAATAAAGTTTTTATCTTCTCATTTAACCTATAAGGTAGGAGGAAAGTTGTGTGCAGTTGGGGTTTTCCTCTCCCTCTGTCCGTCTGTCTGTCGCTCTTTTCTCTGTGTCTTTATCGCAGTCTCTGTGTCTCTAAGCCGCAACGGCGATTCAACCCTTTTTAATTTTTTGTTAAAAAAAAAATTAGTTGTGTTATCTTAGGGGGGGGGAGAGAGAGAGAGAGAGAGAGAGAGAGAGAGAGAGAAGCGCGTGGAGATTTTGTGGGGGTGGGGGGGTTAGGGTTTTGTAATATTTGATTATTTAAGAGGAATAATATAATATAATGGAGGAAATTGTGGAGGGAGTGAACAACATCAACCTGGTGGGCGAGGATTCTCCCAAGAAGAACCGAATTCAAGTCTCCAACACCAAAAGGCCCTTGTTCTTCTATGTCAATCTCGCCAAGGTATATGTCCCCCCTCGTTTTTCCCTTATTTAACTACCCTTTTTTCTTTTTTTTTTCCTTCAATGTTTTGTTCTTTTAGGGTTTTTGATTTTTCTTTTCGATTCTTTCTTGTTTTCTTCTTCTTCTTATTCTTCTTCTCCTTCTCCTTCTCCTTTGTAACTTATGTTTTTTATTTTTTATTTTTTTTGGTGGTTGGTTTGTTTTTGTGGACTTGCAGAGATACATGCAGCAACACAGTGAGGTGGAGCTGTCGGCTCTTGGAATGGGTAACAATTACTTCTCTCAAGATCTGCAAATGTCTTCAAAATTTCCGGCTCCTTCGTTTAGGGTTTCTATTGTTTCTTTTGGTTTTCTTTTCTTTCACTTTTTTAACTCCTTCCTTACTTGAGGGACTCGGATTTTAGCTTAACCCAATTAGGGATTGTCTTATGATAGGTTTATGCATATCGATGTGTGTGTGTGTGTGTGTGTTTTGTTTTTTTTTTTGTTTTTAATTATTATTATTCATTTTTATCTGTCTACGGGGACGTCCTTGAGGTTCACTTTTATCTGCTAGGCTGCCCGATGTTCGTGGTTCTATTTCACATTTCTGTCTAACTTTATTTGTCTTCCTTTTCTAGTTGTTTAAACCTATCATTTATTTGTTTTCTTTTATTGCTTTTTCAACCAGACTTATGAGTACTAATGTTGGTGAACTAGAATAGCTATGATGGCCTCTTTTGATTTTTGATTTTTTATTTTTTTATTTTTTAATAGCCACCTCTTTTCAGTACAGTGAATGTACTGAATTCATGCTGAATTCATGCTTTGGGGACGTTACCTTTAATCGCTGAATTCATGCTTTGGGGACGTTACCTTTAATTGCACTTCCAGCTAATGTATTTGTTCTGTTATTTCTGCAGCTATTGCCACAGTTGTCACTGTTGCGGAGATTTTGAAAAACAATGGGCTGGCTGTTGAAAAGAGTAAGAAAATCTACTTTCATTACTCATCTGAGTTCAAACCAAACGATCTAGTTTTGATTTTTTTTTTTTTTTTTTTTTTTTTTTTACCACCATGCAGAGATCATGACCTCAACGGTTGATATGAGGGATGAAACAAGGGGGCGACCTGTCCAGAAGGCAAAGGTAAGTACCAACAATTTTTTAGAATAGCATGTCATGATCAGTGAGCACTATCTAATCAAATGCCCTTTTTATATATTCATTCTTCTTAAAGCAGAGGAATTGTATTGCCTGTTGTGCTTGTCTGCTTTGTTTTTTCTTTTCCCCTATCTTTCCATGTAGAATCAATAATAACTTTAGAGGACTTAGGGCTTTGCCTAGTTGAGACTTTGGCCTGGCCTGTTTTTATTGCATCCTGCTTGTTTGAATTGGCAATTGTGCTCTTTGTAATGAGTATAATGATCACTGCATCATTTTGCTGAACAGAAAGAGGCTGATGTCATGTCATTTCTTATTTCCTTTCTCAGATTGAAATTTTACTGGTAAAGACTGAAAACTTCGATGAGCTGATGGCCGCTGCTGCTGAAGAGAGGGATACCGGAGATGGTGAAGAGCAGAGTTGAAAATGTCTGTTAGCATCTGATCTTTCTGTTTTTGATTTGTTGTTAGTGGTGAGTGCACTTATTTAGTGAATTTCTTTAATTTTAGTGTTCTAAGGTGAGGTAAGCGCAAATGGCATGATGTCTTTGACAGTTTCATGGCGCAAGGATCATAGTAACAATGTTTGTTTTCCATCGAGGATTCAATTTTGTTGCCTGATACTTTCATTCAGAGTCTTTTTTATGTACTTTGATGTTGTTTTGTTTCTCAACACTTGCTGGTGCGATGGAAACTACGTGAGCAGGCAGGACACATTTGATGTTCTATCTCGGGATTTCTTTCTTCGTTACCTTTACCCAGAAAAAAAGAGGTTCATGTGTTGTACAGTTAATGTCCAATTTGCTTCTTCATAATGGCTGGAAAAAAAAAACGAGAAAAATGTATAAGGCCATTGATAATCAAATTATGGAGTTGACTGCAGAGTTACGTATAAACTATGCCTTAATAAATTAGGAGCTTGGAAACATGAGCGTGGTGCGTTTCTACGGAACTTGTTTAGAACGATGAATGGAAGCAACTGCACAAAGTTGGTTAATTTCATCTTTAGATGTACTTGGTTCATTTTGCATACCATTGGGGGAATACCCGGCCCCATTCTTGAAATTAATTGAATGGTTGCATGCAAGTCATTCCTTTTGCTTCCCTTTGGTCAAACCCTAAATTAATGAAAGAATAGCATAACAAAAAGATCATTACAGTCAACGTTACCCTCTACCAGGGGCCCAACGAGCTCAAGAGCCATGGTCACTTCAAGAAGCACTTGCTTGTCTCTGTGGTTATCATAAATCTCCCTCTTCTGCAATCGGTATCTTCTTGCATACTTCGTAGCTCATGAATGAAATGTCGGCTGCAGGGACTATTTTCATGCAACTTGGACCCAAACCTCTGTATATGCCTGGTAGCCCCTCATGCTCAATAACGCTCAAAAGAGCATGAAGCATGTTCTGGTACTGCCTCCCCTGGACAGCCCCGGCCTGCATGTGCTTCCGAGCCACCTCGAGCGGTAAGGTGGCAGTGCTTGAGATTGCACCGGCTGTTGATCCTATCAGAAGAGTCATCACGTGTCCAATTTCCTGCTTCTTGAAAGCTTTCTTGTATGCTTTTAGCACCAGCATATGTGAATAAGTTTCAATAGCCTGTCACATTAGTCAGTAGCATTTTGGAGTGAAAATTGGATATGCAAAGCCATTTTGACACAACAGCCATCTTCTAGTGAAAATCATTTTGTGCTCCAGTGAAGAAGCATCAGATAAAATTTGCATTAGCTTCACATCTACCTGCGAATCTCTGGGTTTCAAAAGAAAATGTAAGTTATGAGTGCTCAGGAACAGAGCACTCCCAAAGAAAATCTACGTGAATTTGCTGTCTGTAACATCCATTTTAAGGTTTGATGCAGTTCTGTGGAGCACAAACAAAGCTTACAATCACAAAAGTCAAAACTTAGGAATCCGGCAATTAAAAAAGCATCTGGCAATCCGAGACATGATTCTCAATCAGACAGATAAATGTAAGCACGAAACTTGAATATCTGGTCGCAGACCTCAATAGCTTTGCTAGGAGCAACTCGGATGACGTTAACCAAGTTTCCCCTGAATAAACCCTTCCAGCCATCGCTTTTCATAATATTATCTAACACCTCTGTTGCCCAATGACCGCAACTCCCCACCATCAGATGAGTTCTTATAGTCTCTAAAGGAGCGACAGCTGTGCGTGATATGGCACCCGCGATTCCCCCACCGATCAACCTCCTCAAGGATGGATTCCCAACCTTAAATGCTCCATCTCAATCCACTCTTCAGTTTCTTCTTCTTCTTCTTCTTCAGTTCTCCTGTCTCTTCTACCTCCAAGATACCTCCTATCGTCAATTAGGGACCCCTCTCAACTGGTAAAGCCTGTTCTGGGATCGACACAAATTTCATCTGCATATTTGCACCTAGGATCTTGTTGCTTGTTGTGTTGTCTAGCGAACTTGGGGCATTTGGCGTGTTTCCAAATCTTGCAATTGTATTTATTTTGTTTAAATTCATTCATCATATTAGTTACCGTGCCCACAATCCATGAATTTTCCATGGCAAGCCCACGATTGTTTAATGTGGAAGAGAAACAAAGCGGCTCTTCCCGGTCCTGCCTGACGCAGGGGTTCGTCAGATAACATTCATCTCTTTTATTATGTTATGAAGTGGACCACAAGAAATCCACATGCATTTCACAACCCATGTATACATCAATTACCTGTAAATTTCACTTTCCAACCTATTACTTGACACCCATAAGAAATGTGGCTCCGGAAAGCCCCAACCAGGAAACAATGACTTGGCCCAGTGGCCACACACATAAAGTTTGTGGTGAGATTTGGCCTTCTCGTACCCTAGACTACATGGACGTGAGGCAGAAAGACCGAAGAGAGAGAACCAGGAAGGATTATAAGCCTGCATGCATAAATTGAACAATCTAGCGTAACAGTAACAGTACCTCTTCCGTTGCATGCATTAACAAACTTGTAATATCTTGCCCCAAAATTGACAATATTTAGATGGTAATCTGTAACAATTCAGTTTCATTTTGTCTTCGCTTTCTTGGAAGATCCTCCCTTTGCAGAGTTCTTCTTAGGCTTGTTTTCCCCCTTCATAGGCTTCCCTTTTGGTTTCAAGGTGCTTGAGGTCGAGGACTTCCCTTGCTGATTCTTCCGTTTGTTCTCTTTCTTGACATTGTACATGGTAACAGCCTATTTTCCAGAAAAAGGTTGTTAGACTAAGTAAGCTTCTGCTTCAAACCTAAATGCTAAACCAACAACCAAATGATTTAACTTATACCTTATCAATGTTAAGCATCTCATGAGAATTCTTAGACATAATTTTTCTCAGGATATTCTCAGTCTGCTCCTTCTCCTGTGCACCTATCCCTGAACCTTCTGCAACAGGTGGAAACTGAACCAAAACAGACACAATTATTAGAGCTTCCAATGGAAATTCAAGAAATGATTGAATTGAATTTTCATATCCATAAGTCGAAACCTTGCGATGTTTTCCTTGCTTTTTAGCAGGCTTTTCTCCCGGCAACTTCTTGTCAAATTTCCCACCACTTGCTGTAGCAGTAGAGGCCAGCCCAGCAACGTTTGCTAATTCATCTTTAGTAACTTTATTTGTTGCAGACCGGGTTCCTGTTATGGGCAGAGCTTTGGCAGCTAGCTGAATATGGCTGAACAAATATGCTTTGTTTAGTTTGATAGTGATGTGTCTAACGGAAAACAAAGCAGGTTTAAAGAAGAAGTCGACCAGTCCCAATTAAACCCTCACCCTCCCCCAAACAACAAATAAGGGGAAACACCTAAGAAGGGGGAAAAGATTCACCCAAAACATCTTTATTCTTTGCAGCCTAGTGTTTTCAGAACACCCTAGGCCTGATGAGCAAGTCCATTCACATAGGTCAGCAAAACAACATAAGCACTGATACAAGGTTGCCTACATATACAGGCAATTCAAAAGGCCAAAGCCAAAGAACATACTAACACAAGTATACCAGATTTTAACATACTGACAGTTAAAAGAAACAAGCAAGAACTTAACAACAAAACCAAGTTCATTCTCACAGAACATGAGAGAAAAAAAGATTTTAAGAAACAGTTGAAAGTACCAAACCTCGGGAGAGCACCAACTTTAGCAGCTTGCTTCAAGTTCTTTAACCGATTTTTCTCTTGCTTCTGAACTCTAATCTTCTTCTCTTCTCTTCTCTTGGCAAAAGGATCTTCTCCTGGCTCTAAAGAAAGCAAATACATTTACATGCATAAGACATGTCAGATAGCCTGAAAGCATTAGATTTCATTCCACAAACATGCAGCTAGAGTATCTCTGCTGAGGCAATGACAAAGAATTACCATCAGTCATCTTGGCCTCAATAATGGGCACATCTTCATCATCATTAACACGATCATATCCATAGCGACGTTTCCAACCTTGAGTTTGCTCATCCCATACGCGCTTGTCCTTTTTGCGCTTCTTTATACCTGGAAGAAACATCAAATTAACATTACACACAGAAACTAAATACTTCAAAAAAAAAATTTCCATTTCTCTAAGATATTAGTCATTCATAACAACACATCTTCTAGAAGATGCTCCTATTTCTCGGCTAGACTGCAAAAAATAACAAGTAGAACAGATACCTTTTGCTTGGGCATACAACTCCCATTTTGTAGGAGTTCTTGACTTTGGCAGCTGAAAACAAACCATAGCAAGCCATTGAGTTTTCATGCTAAGCACAAGGACTTAATCAAATTCCATGGGTGTTAATTTCAAGAGAATGACAATGTAGACAATAACAGATGCATTGAATAGGGCTTTTTGTTGAAAAAAAACAGGGTATTGTCTCAATAGCATATGCAGTAGTAAACACAAAGTTCATAGTAGCAGCACTTTCACCAATGGAGCTTGGAAAATGGAGAGATGGCAATTGAGTTTTGGCCACAGCTACTTCAATTTCCTCACCTCACCACTATTTGATGACAAAACAAATATCAATCATCTTGCAATATTTTGAGAAAATCACTGATTAACTAATTAACACACCACGGGGAGTGAGGAAAACCACCTTTCTGCAACTGTCGTCATTATCAACTCACACTCATCTAACTGAAAAGATGCTACTTGAAAGACAGACTTACAACCAACACAATTGAGCTAAGTGGTTCTATACACAAGATGGCTATGAGATACTAAATTGTGCTCTCAATGATGAGGTTTCTCCTCCACATACTTAATGTCAGTTTTATATTGTAAAGCATCCAACAATATAACATGAACAAAGCCAAAAGACCATATAAAACAGGAATAGGTTCTCCCCATAAACAACTCATCCTAATCATGCTTTAGACTACAACTGGCCAAGGTGGACTAGATGAATCAGGTTTCATCTGCAAATATTTGCAAATGATAAGTTATTTTATGTCATTTCAGTCCACATCCAACTTATCAATTTTTATCATTTCAGCTGGCATCATTTTCATCTGCATATACTTATCTCCAACTCATGCCCCTAAAATCCAACTACTCTTCCCCAAAGGTGTATAAATAGGTCTATATTGGCACCAGCAAACCATCTAAAAGAATATCATCCATTATTTGTGTGTCCGAGTCTGTGTGTGTGGGCCAACACCTTCAATTTTTTTCTGGGGTCATGTTCTCATGAATCTTTTCTCCATTTACCGGGTAATCTAGACTTTTCATTTTTAAAGAATTTCATGCCCAAAAGGAATTTCTTACTGCTCAGCCAATCTCAACATTATATGTAAAGAGGGGAGGGACAGAGAGGAAGTGGAGCATCGAAGCAGAAGGAACAGCTTACTTTCTTTTCTCTGGGTAATTTGGTTCTGGGGAAAGGCAATCTCACAAGTGGACCAGCAATATCTTCAGTTGAAGGTAAGTTGAAAAGACTATCTGCAATAGCTTGAACCAGCTCTGTGCCCTTCCTTAGACATTCATTCACTAACTCCTCCCTAAATAAATTGGGAAAAAAGAATACACAACCCGTTAAATCAGAAAAATCTAATTTCGTGCTTTCTAACTTACCTACACACGAGAAACGAAATGGAGATATTGAAATTTTAACCGACGGGGAGGGAGTAGTGAATCCCATAAGCTGGTCTGTCATGCAACTAAACCATTTTACTTGGTGACCAGGGGAAGTAAACCAGCAGCTCGGAAGCAAAACACCGATTCAAAAACAACATCAGATAACAACTAATAGCACAAATTACGGGAAATTTTGCTCCCAGAGCAAAAGAGAGGGTTTGCAGCAGGTTTTGAAACTACTTGATCACAGACCCATGTCAGTATATTTACATAGGTGTGTGTGCGTGTGTGTGCGCGCGTGTGTGCGGGCATGTGCGAGTTGGTGTAAAGGAGTGAAAAGAAGAAGACAAAACGGGGGGGGGGGAAAGAAAAAACCTGGAAGAAGGGAGAGAAGGAAAGTGGTGGTATGCGTCAAACGCCAACAGATGTCCCAAGTCCACCTCGTACTGCTTCTTCTCGCTTTCCATCTTCCCCCTTATTCTTATCTCTCTGCCTCTCTCTCTCTCTCTCTCTTTCTCTCTCTCTCTCTCTCTATATATATATATATATATATATATACCTACCTGTGCTTGTCTTGTCTCAAAAACCCTAAGAATACAGAAGGAAGGAGAAGAAGTAGAAAGTGGCGGAGAAGAAAGGATGTTAATTACTTCACGTTAGGCTGCTGCCGTTACAATAAGGAAACGTGAGGGAGGCACTAGCGTAGCGGAGTTTGGGTCCAAACGCTGTCGTTTCGTTTCGTGGACGAATCATGGAACCCAACCCTATAAGCAACTAAAACAAGACAACAACCCCTTTTAACTAACCACATGATTTGCGTTGTAATATCCTATCCCAAGAGGCCCACGGGGCCCAAACTAAGCTCCAATCAATTGTTAAAGTAATCGCTTCCATCCCTTCCGCTGCTCGTAGTATTTTTCTTCCTCTGCAATAATAAAATTGGGAAATACTGAGTAAGTACTACCACTGCTTACAAGTAGGGGTCATTGTATTTAGATGTAAATTTTCTCTTTCACTTAGACGATGGATGAGAGTTTTTGTGGTGAACAAGAGGCTATGATTAAAGCTTTTAACCAACTAGCAATTAGCAAGCTACCTTTGATTTAACTGACTTAGAGCGTCAGAAAATGTAGTTCTGCCGGATACAAACTACTACTAGTCGATGCAAATTAATGACAAATATACTCGATCCAATCCAAATCGTCTTGCTAATCTTTGACTTCTAATTGCCAAATAATATTCCAACTTTATTTTTTTTATTTTATTTAAAAAAAAAAAAAGTACGACATGCAATTTAATTTTAAGACAACCTCAACTTTCCATTGTTTATAAGCAACATCTTTCTTTTACCAACTTTATATCAGCCATCAAAATTTCCCCCCCCCCCCTAAAGTTTTCAATATGAGTCGTTTTTTAACCCCCCCCCAAAACAAAAAAAAATAAATAATATATACATATATAATAAAATATCCAATTTTTATAATATAGATTGAAAAAAAAAAAGGAAAAAAAATGAAAACTTAAACTTAGGAATTCCTTCCCAAGCCGATAGCACTTCGAATTATTATTATTTATCAAACATCCAATTAATTTACAATCCCTAATAATCACTTCTTTTTTCTTTTTTTCTAATAGTGTCCCATTTGCATTTGTATTGTTCCCGATTGGAATTATACTTAGCAATCGGGGTTTCCCCTAGTAAAGTCCAACAACAACAGCAGCAGCAGCAGCAAACAACAACTTCTTCCTATCTCGCTCTCTCTCAAAAAAAAACAAACATAGAGAGAGAGAGAAGAAAACAACGACCACCACCTTCCCAGAATTTGGAATAAAGTCATTACCAAAAAGAAACCCTAATTACTCAAATCCAAAATCCACCATCAATATCCATACTGTAAGCTCAATCTCTCTCTCTTTCTTTCTCTATACCTCTCCTTCTCAAATCCCCCCCTTTTTTTTTGGGTCGAGAAAAAATAAATTGGGAGAGAGAGAAATAAAAAAATAAGAGAAAGATATGGAAGGGAATAAAGACGATGCTTTGAAGTGCTTGCAGATCGGCAAGGACGCTGCCGACTCTGGAGATCGTTCCCGCGCTTTGAAATTCATCACCAAAGCTCGTCGCCTCGATCCCTCTCTCACCGTCGATGACTTGCTCTCCAAATTGGACCAAGATCCGCCATCTTCTTCCTCCGATCAGACGGCTGCCCAGACGAATGGCCCCACCTCTGCCTCCAAAGAATCTTCGCCCGGGATCCGCCGAAGAGTCCCGGCATCTGGGCCGTCTTCGACTGCCTCTGCCTCGTCTTCCTCCTCCGCGGCCGCGGCGGCGGCGTATACCGAGGAACAAGTCACCATAGTGAGTCAAATCAACAAGAAGAAGGATTACTACGAGATTTTGGGTTTGGAAAAGAGCTGTTCCGTGGAAGATGTTAGAAAAGCGTACAGGAAATTGTCCTTGAAAGTCCATCCTGATAAGAACCAGGCGCCGGGAGCTGAGGAGGCGTTTAAGGCTGTTTCCAAGGCATTCCAGTGTCTTAGCAATGAAGAGACCAGGAAGAATTACGATGTGACTGGAAGTGATGAGCCTGTTCTTGAAAGAAGGGCGGCTTCTTCTAGGTACCAATACAACGGTGGTTATTATGACGATTTTGATCCTGATGAGGTTTTCAGGCAATTCTTCTTTGGAGGGATGCCTCCTGCAACTACCCAGTTCAGGAGTTTTAATTTTGGGGGCGGAATGGGTCACAGAATGGGTGGAAATGGCGGTGGGTTTAATCTCCGTTCATTGTTGCAGTTGCTGCCTGTTCTACTTATCTTCCTTTTGAACTTTTTGCCTTCATCCGAACCCATTTACAGTCTGTCAAGGTCGTATCCTTACGAGCACAGGTACACTACACAGAAAGGGGTTAATTTTTATGTGAAGAGTACTAAGTTTGAGCAGGATTATCCCTCTGGTAGCCAGCAGAGAGCAGCTTTAGAAAGGAAGGTGGAGAGAGATTATGTTTCAATTCTTGCCCAGAATTGTAGGTTTGAGTTGCAGAGAAAACAGTGGGGTTTTGTGAAAGAGACTCCTCATTGTGATATGTTGGAGCGGTACGAGTCTATGTCCTCAGCAGTCTGAGGAACCGAAATCAAGGTTGAAATTCATTCTCTTATGCAATGCTGTAGATGCTACAAGTTTTGTCTTTGAGACTTGATCGTAGATGAATATCATTTGTAGATTTTTGCCTAATAAGGTCCTCATTGTATTATTTTACAGACCACAAGAGTGCTGATGGTCTCCATATTTTCGTTTTCATTTTAATATATTTGGTTATCAAATGTATCAACCTCTGATAGTTTTTTAGGCAGTAATAAACTGTTCTCTTAGCTGTGTAATTTCATTTCTTCGAGCATTCTTTTAATTGGGATAAATTTGTTAATTCCATGACTTACTGGGGAAGTGCTTGCTGGCGCAAAAATTTGTTTTACTATTAAGCATACTGCACTTGTATCCACAAATAACTCCTGTGTAATCCACGTGCCTTCAGTGGTTGATTTTGTTATTTCCTTCTTTGGCTGCAAATTCATTGCATAAGAAGTGCAGAAATGCATTTGTTAGATTTTGTCGTGCCTGAATGTTGTTCTTGCCTGGCTAACTCATGAGAGGAAGTAATCATCTACGTAGGTCTATCATTTCTGATGCAGTAATCTATTATTTTTGGTGTGATGGAAATGTATAAATGTGTGGAAATTAGTTTTAAGACGATGGGTTTGTTCTTTTTTTGGCAGAAATCTTGTCTGGGACCATGTGGGTTAGATTTGAAGAGCACAAGGACTACTAGCAGCTTGCCGAAGAGACAAAAGGAAACAATTGTGATTGTTGGAATTGATTTTGTCAAATATGCATGCTGTCTGTGCGTTATACTGTTAGCTCTTATATTTGGTGACACAAACCACTTCAACTGGGCAGTTCAATTCAACTCTAGCTTAACATGTCACCGAATGAGAGGATCAGCATACAGTAAGTGGAAATTATACATCCACTTGTAATTTAGATATAAGGTTTTTTGTTAACAATATTTCCTTCAAAATGCAAGAATTCATGATTTAAGGTGTCTCAGATTCGCTGAGCACAGCTTCTGTTTGTGCGGCGATGATATTTTTTTCTTGATTGGTAAATTCTTCTGGAAAGATGTGTCGTTGAAGTGAGTGGGAGCTAAACTGTGACTGTCTGATTATTTGATTTGGGGGTTCCTAGCTAAGTCCTGGATGTCGTGTGCTTGGTTAACTTCTGGGACAATTTGCTTTCGGGATAACATTGGCACTAGTACGAGCTAGGAGGAAGCAGATTGGGCTTATTCATCCCGAATTACAATTGCTCTGAACATCGTGGCCTATTTGTTTCCAACTTCTGATTGAAACATTAAAAGACGGGGCGAGGCCGAAGTTTGCTTCTTGGAGCATATGAAGTTCATGTCTGAAGTTTTTATCTAATGTGTTTGGTTTGCAGTTTTAATTTAAGCCAGCAGCAGGACGGGGTCGCACGTCCGCTCCTTCTTAGAAACAACCAAAAAGTGGACAAACATTTGTCCTTCGATGTTGTTTGTACGACAAAACAACTTAGTCGGCTCGGGGTTTATAAATTGCCCTAAGTGCACGTGTACCGTTATTGAATTTGATTGGATCTCTCTCTCTCTCTCTCTCTCACTCTCTCTTCTCTCTCTCCCCCCCCCCCACCTCTTCTCATTGAGACTATATTATGCCAGTCAATTTATCTCTTGAAAATTTCAGTCAGTGCTGACAATAAGCACACAAAAGGCTATCATCTTCAGGATTAGTCTCCTGATAATTTCAGCCAAACAAAATAGATGTTAGTGCAACGAGAGAGCAGTTAAACAGATGGAAAGCACTTGAACAAAGTATATGTTACCTTTTGTGAGGATGTCAACTTCTCCGGGGTGTCCTGTCGTTCATGGATCTACCAAATCATAGCAGATCTTATAGTATGCAATTTACTGATAACATTTAACAGCATCAAACGAAACTTCTCCTCTCTCTCTCTCTCTCTCTCTCTCTCTCTCTCTCTCTCTCTCTCTCTCTCTCTCTCTCCCCCCCCCTCCCTCCCCGGCATGAGTCGGAGTGCAATCTCACCCCCACCACGTCACTAACCCCTCCTCCTCCCCTTTCCCCAACCAAAAGAAGAGAAAAATCACTCATCTTATTTTAACATTTTTCATTATAGTCAGTCCAAAGAGCGTCAATTAATTATGATCTAAATGCACCAGCAGTTTATGATGCAATAACTTCTGCAAAACAATAAAACGACATTATTGGGAACTGAATAATAGGGAGGGATATGGATCCACCACGCCCAGGTACAATCTGAAGTCCTTGGAGGGAGATCATTTGAGGTTATACGATGATTCAAAACCTTCCCTTCCTGCTGGAGGACTGCACCAACTTTTAAAATCAATGAACACAATTGATCAGCATCAAAAGACAAGAGATGGGGTCTCCTGCCGGGCGGTTTCATTTGCGCACCATAAAAAATACATCCTTCTCATAATTCCCCCATAATCCCACGGTCTTGGTGATGCCCCAAGTTATTTTGTACAGTAGAAAGTGAGCGAGAACACACAAACACTGGAGACTACCTAATCTAATCTAATGTAAATCTAATCTTGTAATACCTGAGGTTCATGTAGACTGGCACGCTTGAAGCCGAGCTCCATGCTGCCAGAGAGCGCAGCCACTACAGGCGATCCGCTACCGCCCATGCACCTCAATTGTTTGCTTTCCATATCATCAGCACCACCGACGAGGATACGATCATTCCGTAAAAGAAAAAAAAAATTGTATATATATATATATATATATATTAATATTATTATGATCAATTTTTTTAAGAAAAATAAAAATTAACTTAATTAAGCGGGGTTATCTCTGATATTGGGCCTTATGGGCCTGCAAGTCCGCTCCTGGGTACCACTAACAACGACACTACGTCGTTTTGCTTGTCCACCACGAAAAACCCCATTCGGACCTCATTATTATTTTATATAACAATGGTCCACTTATCGATCCACTCGTCTCGTCTGTTCTTCCGGGTACAAACAAACCTAAAATCTGAACCCGGTCCGGTCCTTGCGTTTTTCATTTTCCTTTTCAATTCTGTTATTATGTCTGTGGTTGGCTTGTCTGTTCCGCTACGGGCCATTAAAATTGCTTTGGATACGTTTTTTGAATTTTCATCTGATTTAGTAATGGTCTCTTGTATCATTTTTGGTTGATTGTCCCGGTTTTGTGATTCTATTTTGAGCAAAATGCACCGGTGGATATGGGCGCAGGGCGTAACATCCATTACTAGTACACGGATGAAGAGACTCCATTTTTTGCTCACTCTCGTGGATCGGGCAGAGGAACCACAGGGACAATCAGTTCTTGTTTCACATTGTATGCGCAGCTACGAGGGCGTTGATATCCTTCGTACGTGAAGGATACTTTTATTAATAAATAAAATAATTTTATGACGTATTAAAATAATTAAGTAAAAAAAAATTAAAATTTAAAGTAAATCCATCGACATAGAAAAAAAATAAAGGAAAAGAGGAAAGAAATTTTAGAATAAATAATTATTATTATTTATTAAATTAAACAGTAAATTTTTGTTCGAATAATTTAAATTTTTAGTAACCAATAAATATATCTAAATTTTTATTCCGAACGGTTAATATTAGGTGCAATGTAAGTATAATTTTTATTTATATTTTTTCAATTAATGATTTAAAAAATTTTATATGTGTAATTTTAATTAATTTTATAATAAAAATTTACTTGTAATGCGATCAAATTATTTTATTGTTAGTTGATCAAAAATATATATTTATTAATTATGAATAGTTATATCATAATTTAATTTTTTATCATGATAATTTTTATCCTAAATTAATAACTACTCATTTCTAAACTTACTTTACTCTTTTTATTGTAATAGTTTTGATAACTTATGAAGATAAATATGAATTAATGGTTTGATTGAGCTGAAATTTGAATAAATTTTTAAATTTTCATCTTAAATAATTAAATTATCATTTAATGATTTGATCGTTGAATTATTATTAATAGACATATCGTTCTTATTTATTAATTTATTTAATTTTTATTTACTTCAAATTAAATTTAATTAATTTAATTTATATAATTAAAATTATATTTTTTTTTGTATTCATTTATTTATTACAATGAAATTAATTTTTAAATAATAATTTATACTTTTTGTTTTGAAGAATTTTTTACATACAAATCTTTTTTCAGGTGATTGTTTGAGTTACTATTTTTGTTATTCAATTAACTTTACTCAAACGTTGTTCAAACAAGTGAGGGTGGTATCTCCCATCCCATCGGTCTCCTATGTTTTGCCTTGTTTGCTTGGGCTCTTTCTGCGCTCTCACACGATGTTATCTCATATCACGAATTTGAAAGTTTCAACAACATCCATTGTAGGTTTTGAAAGGAGCTGTCTGGTTCTATATTTCGCTCATGCTAGCTCTTAGAAATTACTTCTGTGGGATTAAGACTTTGGTGGTTGTGTTGTTGTTGTAACTCTTACCAACACATGTTCTGGAAAACTTTCCAAGGACATGAATGTGCTAGCTTTCTCAATTCTCGATCACCAAAATGAATTATTCTAGTATGCATTATTAGCTTTGTCCTCAATTTGGCAGAATGTGCCATACGTATTTGTTCCTTGGAAGCAAGCACTTGGCAGAGCATGTGGCGTTACAAGGCCTGTCATTGCTCGTTCTGTGACAACAAATGAGGGAAGCCAGTTGAAAAGCCAAATACAAGATTTATGTGTCTTTCCCTGTGCATTGCGAGTAGGAATACGCATATCTGATGAATCTGTAACTAATATGCACATTTGGCGTGGTTCAATCAAAGTTACAATTACTGAACTCGACATCAGGTAATTCGTTTGTCTAGAAGTCTTTAAACACAAGAGATAAGGCTATCTGCTCCTCCGGCTAAATATCACACCATGATTTTTGCCAAAAATAAGGAACTATAGTCTGGGGAGCGGCTTATAAATCTCAGTAGCCTTTTGGGTTTAAGGCATCAACACACAACAATTTACCAAAAAGGGATCTGTTATACCACAGTTCAAATGCAAATTATGGAGATTAGATGACTGTTGCACCGGCGCTGCGATAAGTTATTTAAGTTTAAATTTTGAGTTCTGGTTTCATGCTTGTTGGGTTCTCTTAGTAGTCTCAATTCCATCTTTCAACGGAACCATGGTGTAATAGGGATTTCCCTGTTGCGGTCTGAAATTTGCGTGGCGTTTGTGAGTTTCGTAAACAAACAACAATTCCTTAGCTTCAGATTCTGTCAATTAAGCCAACTGACATTTAATTTGTAACCGGAGGGCATCTCTTCCCTGATGTAATACGATTGTGCTTGCGCTGGTGCCGTCTATTTCTTAATGCGTCTGTTTCACTTCGAGATTAGAGTGGGTAATTCAGTTTGAACTGTATTACTCTTAGATATATCATTTTGCGTCCCATGTTACACAGCCAGTGGTCGTGCCGGAGTGGTTATCGGGCATGACTAGAAATCATGTGGGCTCTGCCCGCGCAGGTTCGAATCCTGCCGACCACGATTTTTTCCTTTCATCATGAGATGGAAAAGTATATTTAAGTTGTTGCAGCTCCAATAGAAAGCAATCGAACAAGGATAATGAAAAGAGTAACAGAAAGCAAATCTTGAAAAGCCTTTATATTATTTCCGAGGTTCTCTCCCTCATTTCTTTGTCCCTCCTCGAGATTTTCATTTCTGTACCTAGAAATTTAGCCATTCCGTGTATCTCTTCACATTGAGGATGGGATTTGTCCCCTGATGAAAACCCGTGCAAAAACAAGGAATCATCAATATCACCCACATCCACCCAACTAAACCCTACTTCTTTCTTCACTCCCTTCTCCCTCATCCCTTTTCTTACTTCTGCTACCTTTTCCCATTGCCCCTTCTCAGCATACAAGTTGGACATCAACACGTACGAGCCTGATTGTGTTGGCTCCAACTTCAGCAATGCATCAGCCATCCTCTCCCCCATCCCCACATTGCCATGCATCTTACAGGCCCCTAGTAAGCTTTGCAACACAGACAGGCCTGGTCCCCCAGGGATGTGTCTCAACAGCTCCTCTGCTTCCTCTAGTCGCCCTGCACGTCCCAGCATATCCACCATACAGGAATAATGCTGCGGGAATGGTTCTATCCGGTAGTCTTTGACCATTGAATCAAACAGATGACGGCCCATATCAACCATGCCCTTTCTCCCACAGGCTGTTAATACAGAGAGGAAAGTGATTGAGTCGGGTCTCACCCCTTCCTTCTCCATCTCCTCAAACCAATAAATGACAGATTGATAGTCCCCATGCCTGGCATAAGCTGATATAATTGCTGTCCAAGCAACTTGGCTTCTTTCAGGCATTTCTATGAACACTCTCTGAGACTCGCATATGCTCCCACGCTTTGCATACATGTCAAGGAGAGCACCAGAGACAATAGGATCAGTGTTCAATCCAAGCTTTATCATTTGAGAGTGGCACCTTTGGCCTTGTTTGATGGATACATCCTTTGCAGCACCAATTGCACTCAAGATGCTACCAAATGTGTATTGATTTGGCTTCGATTCCATAAGTACGGAGAAAAATGTGTGGATAGCTTGTAGACAAAACCCGTTCTGTGCATACCCGGAAATTAAAGCATTCCAGGTTGTGATCTCCCTGTGATTGAGCTCCTCAAAAACCTTCAATGAGTCTTGCATTGACTT
Source organism: Kandelia obovata (assembly GCA_021464305.1). Classification (NCBI taxonomy): domain Eukaryota; kingdom Viridiplantae; phylum Streptophyta; class Magnoliopsida; order Malpighiales; family Rhizophoraceae; genus Kandelia; species Kandelia obovata. Next base: position 241,167 of record CM038481.1, read on the forward strand.
AAACTTAGCATACATGGTGATGAGGCCATTACAAACATTTGATTCCGTCGAGAAGCCAGTCTTTAGGCAAAATCCGTGAACCATTTTACCTTCTCTTACCAGGTCTCCAGTTGTGATAGCATGGATTAGGCTTATAAAAGTCACATCATTAGGATAAACCCCATCGGACCTCATCTCGTTAAAGAGAGACACAGCCTCTTCTTCATCAATGGACATCACTGTAGTCCATGAGACCACATTACGGTCATCCATATTTTGAAACACCAGTTTAGCATCTCCAGGGACCTCACACTTCATGTATGTTGACATGAGAACGTTACCAAGTGACAAATGTTTCCCATATCCTCTTTTTATGCTTAAACCATGTATTTGTCTCGCAAGATCTAAGTTCTCCTCCTGACCACAAGCTGAAACAGCACCAGTTAACGAGACATGATCAATCTCTATTCCTCCTACTTTAACCATTTCATTGAAGATCCTAATAGCCTCTAACCCACAAGTACCTTCTTGAGTATACCCCGATATTATTGCATTCCACGAGACTGAATCCTTTTCTCGCATCTCCTCAAACACTCTTCTACCCTCCATTAGGTGTCCACATCTCGAATACATGGTGATGAGTGCATTCCCGACAAAAGCTTCGCAGTCCAATCCGCATTTTACCACACAAGAATGCAACTGTAAACCGAAGGGAAACTCTTCATGAGTTGAGCAAATAGCAAGAACGGTAGTATAAGTCACGGAATCAAAAATAACCCCGCTGGCATTCATTATCTGAGCAAAACTTATCATATCTTCGCTGCTCAGAAACCCCGAAAGCACAGTATTACAGGAAACAATGTCAGGACTGGTCAACATCTCAAAGATACGTAAAGCTAGACTAAACAGTCCAGATTTACAATACATGTTCATTAGCGAATTACAAACAGTAACACGAGAAGTGAATCCAGAAGTAATAGCAAAGCCATGAATTTGGATACCGGGCAATGGTTTTCCACAACAAGCTTTGAGCGCCAAGGCAACGGTAATTTCATTAATGTTGCCAATAAAAACCAGCCGAAGGTGCTTCTTGAATGCCTCGAGGGCTTGCAATGGGAGATTCTTGCGTATAGAGTTGGACATAAAACGGTTAATGGAGATGGCGTTTGTAAGAGAAGTTTTGTCGAGCAGTTGGTGAACACCGCCATCCGTGTGATGGTTTCTAAGGATAATCGAGCGTTTCTTGGCTAATATCTGGAGGGATTTGATGTACAGTTGACTGGCAATCATCAGAAACCAAGAACCAACAATTGCCCGATGAAGTTACATCAGAAGCAGCAGAAGAAGAAGAAGAAAGATGGGGGGCTCCTAAAAGCATGTTCTTCACATCATTGCAGGGGAATTGCGAGGCGGGGCGGGCAAAAGTGACTGCATGACATGGCATGTATGATTCAAACCTTGTTATTAAACTTTGAGTTCCAGTTGGCCCATAAATACACAGTGGGCTTGAGAGTCTGAATGCCCTTTAGCACGGCCCTCCCTCTATCGTCACTTCTGTAATGCGGCCTTTCATTGCGTAAATTAGACTTTTTTCTTTTTCTTCTTCTTTCTTTCTTCTTTCTTCTTTCGAAAAAATATTAAGGGAGCGCGTCAATAGAAGATAAACTGGCTTGGCTTGGAGCAGTCAGCAGTTTTTCTTTTTCTTTTTTAATGTCAAAATAAAGGTAATATATTTACGGCTGTGTTAGAGAGAATCGGGTTAATGAACTAGACCGTTATACTAAATTCACATATAAACAAACTTTATGATAGTAGCAAAAGTTACCAACCCACCCAATACAAAGATAATACAAATAAAATCTTCTAGCCACCACATAGGAGTTGGGAGTGTGTAGACAGGAAAATCTCGTTACATGCAGCATATTCATTGAAGTCGTTGTTTGAGTAACTGGTTAATTTGATTAAACCATGAGAGAATTTTGGCACCGATTTTATTTTATTTTTAATTTTCAAAAACTCCTAAAATCAGTAGAAAAAAAAATATATATTTATTATAGGTTTATTCTTTTAGAATCTCTAAAATTTTCAAGAGTACACTTATAAGAAGAACCCCCGCGATAGGAACGAGGTGAAATAGACGGGACATGTGCACGGGTGACGTGGCTATACATGAAATTTCCTTTTTAAAAAAAATAAAAATAAAATTGAAAAAACAAACATATATGTTGTGTTTATAATTAGAATATACGTATAAATAGATATCAATTATATATATATATATATATATATATAAAAGAAAGAAATACAAGATTCGCTTGAAATCCACGCCCCCCATCCTCTCAACAAACTTTTTTTTCAAATAAGAAATGGAGATAATCGAAACTAAAAAGAAACACGTGGTGGTGCAGTGTTGGCATTGGCGTATCCATGCATTCAATGCCAATCAGAAAACCTCCCTCAAGGAGATTTCTCTGGCATTAAAGTTACTATCAATCATCTAACATCAAGAAGATATCCTTTAGGAGAAAAGAGAAGTGGTTGTGATCTTCAGACAGGATTAGACAACAAAGTTTATCTTCCGTGTGGGAGTTTGACCCCTCGAGCCACTCACTCACAAAACCCCCAAAATCGAAGCACTCACTTCGTTTTTAGTTAGACACTATTGTGCTACAATACAAAATTTAGTTAATTCTTTTTTTTCCAGAGTTAGTGAGATGATAATGCACCACAAAGTTAGTGGTGATAATCATTTAATTAACAGGCAAATTGCATTCACATGACAAGTCTCTCACGAGCACCTCTGCCATATATCTGATTGACCTTTATGGGTATAGCAGGAATGTTTATCTCGAATCAAATTTCGGGGTTGTAGTTGCTTTAATCTTGTGGGGAAATGTTGTCTGAAAGGGACAGTGAGGGTGGAAATTCTATCATCAGATTTATCCGCGGAGGGACTCAATTTTTGTTGAGACTTAAATTCGTTGGAAATACACGCACGCACAACCACTCATTTTTTGAAAAAAGAACAAAAAAAAAAAATGTTTTTAATGGACGGTTAAGGTTTCATTTAAGCGAAGCACTAATCATAGGCTGGCAAGGACCAATTACAAATAGCCCAACTCTTTCAGTAGGGGCTTGACCAACTCAAACTCATGAAGTTTACGGAAAAGACGGAAATTTTCCTATACCTTGTGCAAAACCAGGAGCATTACTTCAAACTCAATCAAAGAAAGAGAACGTTCTTGTAATGGACGGCAATCCGCCACGAAGTCTCCCGTTTCTGTCTCTCCAAATCCAGAAAATTGAAGCACGCCTTGCGTGTTAGCTAGGATTCAAGCATGTACAAGTAGAAATATAACAGTAGCTTCATTCTGGGTGACCTTTGTCAGCTAGAGACTTTGCTCGGGGCATGTTGGCTCGAGAATGTACTCAAAATATATTTCGATGCTTCTTTTTGATAATCGATTAAAAAAGAAAAAAAAAATGTCCCGTGTTCTGAAAAAAAAACTCCAGTGATGGATTGGTGGCTGTACATTTATCTGTCATTTCTTTTGGATGGTCGCAAGCAAAGACATGCCATAAGATTGAAGAATACGGTAAAAATCACTGTGATGCAAAATTAACGGAAAAAAAAAAAAAAAAGGCAAAAAGGCCTTAGAGTCACGGTGGTTGCATTTGACAGGCAATTGTGGGCAAGAGAGAACGAACATAGAAGAAAATCTTTGGGCGGATATAAAAGATCAGAAAATGGTGAGTCTTTTTTTTTTTTTTTTTAATAAAAGAATATATATATATATATGTTAACTTATTACAGTTTGGAAATTGAATAAAGGCCAAAAATTAAGTGGAATGGACTGTCTTTACTTTTCAATTTGTCTGAACTTTGCAAAGCGGCAATATCTTGGATACAAATTTCACAACCTGAAGCTACGACGTGTGTTTAACCCCAATCGGAATGACATCCAGTTTAATTAAATTAAAGTAATTGGCCTCCAGCTGTTGGCGATAAGCAAGTGAGAGACCCAAATTACACAATTGAAAGTGCAAGTGTGAAATATTATATATTATATATATATATGAATCTGGACATGTATGAAAAGTGAAGAGTTCCACCACCTGAAAGAATGATAGCTTTATGTTGGGAATGGTATCGTTGATCTCCCACTTACATTAGGAAAATTTTAATTTAATCCACTTAAAAAAATAACAAGTTAAATTAACTTAATATTATATATTAAAAAAATTAAGTGAGACTTAATTAAAATTTTAAAAATAAAGTATGAATAAAATAATAAATTTATTATACTCGAAAGAAAGAAAGAAAGAAAAAAAAAAAAAAAGTAAATATATCAAGAAGCACGGCAAGTTAGATACAAATTAGCCAGAATACTCTTATTAGAAAAAAGATTTGAATATATGCATGAATGAATCTTATTCTTACTTTTATCCAATATTATCGAGTTATTAGATTCTTAAGCTTAGCAGTCACGGTGGATCAGAAAGAAAAAATATTGCTGGTCTTATATTTTTGACACATGTTTTTAATAATTGTTAATTCAAAACCTCTGAGTCATGGGTGTTGTTCATCAATTATTAAAATCAAGCAAGCAAAGAAGAACTAAGAGATGGATGTGATTCTTTCTATTATCTACGGCACACGCGCTTCGAAGTCAAAATGGACTATCTAAACAAATCTTTGGGTTGGCATGGGAGGGGCCGGCCAGGGGCACTTAATGGAGGGGAAGGAGAAGGAGGAGAGGACCCATGATGGATTGTCTGGCTCAATTATTTTTTTTGACCAAATAATGGATTGCCTGGCTCAATTATGGGCCTTTATTATTTTGACTTTTTATATATAGATACATATTCCGTTGCAGTGCTTCGGCTCTGGACATTATTTATTCATGACGCATGTTTGCTCTAAAAATGGCCTAGTGTGTCTTCTGGTACTGTGTGCGTGCAGGTGCGTTGCATAATTTTTATTGGTACGTGCGAACGGAGAGCAAAGAACTTCCCCACCCCTCTACTTCCAATGCGCTCGGGCAAGTCACATGGGGCGGCTACTTCATATGTTAATATGATTGACAGTATGCAACAGTGACTATATACGATAATACCTGCAGAGTGTCATTGTCTACTAGTGTTGATGACCCTACCCAGGTCTATAATGGTCAACCTTTGGCTTCAGGTTCCATTCTAAAATTTTTAAGGGGTTTTGCTTCCATTTGGGTTCGCTTTTAAAGATTGGCCAATGTTTTGCTTGACAATACACCAGGGAAGAATGGTAAAAATGTATAGCCGTTAATTATCAAAGTTAAGGCTTGTGAAATGGAGATCCAATATTCAAGTGCCCTCTTCACATGTCCAAAGAAATTGGAAAATGATCCCTTTTATTAAAACTTGGTCATATATGTGCGTGAGTGTGTGTGGGTGTTTCGTAGAAATTCATCATGTGATAGCAGAAGACTGAAATTACAAAAGTTTCGTCACACAATGGAAGACGTCTTCTGAATTAGACCCCTTTCCTTTTAATGAAAATGTCTCATGTTAACAAAAAAGAAGAAGAAGAAGAAAAAAAAAAAACAGAGAGAGAGAGAGATCCAAACCATTTCAGATATTCCAAAATAATTTACTCTTCTTGTGCTGGTTGAAACCTGCATCACCGATAACTCTCCAGTTATTTCTATTGAAGATGAATCTGATTGATATCCGCAGATGATTTCTTGTGCGTTAACATGGTTTTGGCATGTAATTACTCTCCCCTCTCATTGATGTAACTCTTGTAGCAATGAAACCCTGCAACATTTTTGTTTTTCTTTGATGTGAGCCAAATTTAAGTTATGGTAGTGTTAATTCCCTTTCTGATGCATGGCTGCTATGCTATGTACGTCTTCCACCTGCCAAAGGACTGAAACGTGTCATAACGATGAACGAGCCGCACAAGATCACCTAGATTATCCCAGATTGCATTTGCTTTAGCAGTCCTTTGGGTTTCGCGACCCGTTCTTTCCACCGAAGTTGACAGTTCAATGCAGGTATGTATATTAAGATCCACCACCATGTCCTTCCATCTATGGAATGTCTAAAAATATTGTGCATGTAGTCGAGAAAAATGCTACCATTGCCTTAAATTGCCTATTTCTCTGTCATTTTTCAGCCCATGCGGAAAGACGAGGGAAGAGATATGGAGGCTAAGCTTTCTGTTTTGGTGGGGTAGCAAAAGCACTAAAACGCTCAGGAGGGCCTAGCTAGCCGTGATACATGGTTCACAACCTTCAAAAACCCAAAAAATACCAGTTCTACCACAAAAAGAAAAGGTGATAATGAGACTTCTCTTATTGGATTTGCATGTTCTAGATTCCTTTTTCCTTTATCATCTTATGCCGCCCTTCTCCAATCAACATCACTTTTTTTTTTTTTTTGACAAAAATAAAAATAAAAATTTATTGAACAATAAATTATACAATATAGTAAATTTTTTCTATTTTTATAAATTTTATATTTTTCTTATCAAAATTAAAACTAAAATCTCTGTATACAAATATAAGTTATTAATTACTGGAACGATCAACATCACTTATTTATTTATTATTTATTTACGAATATCAACTCTTAAGAAACAACACTTGCATTATTCAGCACCAGAGCCTTCCATTATTTCAAGAGAGGTGGTAATTGTAAGTACCCTACCATTATCGAGAACACAAGCCATTGATCTGTCTCGATTACTTAGTGGAGGGCCACTTTAAGTTCACATAATTGTACACTCTTCGTGCCTATAAAAAGGCAAGCTCCCAAAAGATCTATCAACCAGAAAAGCTAGTCACATAGAGCACCAAAAGAGGCGTACTTAATTAATCTTAGCATATCATCATTCTCAACTTTCTAACCTCTCGTTCTCTTTTTCCTGTTGAAACCTGAAACTTGAAAAATGGTCAGTGCCTGGTAACACAGGACTTGTGATTAAGTATACATGCATGTATGTGATTGCCATGCAGCTGCAATATTTCGTACTAACTTGCAATTTTATCCATCAACACCTCGCAGGATGGGAAGATGAGTTGGACCGTTTCCGATGCTGTGGACTTCAAAGGTTTGACTGCTGATAGATCTAAAACTGGTGGTTGGGTGCCTGCTGCACTTATCCTAGGTTTGTTCGATTGCTTGTTTGTTCCACACCCTCCCCCTCTCCCAAAGCATTTAATATTTCTTTCACTCGCATTTGAGGAATTCGGTTGGCACTTTAAATCGGTATTCTTGGACGAAATAACTCTGAAGATTTTGTCCAACTTGATTTCTATAGCATAGTTTTTTTTTAGGACATTGTCATTGTGGTTCTAGGAACTGGAGGCCTACAATAGATATATTGTTACCAGCTTGGCTAACCTTCTCCATTTACTGCAGAAAAATGGTTTGTACTCGAATTTCGTCTGGTTATAGCTATACTATACATGTCTCAACTTTGAAGTGTCAGCGGAGAAAGGATGCTTAGATAGTTAAGACACTATGACATTACTCGTGACTTATCACCTTATTTGACTCCCTCGAGATTGCCCACTTCCACTCCGAATTCCTCTCTACTTCATCTCCCCTCATCTAGTGCGTTCCACGTGTCTGACACAGCTCCTTCCTCATCATCTAAGAACCAGAGAGGAGAAGGTGTGGACCAAGGTCGCAAACCCCATGCCATCTTAACCCTCTGAACGTACCAAAGTTGCTATCGCTTAACACTTTTTGTGATTATATTCAATTGTAAATTCTGTTTGGTTCTTAAATCTTCGCACGTGTTGTTTGGGTGAAATAAAATAATGAGAATTCAGGCCTAGTCGTTTTGTTTTTGGAGCCAGGTGGTGGGATATGGCAAATAGATTCGCTAACAGAGTCATCAATTATGTATGCAAAGCTACACTATGAACCCATAAATATCTTTTTGCGCAGTCCCCACCTTGCTTTCTACAAATATGCTTTGTTTACAAAAATCCCAAATGAAGGAAAAAAAAAAAAAAAAGAACTATCCTATGAGAAAAATATTTCCATACTAGTTAATTCCCATGCATATTGAATCCAGAGTAACGTTGGTTCACGCGCACATGTATGTATATCACAGGGATCGAAATAATAGAGAGGCTTTCAACAATGGGAATAGCAGTGAACCTGGTGACTTACTTAATTGGAACAATGCATTTGCCTAGTGCAACTTCAGCCAACACAGTGACAGACTTTATGGGCACTTCCTTTCTCTTGTGTTTGCTTGGTGGCTTTCTTGCTGACTCGTTCATGGGCAGATACAAGACCATCGCTATATTCGCCATGGTACAAACAGTGGTGAGTTCCCCAACATTAACATGTGTCGTCATTTAAAATATTTAGTTACCATCATCTTAGAGAAAATTGAACTCCAACATTCTGAATTTCTGATCATTATTCCTGATTGTTGCTTGTATTTTCAGGGCACTGGAATGCTGGCAGCTGTGACAAAATTGCCACAGCTACGACCTCCTCCCTGTCACTCCAGAAATTCATGCATACAAGCAAATGGGTTCCAAATGGGGATTTTGTACTTGGCCTTATATCTCATTGCACTAGGGACTGGAGGCCTTAAATCAAGCGTTTCAGGATTTGGAACTGATCAATTTGACGAGAAAGACGAAAAAGAGAAGGCTCAGATGGCCTATTTCTTCAACAGGTTCTTCTTCTTCATCAGCATAGGAACTTTGATGGCTGTTACAGTGCTGGTATACATAGAAGACGAAGTTGGTCGCAGCGTGGCTTATGGGATTTGCTCTGTTTCAATGTTCGTGGCCATACTGGTATTCTTTTCTGGGACTAAAAGATATAGGTACAAGAAGAGCATGGGAAGCCCCATAGTCCACATTTTCCAAGTTATTGTAGCGGCCTTTCGGAAAAGGAAAATGGACCTCCCTCATAATGTTTGCTTATTGTACGAGGATACCCCTGAGGCCTCGAGAATTCAGCACACGGAACAATTCCAGTAAGTTTTGTTGGGATCAGAAGAACATAGTGATTTCTATGAAAGAATTTTCAACTGATGTTTTGTCATGTTTTTTTATTTATTTTCTTTCAATTATAGTTTCTTGGACAAGGCAGCCATTGTTTGCCAGGGAGATTTTGAGAATAATGGTTTGGCCCCAAATCCATGGAAGCTATGCTCAGTGACAAGGCTGGAGGAAGTGAAAATGATGATCAGACTATTGCCAATCTGGGCCACAACCATCATATTTTGGACAACGTATGCACAAATGATCACATTCTCTGTTGAGCAAGCATCCACTATGAGAAGATCAATTGGAAGTTTCCAAATTCCGGCGGGCTCTCTTACTGTTTTCTTTGTGGTAGCTATTTTGATTACGCTGGCAGTTTACGATCGTCTGATTATGCCCTTCTGGAAGAAATGGAAAGGAAAGCCAGGTACGGATACAAGCAACTTTCCTAATTGACTTGCCTATTCTTCTAATTTATATATAAATATTATGCGAATCAAAACATGTGACATAATCATTGGTCGGACAGGTTTCAGTAACCTTCAAAGAATAGCCCTTGGCCTTGTCCTATCAACAGTTGGAATGGTAGCTGCAGCACTAGTTGAAAGAAGACGTTTATCGGTAGCCAGAGCTGTGGGTGGCACCACTACTGCAACCTTACCTTTAAGTGTGTTCCTTCTAATACCCCAATTCTTCTTGGTGGGTTCAGGGGAAGCTTTCATTTACACAGGGCAGCTTGATTTCTTCATAACCCAATCACCAAAAGGCATGAAAACCATGAGCACTGGCCTCTTCCTCACGACGCTGTCACTTGGCTTCTTTGTCAGTAGCTTCTTAGTCATGGTAGTGAAGAAGGTGACAGCAAGCAATGGTGGCCACGGATGGTTAGCCGACAACATCAACAGTGGGAGGCTTGACTGTTTCTATGGCCTGCTTGCCGCACTTGGTGTCATGAATTTTGTAGTGTACGTTATCTGTGCCGTGTGGTACAAGCCTAGCAATGCTAAATCTGGTCTGCAGATGGAAACTATCGATGCTGGTGGGTCCTCTGCTGAGCAGAAATGCTAGGTCAATTTACTTATGATCGATTTAAGGATTAAGGGCGTTCCTTTCAGTTTTATTCCCTATGTGAATTAGATTTCTTTTTGGTTTGGTTTCTCTCTCTCTCTCTCTCTCTCTCTCTCTCTCTCTCTCTCTCTCTTGTATGTCACCCCAAGAAAATGAGTGGATTGAAATTTCACCAGTCTCTCTCCTGTGCATTGAAATTGCCACCAACTTTTCCCTTGAATTCTTATCGGATTTAAAATGGTGAGTGGATTCCAGACTACCGCAGACACTCATTTTGAGTGGTTCTCTTCACATTCTGTCTAGGCACTCATTTGTCTCCTATTATCTACAGTCCAAAGTTCTAACGAACACATTCATCTGAATTTTTAATTTTTAATTTAATTTTATTTTATTTTTTTTTTAAAAAAAAAGACGAAAACAAAAATAAAATTCGGTTTCTGGTGTAATAAAAAACTGATTAGTTGAGAGTAACAGCGACTTTGTACTTGTCTGCTCTGGAAACACGATAATCCACCAGATAAAACCTTCCAATCATTCTATTCATCAAATCACATCCACGGGCTTAGCTCAAGTATAAAGGAAAAAGGACAAATGTTAGTTAGTAGACGGGGTCGGGAGATGAGAGCCGATAAGTTAGAGGCCGCGGAATGGGATTCGCACGTGTATTCTTCTCTTGTTTAAATATTATGTGCTTATATAATTAAATGTAACATGTATATGGTTAATAATGAGGCGTATATAGCAAATAAAATTTTATTGTTTATATATTATTATTATCTGTATATTGTTTATATATATATAATTAGATAAGATTCACATATTTTCTTCCAAGAAAAATAAGTAGGACCTTTGTGAGTTCCACCCACTTAGTCTCTCTCCCTCCATCAATAGGAACCCCATCTCTATGACGAGATCCAAGGAAAATTTTATGTAATTTGAAGTTGCTGATGCTGAACTTGGTTGCAAGTTTTAAACGCAACAAATAGAATGATGTGATAGATCATTTTACCTCTTTCAAAGGATTATGCTTTGAAAATAAAAAGGTTACATCTAGTCTAAGAGAGCATCTTATGTTATTTTGTTATTATTAAAAAAAAAAAACAAAACAGAGAGATAAAATTTCACGTCAACAATTTAATTCTTTTCCATTGTTCAATTTTATCATTAATTAATCTAGTATTAATGTAGTTTAAGTACATAAACTTGATTCACTTAATTCAATCTTATTCTATTGCAAACTAATCAAATCTAGAATATATATTAAAGAGAGATATTAAAAAAAATACAAGATCTTATGTCATTTAAATATAAAGAATCTTCATAAATTATAATTAATGTATATATACTTATATGATTTGTTTTTTCAATTATAAACTTGATTGTTTAAATGAATTTAAGATTTCCAAGAATTATTTCTCACCGACTTTCTTCTGTCTGTCTAAATGGAATGCCATGTGTAAATAGTCAGACGTTGAAAAAACATGTCCCTATATTATAGGCCACAGGTCTGCATCTCTGTCTATAGCATCAAATACCTGCTGATGATGCATTAACAGCAACCACATCGATTCTTGAGTTTTTCGTTGGAATCTTTAAAACAGGTGGTGTAGATTCCTCTGACTTTTGGACAAGATGGCATTAGCTTGTCAAGCTATCAACCACGAAACTAAAAAGCACACTCTCCCAGGAATGTTTGAACTCTTCTATTTAGTGGGTCTATCTGAACAGGGAAGAGAACCACGAGAAAAGTTTTAAAAACTTTTGGCACGAACATAAAATTCGTTCACCCGCGTGGATTCATTGCTGGCACTGCAAAAAAAAAAAAGGGTTACTAAGGAGGTTGCTGTGATGCACCTGCAAGTAAATCTCATTAAAAGTCGCCAAGATTTGATCCGGGAAAAAAATGACATATCAGCCTATCCCATAAGCTTAAGAAACGAAACAGAATTGCAGATTGATTGATTGACGAATTATGCTTTTCGACTATTATGGGGAGTACATGTTTTTTCATAGGTCTAAATTAGTTGCTACCCTCAGATAATGTGGAGATTCAATAATCTAAGAAAAATACCTAAGTAAATAATTCTATCAACAGGCCTCCATGTTTCCGTATCTTCTTAGGCCAGCCAAACTTTTGCATCAGAGACTGAAAAGCAACAAGTCGATGATGGTCCTTACTCTGCAATCTAGGAGCATTTTGTAGATTCATTTTTGGGCCGATACTGGACTTTAACTATTGGAGAACTTTTATCCTGGGATTTTCAAAAAAAAAAAAAAAAAAAAAAAAGGGCCTTCACAGGACTGTTAGGTTAAAGTTCATAAGCTAGAAAGTGGGCCACTTGACCCAAAGTTGAGGTGAACTGATGTCCAAGTGTTTCCCAATCGGTTCACCTGTGTGACGGTATCGGGATCTTTCTGGGTTGGCCCAAATATGCTATTTGAAAGGGGAAAGTGTGCTTCAATTTTTATCTCGCAGAAATGGGCCTAGGCCTATCCTTTTTATCAGGGATTAAAGCCATAATGTCTTTTAAGAGACAATTCAGTTATGAAGAATCTAGATTTTTAATTAAAAGTTATGAATTTTAACCAAAAAAAAAAGATATGAAATTTATGATGATAATAAAAAAAAATATTTTTAGTTTTGAATTTACAAGCGCCCACATTTTATTGGACCAGCATTTTTTATTTATTTTTATTTTTGTATTTTTGTCTTGGTTACGCGCTTTTGGGAGAACTGAATGGGTTGGGGTCCAATTGTAGCTTAATTAAAACGCAACTTTATTTTATATTAGCTCCGGCCCAGCAACAGCGTTTTACTTTAACTTGCGCAAAAATAACAAAAGTCGGTGCAACGGAGGACCGGGACCGGGCCTCCTCATATTATATAAATTACAAATGGAAGCCCAGTACCGATCTATTGGTTTCCTTTCATAATTTTGTTTCTTTAGTTTTCGTTCCTTTTATTTTATTATTATTATTATTTTTTTATGGTTTTTCGTTTGGGTGTTTTGGCCAAATTGATTCAATTCCCCGACGCTCCCTCCTCCTCCTCCATCCTAATTTCCCCAATAAAGGTTGTTATGTTATAGTATAGCAGTAGCCATCTCCATTTGGTCTCTGCTTCTTTTTCTCTTCTGCTAGGGCCAGTAGGGGGCTGGGCTAGTAGGGCTAGGGTTTCCACAAAGAGAGACACATAATGGTGTCTCCGACACAGCTACTATCCACAATCGAGTCCTCTCTTCTGGGCCCTTCACAACCGTCGCCGTCGCAGAGGGTGGAGCTCATGCACGCCATACGCCGCTCTCTTCCCTCCTTCAAGTCCTTCCTCTCCCACCCGGTACATCATTACCCGCTTCTTTCTTTTAACCCCCTCTCTCTCTCTGTGTTCCTTTCTTTGCAAGTATGTGATCCTCACCACGGTTCTCGCTTTTTTTTTTTTTTTTTTTTCATTTTAAATTTTTTTCTGTGTTGTCTTGGACTTGTAGCCGCCGAAACCCTCCGACCGTGCGCAAGTTCAAACGAAGGAAGTCAGGCTTCCGGATTCCGCCCCAATCTCTATCGACGATCAAGATTTACAGATTGTCAGTCCCTTCTTCTCTTTCTTTCCAGTCTCCTTTATTCTTTTTGTTCTTTTTCCTTAATTTGTTCAAAGATACATAATCTTTGGATCTTGCTTCTTTGTTTCCTTGAAACTGGTAAAAGATTTTCTTTAAAGTTTCACTGCGTCTTTGGTGCAACAGAAAAATGAGTCTTTGATTTTGGTTCTTGATATTTCAATGTTAATAATGTTTGACAGCTTTTTCACTCTAGGCATGGTGGGAAGAGAATTTATTTCTTTGGACGTGTACCCCCTCTCCTTTCTCTGTTTTTTTTTCTCCCTTCTTTTTAATTAATTGGATTTTCTTTTATTTTTTTTTTTCTGTTGGGTGTAATCGGTCATGTCTGTCGTCTACAGTGCAATATGCTCAAGAGGCTTACCTTAGTGAAAGTAGGAAAAGAAGCTTTTACTTCAAGATCCTGCACTGGAATGTGCGTTATGACCTCAGCTGCATTCACAGATAAAATCTATGCTGGATGTTGGCCCATGGCCCCTTACAAATGCAGAGACTCTTACAAGATGATTAAACCAAATAATTGGAATAATCAACTAGAATTTGTCATAACCCTTTGATTGCCATACCATTAAATGACCTTCCAAATTTCTCTCCAACATTTGGGAATAGTTATAAGAGACAATTGATTTATCAGGCTTGGAGGAAAACCTTGATTTAGAAATTTCTTCCTCCTTAATATTAATAACTAAGAGTGCTTTTGATTTTAACAATCTTTAATTGTTCTTCTAACAATCTAGATTCACAGGTTTTGAAATTGAGTGATGATCTTCATCTCAATGAGATTGATTGTGTTCGATTGCTTGTTTCTGCCAATCAAGAGGTAGATTGAAATACTTTGTGTGTTTTTTTTCCCCAAGAATCTTAGTTCATTGTTTTATGAATTTAGCATCAGTAGCTCATTTTCTTTTTTCATTTTTTCCCAGTGGGGTTTAATGGGACGAGAGCCACTGGACATTTTTCGTCTTGCTGCAGGACTCTGGTACACTGAAAGACGGGATTTGATAACAGCCTTATACACACTATTAAGGGTAATTTCAAGTATTTTTCTTTGATTTACCTTTCCATACTGATACAGAGTCATATATTCTGAGTTTTAGTTCTATTTATTTTGCAGGCTGTTGTGCTTGATCAAGGACTTGAAGCTGATGTTGTGTTGGACATTCAAAAATACTTGGAAGATCTTATCAATGGAGGGCTTAGACAACGACTGATAGCTCTAATAAAGGTTTAAATCTATTAAATGCTTTCTTTGCTTATCTACTCTTATTAAAGCATGATATTTTTCTGTGTCTTAAGGGCATAGTGGGCAATCTTCATGTCATTATGCTGCTCCATGATGTTCTATTGCCACGTGTGTTCTATTATGAACTTGCCAACAAAAATGGTGCATAATGGAGAGAAATGCTCAATACTTGTGAGCTTTCACCTTGGTATCTATTTAATTCAATTTGAATTCATGTCAATATGCGCTATTAGAGCATTTAGGTTTCATTAGTTCACTTGTATAGTGATATCTCTTTTTGAATTGGTAACTACAAAGTTAAGATGCTTCATGTGTTATTAAGGTTTACAATCTTGTGTTTGTCAAAATTCACCATACATGCATACCTTTGTTTTATTAGATGTATGTCTTGTTCTCGCTTCGGTTGATTTCTTCAATGAGTACTCAAAGGTGTTGAATCAAAGAAAATTTTCATCTGTGTTTTATCATTATGTATTCTTTGTGTTCTCAGTCACATCTATGTAATTGTGAGGCAAATGGATTTCTATTTGTTTGTAGGAGCTTAATCGAGAAGAACCAGCTGGCTTAGGTGGCCCTCTCTGCGAGCAATATGTCCTCGACTCTAGAGGTGCTTTGGTTGAGCGACAAGCTGTTGTGAGTAGGGAGAGATTGGTGCTGGGTCATTGCCTTGTCCTCTCTGTTTTAGTTGTTCGGACAAGTAAGATTCAAGGCATCATAGGGCGGCATTTGATGATTTCATTTCTTTTCATTTATGTAGTTTCCTCTGTGAGAGATAGTTTGAAATCAGCGCATCATGGAAATATTCCCGTGTGGTACAAACTTGGTTGCCATATTTAGACCTTTTGCTGCAGTTTTATTCCGTAGGTTATTACTGTTTTGGCATTCCAACTTAGTATCTCATGCAGACCTACATGATTTATGGTTTCCTGCTTTCATAGATGGCATCGAGAGGACCAACATGCCTCAAGAAAATATAATATTTGAGAGTTGAGAGTCGTAAACAACAATTGGATCATTTGTTTTAGTCATTTCTTGTGTCTAGGAAGTTCTTGGCAGGTTGGAGGCTGTATGGAGAATTTGCATGCCAGAAATGAAGTATTAATAATTCATTTGCTTGTTAGATGTTGCCCCTGCACTATTTGGTCTGATTTGCCTTGAATTGTTAGCCTTATGAAGTGAAGATGATTAATTTTGTCATTGAGCTGAATTGACGTTGATTTATAAGTATATTGCTGGTTTTTCTTATTTCTTCTTACTGTATGATAATGCTACGTATTTACAGGTATCTCTGCAGTGCAGTGATAGTAAAAGGGATTATGTATCTTACGATGCTATACCGGTGCTCTAATTAATCTTATTACAGGTTCAAAAGATGTGAAGGATGTCTTTTATGCTTTGAAAGATAGTGTGACAGAACTCATTGATCCGAGCAATTCCTTAAAATGGCAGGCATGTTCTCCTTCTTTAGTGTATTGTGTATTTCCTTCTCTAGTAGTAGACTAGTAGTGTTAAGAGTTGACTTGCATAGACACATGTATAGTGTTTCTTTATCTTTATTTTTTTTTATCTGTTCAAAAGGGAGGGCATAATCTCATGGATTTCTTACATGTGCAGGCTTTATTACTTTCTTAAAAAATTTCTCTATTGGTACTTCACTGTCAAATGGCTTTTGATTCTTTTTGTGTTTCTTTATGCAGATTACCTTTAGTCTTCTTTTCTTTCTCGTTATTACTTTTGTATCAGATGCTCTGAATGCAGTACCTGATAAAGCATCTATCCTGTCTCATGATGCTTCCTTTAGGAAAGAATTTAATGAAATTGTAAGTTAGACCATGATTTTTGGATATTTAAAAATGTTGATCTTTCAGTTTATAGTTTGAAAATTCTTTAATTATTCATGGTCTAGGTGATGGCTGGAGGAAACGATTGCAATGTAGAGGGCTTTGTTGCTTCTGTAAGACTTTCTTGGTCTGTACATTTGCTGTTGATACATGATTGGGATGCCTCAAGTGAAGCAGCTTCCAGTACTTCATCAAATGATTTAGGCTACTTGAAGTCTTGCTTGGATTTTATTTTCTCAAAAAATGTTTTTCAGTTTCTTCTAGATAATGTTCTTCGAACTGCGGCTTACCAGGTAATGTACATCATTTGTGAATTATTTGCTTTATTTTCCTTTTGTTTTTCCATGCATATTTTTCTTTATGCCAACTGTTTCCACTGTACTTTGTTATGCAGTTTTGAATCAATCCCAAAGTGTCTACTTGATCTTTTCTTCTAGGTATCAAACTGTAGAAAAATGCTTTGATCAGTCCTGGAAGTTCCTCTTTCTCATTGGCCTTTTTAGGTTATCTATGCATAAATTTGATGCTTATTTCTATGCATTTACCACATTGGAGAATTATCTTGTATGGTGCACTAATTGTTGCATGTTTTTGGATGTTTTGCTATTTATCTTGGTAGAAAATTGGTTGGCAAATGGTAATTTATGTCTTTTAACATCTTTAGGTAATTTTTCAATAACTGATAGGATGAATTGAGTATAATCCCAAGTCTTTTTGTTCGTTTTTTTTTCCCAACATATTGAGAATTGTTTTTGATATGTGATCCTACCATCAATGTTCCCTTTGAATTCCACAGAATGATGATGAGGATATGGTCTACTTGTACAATGCTTATCTGCACAAGCTGACCACTTGCTTCCTTTCTCACCCACTTGCTAGAGACAAGGTCAGTTGAATTGCTTCATCTCTCTATTTAAGAACCAATAGTTGGACTGGAACTTGGAATCCAACCAGTGAGTTGAGGTATGAAAAGTTACAAGTCAGCAAGATTCAGCATGTTGACTGTCCACATGATTATATCCTTGTTTTTCCGAAATGATATTCTAAATATTACTTGTTCACTTTTATTTTATGCTTGATCTTAGATATTTTGGACATGCCCTTAATTTTCTTTGGTGTTTTGGGCCTAAAAGTGCTTTCCACACCCCCCCCCCCCCAAAAAAAAATGCAAATGGACTAAGACTAAAATAGTAACATTCTTCTCTCTCCCATCCATGTATGTGGTTCTGTATCCACCCATTGCATGTTCATGTTTAGCATTCATTTTGGCATAATATTAGGTGTTCTGTTTTTTGTCTGTTTTTCCTCCCCCAAAAATCATTGTGCAGATAAGACGTGTTAGGATCTACATATGTGGCTGTGTTTGAGTTGTTACTTTGTTTGGTCCAATGTGAATACCAATTTTGTGTTCGGATTGGTCCTGCGGCTTGTGCAATTTATGTGCACATGAGCACATACTTCCTTGTGCAATTGGTCCTGCGGCTTGTGTTTGAATTTCAAAATGCTGTTCTTTGTCTTTGTTGGATATAAAGGGTAGGCTGGGATGTTCTGTTAAGTATCTTATTGCCATCATGAATGCAAATATATTGTTTATCAACATTCCTATTGCAAGCATAGAAATTCATATGCATCTAATAATAATGTTCCAATGTCATTGTTACATTCTGCATGATACTCCTGTGAAACTGCATTAATTGTTTTGATTACATAGGGAATTTACATGAGTTAAGCGCCTCATGAAACAAATTTGCTAATAGAGAAAAGGATGGACTGAGTTAGACCCTAGTACTCACTACAATTTTCTTGCAATTATGTGTTAGACCACCACAGTAATTGGTTGGATTGCATAGATTGACGAGAAGCATGCAAGTTCTTTTACTTCATCATCTTTTAGGACTATTATCCATGGTACTACAAGCACCAGCCACTAACAAACAGTCACACTTTATCTTCTTGAAAAAGTTATTGATTTATTGCCACCTTAATAAGGGTATTATGCGATTTACAGGTAAAAGAATCAAAAGAAAAGGCAATGAGTAGGCTAAGCACATACCATTTGGCTGCTCTGCATGATTTTGAAAATGGAAGCTTAGATTCTCAACGGGCCATGGAAAGTGATGCCTTCATGTTTGTCTCTTTGCTGGAGTTTGTTAGTGAAATTTATCAGGTCAGTGATTTTTATAACATTGCTTATTTTCAGTCCTTTTAGGCTATTTTGATACTGAGAAAAGCCGAATCTCTATGTATAACTATATGGTAGAATTTAAAACTGAAAGGAGAATTTCTAGCAAATGATGAATATGATGGCCACGATCTTGTTTATTGCTTTAACACATTTGGTCTTTTTTTTCTTATCTAATGCTTCATCTTATCATCATTTTGCTATTCCCTGTATTTGTACCATTTTCAGAAGGAACCAGAGCTGATGTCTGGCAATGATGTTTTGTGGAACTTTGTTAATTTTGCTGGGGAGGATCACACTAATTTTCAAACATTTGTGGCTTTCTTGAAAATGTTGAGCACTTTGGTATGTGAACTCTCTTTCTATGTTGTGATTATTGATTTTGTGTTAACATGTTTATCCGTTATCAATTACTGCATGTTGTTGGTGTAATGTCCTTTCAGGCTTGCAGCCAAGAAGGTGCTGCAAAGGTCTATGAGCTGCTTCAGGGCAAAGCATTCCGCTCTGTTGGGTGGAGCACATTGTTTGATTGCTTAATAATTTATGATGAGAAGTTCAAACAATCTTTTCAGGCTGCTGGTGCCCTGTTGCCAGAATTTCAAGAGGGGGATGCAAAAGCACTTGTTGCATATCTGAATGTTCTACAAAAGGTCTTGACTTGTGTAATGCTAAATCATTTCCTTTCCCTTTTGCACCGCCTTTTTGATTTCTTCTTAGCTGTTAAGGATATATCTTGGTAGCTTTATCACCCTATTTTACATGTTTATGTGTAACACAAGGATACTTTGCTTATGACTTTGATTGATTTCTAGAGTATCACCAACATTGATTTATGTTTTTTTGGGATTACTCAGCTCCCATCTCACCTTTCTGAGATAACAGTAAAGACTAATACAAGAATGTTGAATTCTAGTCATTTTAGCTGTTTTAAGATACACTAACAATTAAGCATCTCTTTTGTATTCAAAATTCAATTGTTTGAGTGAAATCCATGCAAATGTAAGCATACTACTTTTTGCTTTTTCCAGCAGCTGTCCTATGCTTGTTATTTATGCCTTGGCTTCACTTCCATCACATCAGCCGTGCTGTGTCCATATTTCCTTATATGAGATCATGTACTAGAGTTTAGAAAACATGATGAAAACCATCCTTTTTCTTGATTTTATCTTGATTAGTTCTATTTACTTCTCTCCTTGTCCCACATCCTAAAAATTTTTTGATTGACTATTTTTCTCCCATTTCATCATCAAATATTTCCTGGCTAGAAGATACACACACTCACACACTTAGATTATTTTTAATTTTACAATGATGGTCTTTGGGGATGTGGCCATCATTAACTCGTTAAATTGTCCTCCATTCTGGACTTTATTTATTTTGGTATTCACTGTTGCCACAATTGGAAAATCTTTCCATTTGACTATTGCCCATGCATACTGAACGAGCGACAAAAGACTCTCTCTCCGTCTCTTTCTCTCTGTGCTTCCCATTTTTCAATTTCCAACATGTTCGGCTTTTATTTGATGATTTTTCATGCTGCAGGTCTTGGAAAATGGGCATCCTGTTGAAAGAAAGAACTGGTTTCCAGACATTGAACCATTATTCAAGCTCCTCAGTTATGAAAGTGTGCCTCCTTATTTGAAGGTTAGTAACTTTTATGTTTGTGTTGCTTTCTAAGTGAGTGGTCCCCATTGTTAATTGGAATATTAGAAGCTTTCCTATATTTTTCAGCATCTTTCCTAATTTGGTCTTCACTGCTTTTATAGGGTGCATTACGGAATGCCATAGCTACTTTTGTCCATATATCTCCAGATTTGAAGGACACTATTTGGAGATATCTCGAGCAGTATGATTTACCAGTAGTCATTGGTACTCAGGTTGGAGAGGGTGCACAACCAATGGCAGCAAAGGTTAGTTTTCTGAAGATCTAGATTATTTTTCACTAAATTTACCTACTAATTACTAGGAATTTTTGGATTACAATTGTCAGTTGTTCTGTTTTGCTTATTGTTTGTTTCATTGCTAGATCTTATTTCACTAATATGTTATTCGACCATTTTGACATTGTCTTGGTGATAGCTTGAATTTTGAAGGTGTTTACTCTTTCTTAGACACTAGTTACTGTCAGTTAAAATATATTGCTTGTTGTGTTCTTTTGACAGCCTTTGTACCAAAAACTTGTGTGCCAAAATATGCCCAAAATAAAAATAATCTGAAGCGTCAGTCCCAGTGTTGTTTGTAAGACAAACTTCAGATATTTTATTGGAGTTTGGTTAGGGATGAGGTTTTTGTGACGTATGTTTTGACTTTCTGTGATCTATTTTGTCATCTTAGGAAGTTGTTCAGGTTATACAATTGAAGCAGATTTTTTGGTTTTCAGTGGAGTTATTGATGGGTTGCTCTTGCTTTAAGTAGTGGTTGCTGAGATGTTCATAATTTTCAGTTAGACTTGATATTTCACGCATTGTCATCTCGATCACTTAGTGGCAAGCAAATGGGTGGATAAATATTTGAATCTCCATTCTGTTTCTTACAGCTTTTCTCTCTGTGTGGTGCATGATTTCTCCTTTTTGTTCTCTTTTCTAGCATGTTTCATTTTTGTTACTGCTTTGATCCCAAAGTTTAGACCCTTGGTGGTTCTCCACTATGTAGATGATTCCCTCATTTTAGCTTTTGCAAATTATGACTTGAAATTCCTAGATGCTTTTTAATTTGGTTTCTCAGGTTGTCAATTACATTTATCTTCTTCCAGAAGCCGCAAGTGAAACTATACTTTGGTCTCCTTTTCATCAACTGTAACTGCATATGGTCTGTTGTAATGCTAGAAAATGTGGTTAGCTAATCTAGATGGTGTAGCATGTAGTAACTGATACAGGATCAAGGGTCTCTTTGCATTGTACTTCAGGAAATTGCCAGTTTTACCTAGACACATTGCATCAAATTTATGAGTATGTGCTTGATTTATCATGTGGAATGAAACTGTCATCAAATTTGATATCAAGATGTTTATGACATGCAAAATGAGTTGAATGAAATTGACAGGTTTACGATATGCAATATGAATTGAATGAAATAGAAGCAAGGAGAGAACGGTATCCTTCAACAGTATCTTTCCTTAACCTGCTAAATGTTCTTATTGCTGAAGAAAAAGACTCCAGCGATAGAGGGCGTAGGTAATGGTCTATAATTTCTTTGATGAACCATTTCTTCCTCTGCATGGTTTTTTCTTACTTTCAGGATATTCTTGCAGATTTATCGGTATCTTCAGGTTTATATACGATCATGTTTTTGGGCCTTTCCCTCAGAGAGCTTATGCAGATCCTTGTGAGAAATGGCAGTTAGTTGTTGCTTGTCTTCAGCATTTTCACACGTGGGTGATGTGGCATATTCAATCTGAAGCTCTTTATTTTTCATTTTCCTTTCTTTACCTCCATTTCCAAATAAAAAAGAACATTTTTAGGCTTGTACTGTTGTACATCATTCTCCACACACCATGCTTATGGGAGGATAACTGTGTGCTCAAATATCTTTTGCTTTTCCAAAGCAGTTATATTAAAAAATTAACTTGCTTTTGTAATGGAATGGGCAGGATGTTGAGCATGTATGACATTCAAGATGAGGATATTGATAGTGTTGTTGACCGATCACAGCTTTCAACAGTGTCTCAAACTACTTCTCTTCAGACACAGCTTCCCATCTTAGAGTTGCTAAAAGTATTTGTTTTTACCCTTCCTCACATTTTTCTGTACTGTTGACAAAGGAAATGAAAAATCTGTTAGTGCACATGGAAATTTTAGTCAAAGTGCCATGTGGTCCGGGGCATCCTGTTGGTTTAGATATCCCAATTTCAGTTGCTTTTCTCATCTATTGATAGTTTAGATTAAAATAGTTGCTGTGACCCTTCAAGTTGATAGAGAAAATGCAACAATAACAATACCAAGCTCCAAAGGAGCTTTTTCTCTCTGTTTTTGAGTAATCTATTAGCACATGCAATGGATCCAACTTGATGGTCCTTTTTATTTTTTTTCTTTAACTATATTTCTTATGTTTCCAGTGTCAGACTTCCTTCTGATTGAATGGTATTGTAACTGTTCTATTTTCCATGTGGATTCTGTGGTTTCTAACCTTTTTGGCAGGACATTTATCATGGATTTTTCTTACATTGGCTAAATGCTATGCTTTATCCACATCCCTCCATAAGTATCTTGAACTTAGTATGATGGTAATTGAATTGTATTACATATTTGGTCTGATTTGTAGGATTTCATGAGTGGCAAGACTGCTTTCCGTAACATTATGGGCATTCTTCTTCTTGGTGTCAATTCAATTATAAATGAGCGAACTAGCAAAATTCATGGGCAACTTCTAGAAAAGGCCGTGCAACTGTCATTGGAGATTGTACTTCTTGTCCTGGAAAAGGACACACTTGTTTCTGATTATTGGCGTCCTCTGTACCAGGCATATAATTCTATTTTCCTGGAATTACTCCATTTGCTGCTGAGATTCCTTTTATGTCTATTTGGTTTGATTTTTCCAACTTTGCAATTGATGATTACTTATCCTGCCTGCATAACTGCAAGCTAATGGTTTTAAGATTTTATCTTGAATTTGTGTTGGTGATGCCCTTTATTTTGCAAGTTTTGAATGTCTCCCAAATGTGTTTTTATGTTGATATTTCCTTAGTTCAATAAGTAAAAGTTATGCCATTGGACATAAGAGAACATGATGTTCTTCTTGAAGATGTTTGTTTATGGATCTAGTTTTACCCCCTAGAATTCTTTGCACCAATATTTGTAGGTATTCAGCAACTCTATGGGCATCATTTCAAAGGAAATGGTGAAAAATTCTAGATCCTTGGATTTCACTCTTGGATGGCTCTCAAATCTTAAATTTTTCTCATATGATCATTAAAATAGTGAAGTGGTGCTTAGTAAACAGTCTGACTATACTCTCTGTTTGTTCTTCTTCTTGTTTTCTCCAAAGAAATAGTTATTCTATTGAGTTCCCTCTTTAAGCTATAGTTATTCTATTGAGCTCTTTAAGCTTCTTTTGAAGACTTATAAACAAGTAGCAAGAAGTGAAAATTGTTTCTGTGCAGTATGTAACCATTAATGTCCCTCGTTCAAAGTGAATCCAAAAGAAGTTTGAGGGAAAATGGTACCTTATCTTGTAATTAAAGGCACATTTTTAACAACTTATTGAGTTTCTTACCTACAATAGCTACGCCTGTATATTCCTCAACTTATTGTACCTTATTGAGTTTTTACTCCATGGACCTGATTGTATGTGATTACAATTTTGAAATTCTATGGGTTCAAAATCTTGTCTTTTTTATTAGTGTCCAATGTTGTGGCTTAAGTTTTGTTATGTTCTTTTCTTCTTTCATTGCTTATGCATTTCTATTTACTCATCTTACTTTGTTATTCTCTGTGCAGCCCTTGGATGTTATACTTTCACAAGATCATAATCAAATTGTGTCATTATTGGAGTATGTTAGATATGATTTCCTACCTCAAGTTCAGCGATGTTCTGTTAAGATCATGAGTATCCTGAGGTTCCTTTTCTTACTTCTATGTTTTCCATAAGTATCCTATGGTGGTGTAAATTTGTGCTGGGAGGAAAATTGTGTGTATGGTCTTTTGTTTATGTATTTGCAATTTTTCATGCTTAAGTGTTGGCGGTATTGGATTGCACATGAAGTTGTGAATGGATCATTGTAGATACACATTTATTTGTATTGGTGTTTCTTGAGCATTTGGTGTGAAGACGCTCTAACTATGTTCCTATCTAACTGGATGACAGCTCCCGCTTGGTTGGGCTGGTACAGTTGTTGCTGAAATCTAATGCTGCAATCTCTTTGGTTGAGGACTATGCAGCCTGCCTTGAGTTACGGTCAGAGGAGTGTCAGATTGTAGAGAACAGTGCTGATGATGTGGGGATTTTAGTGATGCAAGTAAGTGTGGCCTTGCTTTGCTACAGATCTATCAGTGCAAGACTTTTTGAATTGCTAATTTTTGTTCTGTGTGCATTTTTGCAGCTTCTAATAGATAATATTAGTCGGCCAGCTCCAAATATTACACATTTACTACTGAAATTTGATCTTGACACCCCTGTTGAACGAACAATTCTGCAGCCCAAATTTCACTACAGGTGTGTTGTTGGCTATGGGTTTCTTTTCTCTATTCATGTCTAATCCCAATGTTTGTATAATAAAATGTCCATCCACCATTTACTTGTAGTTGCTTGAAGGTTATCCTTGAAATTTTGGACAAACTTTTGAACCCAGATATCAATGCACTGCTTTATGAATTTGGTTTTCAGGTAGGATGCTATTTTGTCCAGTATCTTGACATTTTGTTAGTCTAGGGCATGAGACTTTTTTTCATTTTGACAATTCCCAGATCTCAGATGACAAAATGTTTTTGTTGTCTAGCTCCTTTACGAGTTATGTCTGGATCCGCTAACATGTGGCCCTACCATGGATTTATTGAGCAACAAAAAGTATCAATTCTTTGTAAAGGTGTGTCGTCACTTATATTGGATGATCTAAAGCGTTACATTATCTGATGCTGTAAGTTGTTCTACAGTTTTTGATTTTAGCCTAGGTTGTTAAAAGCTCCTGTTATCTTTTACAGCACCTTGATAGCATTGGTGTTGCTCCGCTTCCTAAACGAAATAGCAATCAGCCACTCCGCACCAGTTCCCTTCACCAGGTTTTCTTGTTATTTTTGCTTTTTTCTGATGATTAACCGACAATATTATTGTCATTGGTGCATATAGACTTCTGTTATTGCTTGGTTCAGCATCTGTGGAAGCATGCTTTAATGTTCAACTTTCCACAAAATCCACAATTTCAGATCTGAAAAAGAAAACTGGAAGGAAAACCCATGATTCAGATATGGCTGTAGTTGGAAATCTTTTAGGGAATGGAGTTATAATTTGTGTATAAAGAATACATGGTAAGCTTACTCTATTGTGACTCGGAGATCATAGGCTTGAATTGCCAAAGCAACCCCTCATAAAAACAGGGGTAAGGTTGCATTCATTTGACCCTTCCCTAGATCACACAATATGTGAGTTTTGTGCACCAGGACACCTTTTTTCATAAAGAATAAATGATTTTTTATCCATATTTCACAAAAGCGTTAATTACCAATCATAGGAAGATGCTATAGGTTAGAATATTGTGGACTGGACTGCATTTCTGTTTTCTAGTTTTTACTACTGTACTCACCTCATTTCAAATCAAGTTATGATATAGTAGCTGGGGATTGTCAAATGTGTTGCTGGATTTTTGAGCAGTATACAGTTGAGAACTTTGGAAGCACAATCTGGGATCTTCTTCACTTTTTCATGAGTTCCATGCTGAATTATTGACTGTGTATTTCAATTTTTTTAACTGTTTATCTTAGCAAGAAAGAAAAATATTGTTCTTTGAGAATTTGTTGTGATTATTTTGAATGTTTTAAATGTTTGTGCAATTTTGTTGTTTATGAGTTTTTTTTTTTTTAAATACCTTTGCTAGAGAGCATGGCTCTTGAAGCTCTTAGCTGTTGAGTTGCATTGTGGCTACATTGGCAACGCCAATCACCGAGAAGCATGTCACAGCATACTGGCACATCTTTTTGGGTGGGAAATAATCAAAATTAGTTCTGATCGTGTGGTTTCTGATTACTTTGCTCTTCAAAATGGCACTGAGCAAGCTGGAACCCAAACTATAAGTAAGAGCAAGGTATTGCTAGTTTCATCTTATGGATTCCCATATGCTTTTTCTTTTTGTTCTATTTAGGTTACCAACAGGTTCTGGATTTGCATTGAAGTGGTGTGTGAAATTCTACTTGGCTTGTTTTTAATGGAGTGTATGGATTTGCAAAACAGTTCAACTTTTTATCTTTTAGTAGATGTAATTGACCAATTTTCTTAATGATCAAAAAGAAAGTGTGGGCCAGAATGCAAAATAGAGAAAATAGAAAGGAAGAGGATGGAGAAAAACTAGGAACTAAAAGGATTCAGGAGGGAGAGCAGGGCAAACAGAGGCAGAAAAGAGGAAAAGAACTTGAGGGGAGACACTGAAATAAAGGCTGAATGTAGGATTTGAGTTGAATTTGGAATTGAGTAAGGATAACTCAGGAATACAAAACTTCAATTAATCAATGTTTGCACATCTACATAGAATAGGTCCTTATCTATGGGAATCTAATTGGCTTCAAGGTAGGAAAGAGAATAGGAAAAAACAGTGTCTTAGTTAAAATTAAAGCTTCTGACCTAGCATGATAATTGTATGATTATTAAAGACCAATGGTTATCTTTTTAAATGCATGACCTAACCAAACCCAACATCAGTACAATAATTGAAGATTCTAAAGTCTATTTTTCAAATAGACAAAGTTTCAACCAAATTCTAATTACTTAAAAAATTGATTGCTTGTTCTCTGTCTGTTTATTGGATGGTGTTTCTGTTCCCAGATCCTGTTTGGATCCCAAAGTCCCTACCTGATATTAGTATAAGCTATGCATTTTCTTTTGTTGTTCCTCTTTTCCTCCTCCAATGGTGGCACAAATATTAGTTAAATCTACTTTTTGAAGCGTTGGCAGCTTGTTCTTTGAGACAAAGCTATCTCAGTTACTTTTGATTATTTTACTGTCTCTGCTTCTGTTATTGAATTTAGGTGTTAGAGTTGCTTGAGATCATGCAATTTAGATCCCCAGATGCTAGTATGAAGCTTCCTGAGATCATTTCTAATATGAAGTATGACTTGGTGGTAAGATTATGTCCTTTAAAGTGCTCCTTTGTTACTGTGCTCGTATGTGGCTCTTTATTATGCCTGTTTTCTAGGCAGAGGATATACTTGGAGACCTGAAGACTTCTGGAAAGGGTGGCATCTATTATTACTCTGAGCGCGGTGATCGTTTAATAGACATTGCTGCTTTTCGTGACAAGCTTTGGAAGGTTGATTGCACTTATTACTCTTTGAATGCTGCAGAATGCATTTTCTGTTCATCAAGTATCCTTTAATTCCATGCTTGCCAATTTGCAAAAGAACTATTCTGGTGTTCAATTCTTTTTTTCCCCTTTTCTCAGAGATTCAATTCAGTTTATCCCCAGTTGAGTAGCTTTGCCAGTGATGCTGAACTCAATGATGTAAGAGAGACAATTCAGCAGTTGTTGAGATGGGGATGGAAATATAATAAGAACCTTGAGGAGCAGGCTGCCCAACTTCATCTTTTAACTGGATGGTCACAGATTGTTGAGGTCCATTCCTATCTACCTGGATCCTCATTTCTTCTCTTTTTCTATTAGCGCTTCAAGCTCCTTTATTGGATCATAGATTGCATTTGCATTCTTCTATCTGTGTTACAGGTCTCTGCTTCAAAAAAAATATCATCACTGGAAAACCAGTCTGAAATGTTATATCAGTAAGCTTCTTAGTAACATCATCATTTATTCCATTCATTTCTCTTCTTCGACACTTTTTTCAGGCTTTCTTTTGTCATTAACAGGGTTCTTGATGCTTGTCTGACTGCTTCTGCTTCTCCAGACTGTTCATTAAGGATGGCATTCATCCTGAGTCAGGCATGATCTGCTAATCCAAACTTCTGTTACCTTGTCATGGCCTGTTGCTCATTCTTAAGGCATACTGTGGCTGATTGTCTTGAATTTCTAGGTTGCACTTACATGCATGGCTAAGTTACGCGATGAAAGATTTCAGTGCCCTGGTAGTTTGAACTCAGACGGTGTATCATGTCTTGATATTATTATAATGAAGCAATTATCTAACGGTGCTTGCCACTCCATATTGTTTAAGCTTGTTATGGCAATTTTGAGAAATGAATCATCAGAGGCTTTGAGAAGACGGTATGTTTTCTTTGTTTGAAGCTAAAACTTATACTCAGCATGTTGACATGGCTTTGACTTTTTCTTTTTCCTTCTGCCTCACTTTGTCTTACATGTCAGCCAATATGCACTGTTGCTTAGCTATTTCCAGTATTGCCAACATACTCTTGATCCAGATATTCCGACCACAGTCCTGCAGTTCTTGTTGCTCGATGAGCAAGACAGTGAAGATCTTGATCTCCAGAAGGTGTTTTGCCTGTGAAGCCATAATACAACAAATTTTGCTGATATCCATAAATGTGACCTTTTGTTTTGTTTCTAGATTGATAGAGACCAGGCAGAACTATCTCGTGCCAATTTTTCAATATTGAGGAAAGAAGCCCAGGCCTTCTTGGATTTGGTAGGTACTATTGTTAGGTAGAAATGGCTTTAAAGTGGTGAATTTTGATTCTGTGATTTTTAATTTGAACTCTACAGTTATGCTGATTCAACTTTGAATTTATTATCAAACCCAAAATAGGTTATCACTGCATGTTGAGCATATATAATCTTTTAGAAGGCTCTACATTCAACTTTCCCTACTTGTTCAACTCAGTTTGCTCTACTGTCACAGTGGGGTTTCCTTTGGGCAGTGAACTTAGCTCTTTTCATGTCAGCTGTTTTTCTTGTCTGCTTTATGCATTATTTCAAGTTGCTGCCTAAGATTTCTTGATGTTCTAATTGCTTCATCATGAAATTGACCACATTTTTTCTTTTTTTCTTTTGTGTTATTTGTGTTTGTTATTTGATCCTTAGACTATAAAAGATGCAACTCAAGGTAGTGAACCTGGGAAGACAATAGCACTCTATGTTCTCGATGCTTTGATTTGTATTGATCATGAGAGATATTTCATAAGCCAACTTCAAAGCAGGGGATTTTTAAGGTCTTGCTTAATGAACATCAGTTCTTATCAGGTATTGCTCCTCACCACTTAGTATATTGATTCATTGAAAAGAGATGCTACTATTGATTGTTTCTATGCTCACT
The DNA here is from genome assembly GCA_021464305.1 of Kandelia obovata. Taxonomy (NCBI): domain Eukaryota; kingdom Viridiplantae; phylum Streptophyta; class Magnoliopsida; order Malpighiales; family Rhizophoraceae; genus Kandelia; species Kandelia obovata. The sequence goes on from CM038481.1 coordinate 270,958, forward strand.
AGTTCTATTCTTTTGAAATATTGTCTCTGTTATAGATGTGATGTTTTGAATGGACCCTTTAGAAGAGGCTGTCATTTTTCATGTTTTCCTTGTGTCAAATCGAATAAACGTCAGAGAAAAAGACAGACAAGTGCTCTACTCAGCACCTACTTCACTATCAAGATTGACTTTATTTAGGGTCCATTTTAAGCTTTAGTATATTCTTGCATATAGGCTTTGGCTTTTCACCTTTTTTTTTTTAAATGTTGTGTACAGATTGTGATCTCTGATTTCAATTATCAAATAATTCTCTAGTAGCATAGTTGTTCTTAAGTTTTTTGGATCATTATTCTTTTTTATTCTTGTAAAAAAAATATATGTATATTAAATGTTGTGAAACGTTTGTCCAGGATGGACATTCTCTAGACTCTTTGCAGCGAGCGTGCACTCTTGAAGCTAACTTTGCACTCTTGTTGAGGATTAGTCATAAATATGGAAAATCTGGGGCCCAGATTCTGTTTTCCATGGGTGCTCTGGAGCATATTGCTTCTTGTAGAGCACTCAATCTCCAGGTGATGAAATTGTATACATATGATTTACCCTTTTTCCTGCATTCATTCGGACTTATAACCTAAGCTGAACTCTCTAGCAGGGATGTCTGAGGCAGTTTGACCCAAAGCTTCGGCGAAATGTTGCTGTGGATATTGAAAAGCAACGAATGATCATAGCTCCCACTCTGAGATTGGTGTTCTCTTTGTTGTCAGTGGTTGATACATCTGATATTCTTGAGGTCTCTGCTCATTTTCAATTTTTGTTCCATCATCTCCTCTATATCCTTACATAATATAAAAGCATGTACATCTTCTTATTTGTTGATAAAAAATTTGTTTATTTATTGTGTCAATTTTTATTCAACGTGTTTGTTTCCCACACATGTCAATCTTGAAATTTTATTTCATGAACCTTTTGAACCTAGGTTTGTTGTTAACCTTTGAAGCTTGTTAAGTTCATGTCTGTGTTCTGAATTAAATGTTGTTTCTTCTTATAGGAACTGAAATCTGCTTTTTACTTTTTTTTTTGGGTCCAATGGTTTGTGTTGTGTAAGACCAAAGGTTTTTGAAAGTTACTTCATGAAGGCTGCGAAGGATCATGGAAACTGGTACTTGGGCGAGTTTTTTTCTTGATTATTAATTGGATGGCAGCTTTCTATATTATTATAGTGGTAAATTCAACTACCAAAGTGCTTCAAAATTTTTTCATTGGTTTAAGGATCTGATAAGGTATTAATAAATAAACCGTTCTAAAATTATTTCAGCAAAATGCAATGTCCAAGAGCATGTAATTTCATTGTATATATTAGACAGCTGCTGGTTAGGCAAGCCAAGTATCTAGTTTGAGCTTGATCTGATGGGGCTTTTGTGAGCTTGAGCCCAATTGAGCCTTGTTAACTTTAACTCGCTGAAACAAACCCTAACTGAGCTGAAAACCAACCTTTTCTTGGATAAGTAGTTCATTTGGGACACTATATATGACAGTGTTATGTATGTTGTTGCAATTTTCAGATCTCATACTTATTTTTCCATGAACAATTTACTTTTTTGTCATGTCAGTCTGTTTCTATTTCTTTTTGTTATCTTCCAAGTGTCACATAAATAAGATTGTGCCCTATGCTGTTCTTTTTTTGTGCTTCTTTGAAGTATTCTGTCTTTTACCTGCCCTGACATTTGAATAGGTCAAGAATAAAGTTGTTCGTGAAGTGATTGATTTTGTCAAAGGACATCAGTTGCTATTTGATCAAATTCTTCGGGAAGATTTTACTGAATCAGATGAATTTACAATGGAACAGATCAATCTCGTTGTTGGTATACTTACCAAGGTAAGGATCCTTTTTGAATCTTAGAGCTTAAAGATTGGATCTGGGTTGCCTTTTTTACATGTTGGGTAATTTTTGGGTGCCGATATCTAATCATGTGGTTCAATGCAAGCTTTAATTTGCTTGAAAGTGCCAATAATGGATTGTATGTGGCCCTTCTTGTCCACATTCCATATTCAATGTCCTCCAGCCTTTTTTTGTTTTTTTTTTGCAACATCTGTACTTGCATTTGCCAATTCATGGCTCTTAGCTTTTTGTTCCCTATTATATCAGGCATGGCCTTATGAAGAGAGTGATGAGTTTGGCTTTGTTCAAGGGCTTTTTGGGATGATACGTGCTCTTTTCTCATATAAATCAGAGGCTTCTATTGTTGGTAGTTCAACACAATCTTCAGAGGTGTGGTCTTGAATGCTCAGGATTGAATTTTATTTTAAACCTCATTATGTCTTAAACCTCTTTGTTGTTTCTTGAAAATGACCAGAGAAAGAGGAAGCTAGAACTTTACTTGTTTCGGCTTTGCTTCGGTCTGAGCTCTTATCTCTATTTTCTGGTCACTAGAAAGTCTCTGAGACTTCAGGTATATTTACAAATGTTAGGCTATGGTTTTTGCAACATCTACTTGGATTGTATTCTGTACCAAAAGGGTAAAGAGAGTAAAGAGATCCTTCTTATGGCTGGCATGATTTGTGATAGGTTTCTGAAATCTCCAATGATTCTCATTCTCCTGCTGGAGTACAACAGCCCACATTGACTTTACTCAGTTCCCTTCTTGGTTCTATGACAACTTCCCTTGAAAGAGCCACCGAGGAGAAATCCTTGCTACTAAACAAGGTGTGATAACATTAGATATATGCAGCTGTGTTCTCTCTTGCCTTCTTGTTGCCATTTATTCTTACCATACTCGCGCGTATGTGTTGCTTTTAGTCAATAATATGAATTTATTTCCTTAATTTATAATTGACAGACATGAGTGTTTTCTAACAACAATAAAATTGAATTTACTTCAATCTTATGTAAATTAACTTGCTCTACTTACAAAATAGTGTAAAGGAAAAGATATGAAGTTGAAGATTAGTGGGAGAGAGTTAAAAAAAGGAGGATAATTAAGTAAGCCAAAAAGATGTGTGTCTCTGAGTGTGTGTTTATCTCTGTGTGTGCCTTCAATTTCTTGCTTGCATAATTGTTGTATATTTTCTTACCAAAGTATATTGTTTGCACAAAAAAGAAAAGTGTAAATGAAGCTATGATAAGCCACAACTAAAAGTTGGCTCCTCTTTGTCATGCTTTTTTATTGTGGCCTGAGTGTGGAAACACATTGCATATATAATGCAGCATGGCAAAAGATATTTGGCCCTTTGTGGTGTTCATATAAATGTTTAGTTCTAATTTTCTCCAATTTCAGCAGATGTTATTGGTATGTGCAGAATAAGAAATAGATAGAGAGAAAAGGAGAAATAAAATGTAATAATTGAATAACCCTACTGGTTAATCAAAAAGATGAGAAGGAAATTTTAGGTGATCAATAGCTTCAGTCGCAAACAAGCTAATGACAGTACTTTAGTTGCCAATTACACTAAGATGCTTCTGCTAAAAAGGGTTGCATGGTAAAAAAATTTAAACAATGATCTTATAAACTTAACAAGGATAATTTAGTAGACAGGTTTTTTTTTTTTTTTTTTACCAAGGATAAAGTTAATTTACTAAAGGTTGAGATATAGGGTAGATGATTATCATTTAATTTTTTTTTGCAGATTCGAGATATAAATGATCTATCAAGACAGGAAGTAGACGAAATTATTAACATATATGTTCGGCAAGATCGAATCTCATCATCTGATGACATACAAAAAAGGTAGTTAGTCATGTCTTTTATCCATTCTGTCCCTTTTTTTATGTCATCGTCTGATGATACATTTTCATGGTGTTTTACCAACACATGCACTTTGCTGACTTGCATTTGTCCTTGTGGTTTATCTTTTGTTGCATTTGTATATGTACACAGTTGTATGTAAATTGGATGAGTAATTATCATTGGCTTGCTTATACATCTGCAAAACCAAGTTGGTTGTTTATTTAATTGAGGGTAGCAATTAGTGTGTTTGACCTTATAAGCCCACCGTGGTTTTCTTTAGGGTTTTTTTTTAATAGATTTTCTGGAGCAGGACAAAAAACTTACAGCAGACTACCACGGCAAATTCATGTGCACTGTATTACTTCCTGGAGCTTATCATCCTTGTTATAAATAAGAGTGACAGGATTTTGCATTGGGCTTTCTTTGTTGGCAGGAGGTATATTGCTATGGTAGAAATGTGTCAGGTAGCCAGCAATAGAGATCAGCTGATTACCTTATTACTGGCCCTTGCAGAGCATGTCCTAAATGTTTTCCTTGTTCATTTTCAAGACAGGTGTGTTTTGCTTTCTAAGTTTCATTCTCATTTCTTGCCTCTCAAATTGTTTGTCGGGATGGGCGATGTGGATGTGAGGTTGTGGGGCATGTTCATAAGACTTATCGCATGCACCTTATTTTATATTGCAGTGTCAAATGCTAAAAAGGTCTAATTTCTTATTCTTTATGAATCCAATATGATATTGCCTTTGTAACCCACCATTGTTTTTTGGGTTGTCATTGGCAGTTCTGCGACATCTGATACCAGTGTGGATATGAGAACAATTACATATGGTGCAAAGTCTGACTCTGGACAAGACATGTCTTTGTTGTGTGGAAAGTTAGTTTCAACATTGGAACGGCTTGAGCTACTAAGTGAGGTATGCTATTTCAATTGTCTTGGTGCTTCAATCTTTTGGTGTCTATTGGGTTTGAGGTCTGTCTGCATTAACAGCAATTCACTCCAAGGGCATGAGGTTGTCATATGTTCAATCAGGAGTGATACCAACAGTAGATTATGAAAAACGGTAGCTTAAAAGGAAACTGAGGCTTTTTCACATTTGTTACAATCAGGATGGTTATCAAAATGTTTCTGGATGGTTTTTTCCTTGTGTTGAAATGAAAAATTGAACAAATATTCCACAAGAAATTAATGAGCCTGGAATTCTGTAGTTTTTCCTTTTTCATTAGGTTCATTAAGCTGGAAGTTACACGGTAGGAGATACTGGGATAGTCCTCACTTGTCCACGAATCTGTATATAAATTCTCAACCAGCAGGGTCTTCCCTGTGGATGATCCACGGGGCTGCTTTTCCACATAACCTTTATTTGGGTACTATCTGCTCTAATGGAAGTACTTAATAGCAGCATTATCTCGGAAATTGAGTTAAACACAAAATCCTTAGTGGTAACTGCTGCTTGTTAAGTGTGACTTTATGTTGCCCGTATGCCATTATCTTTCATCCTAATACCATTTATATAGGTGTTGCTTGTCTCCTTGGTCACCAGAATTTGCTGATATGTTCTGGCATGGTTCATTTCTTGTCATAGCAGGTTAAAATAGGCCACCCTCTCAAGGTGTTTGGCAGATTAGTTTCGTCGCTTAAAGAAATGGCTATCCAAAGGTTGACTTTATGACGTCCAGGCAAGCTTGCGAGTGCGAGGATACTCCGAATTTTTAACCCTTGTAAATTCCAAGGTCATTTTATTTGGTTTGTGTCCTTGGAATTAAACCTTGCCAACTTGTGCCCGGGGGGGGGGGTTGTTTGTAATATATAATCTTATGTTGTAAGCATGCCAATCTATGATTATTGAGCTTTGCCTGTTAACGTATATAGCACCCTTTTTATGGCATTTTTTAACATGTCCAAAATTTCCAACTTGTGCAAAGTAGGATGGGTCAAAAGCCGACCAAACAATCTCTCTCTCTCTCTGTCTCTCTCTCTTTTTGGAATGCATTTCTGTGTATACTGTCAGTGCTGCTAGTTGCACCAAAGTGTAGAATAAAACGACGTTCTCCGATCAAACTATAATGAACTTCGAGGCGGTGGGAGTCTGAGGTGATCATCGAGATTTTAAACTCTGCCAATTTCTCTGTCGGCCGTATGAATTTAGTCTTCCGTGCACAACAGTTGACGCAATGGGGCTGTAGGAATCGGTAATGGGTTTAAGTTTTCCTGCAACATCAATAGACTCATTCATTTGACATGGTGCTATCAGAATCGGTTATATAAGAAATTTGGGCAAATTCGATCCCGATGTTCAGGCTCAGCCAGCAGGGTGCTATTCGAATGATGATCTTCCGTTGTTACTTGTCAGGATCAGGGTATTGCCCGCTGCCCTCTATGAATATTTTAGTTTTTTCGAACCGGTCTCAAAAACGAATTTAACAACTGCATCAACATAATTACTTCTGATCACACTCAACGCATCGAGTATCATTTATTTTGTCGTCTTTTAATTTTTGCTTAGGTGTACCACAAATCAACAATTTCATTTTTCTTGGTTCGTTAGTGCCGCCGAAAGAAATGATTGAAACGCATAAGAGACTGGCGCTGCTGAAACGGCGCCGCGTGATTAACGACTCTCGATAATCTGTCGATCACCCGCCACCACCAAGACGGATTAACAACTCTCGATAATCTGTCAATCACCGCCACCACCAAGGCGGAATCTAAGCTCCCCCCCCCAACCGTCGCCGTTTCATTTGAGTCAAAGTGTTTTCGGTTGGTTCGCTCACTCTTCTTGATAAATTATTATTATTTATCAAAGACACCATCTTTCTCTCTTCGGGTTAGATCCAGACCAGACACTGCCGTCACATCGCTTGTTTTCCCGGAAAATCTCGTCACAACTTCTTCTGTTTTTGTTTTTCGTTTTTTCCCGGAAAGCTCTAAATTTTGCAAGAAAATCTATCCATAGATTCTCATGGCAAACGTCTGGAGAAGAGAAAACAACAGACACCCAAAGCTCCTATCTCCGAAACCACTCCTCCTCCTCCTTCTCTGCCTCTCTCTCCTCCTCCTCTTCATCTTTCTCACCTCTCGCTCCCCGTCAAACCCCGACCGGGCCCTTTCTCTGTCTAAAACCCTAACCCCTACAAATACCCCTAGTTACCCATTTAGCCCTTTTGATTGCCTGAAATCCCCACAAACTCACCCTGTGATTGCCAACGTCGTAGAGAACCTCAAGTACCCATTTCTCTACTCCCTCTCGGATTTCGGGTCATTGCCTGATAAGCCTCACAAGAACATCGTGAGATTGCTGAAAGGGAAGCCCTTTAGGAAGCCCGATATATCGGAGACAATTCAGGAACTATTGGAAGGAATGAAGGGACGGCGCAATGGGTTGGTGCTGGATGTGGGTGCCAATGTGGGAATGGCTAGTTTTGCTGCTGCGGTCATGGGATTTAGAGTGTTGGCTTTTGAGCCTGTTTTGGAGAACTTGCAGAGGATTTGTGACGGTATTTGGTTCAACCGAGTTGGGGACTTGGTTACTGTTTTTGAGGCCGCTGCCTCTGATCAGATTGGAAACACCACTTTTCATAAGGTAAGGTAAATGAGAGCTTTGGTTCAATTTATTATGAATGTCGGTTTAATCTGATTATTGAGAACTTGCAGTTACTGCAATTTGTGGTTTTTCCGGGTAATGTTTTATGACTGATCAAAGGTCTATGTTGTTCAAAGGAAGCAAATGGCTATATTGCTTAAGTTGAAGTGAATGATATAATACCTGACATCCCAGTTAATTAACATTATCAGTTCACAGCAATTCAAAGATGAGGAAAGAGTGCTCTGTCTTTAGACTTTAGTTGTAGCCCTATGATAACATCAAATAAAATTTCATGGGGCTGTGTCCTCTTTAGCATCGATGGTTGTGAAACCTTTTGATTAAGTTGTGGCAGATCTTAGTTTGTTCATTTATATGATTTTACAACACTAAAATTGTCAGTGGCCTCAGACTCTCATTTACAAATTCTCTTCATGCAACTTTGAATTCTTTATTGTTCATGAGTTGCTCTAATTTGATGTCTGAGAATTTTTCTTGATACTCTACTTTCTATCTTCTTTTGCTCTAACACTCATCAAAACCATTCTTTATGCCATCAGCTGGTAGGTCGACTTGATAACAGTGCTGTTTCAGCCACTGGTGCCAAGCTTGCATTCAAGTCCAATGAAGAAATAGCAGTTCAAGTGAGGACCATTCCTCTAGATGAACTGATTTCAGACTCTGTGCCTGTGCTTCTGCTCAAAATTGATGTTCAGGGTTGGGAATATCATGTATTAAAAGGCGCCGCAAAATTGCTTTCAAGGAAAAAAGGGGAAGCCCCCTACCTTATTTACGAGGAGGATGAACAGTTGTTGCAAGCTAGCAACAGCAGCTCTAAAGAAATACACAATTTCCTCCGCACTGTGGGGTATAGTAGTTGCATGCAGCATGGTACAGATGCGCACTGCACCAAGGATTAGCGTACTGGATGGTTTCAGCTGATGTTTCTTCATTTTTTATTACCTGGAAAGAATTTGTTAGTTAGAAAGAGATAATGACCCAGCTATACCAGTATTCTTAGAGCACCTCAGTTTTCAGCTTCTTTTATGCCAAGTTGCTGCTGCTGGAGCATCCAACTCAAAACTCAAATCAGAGAGAACCACGATGGAATTGCCGAGCCTTCATTCTGGATCCATTTTATTGCCAACAGTTCATTCATTCATATTTCAGCTATGTGCATTGGGGGCTTTTCAATTGTAACTTATTTTTTCTCATGTATTTATGTGCCAATTTTGTTGCGTCCATTTCTTGCGGTAGCAAGTGTTAACATTTCTTTCCATCGAAACTAGAGAAAAAGATATTGGAGAGAAAAGTCCCTTTGAAGATGTGAGAAGTCTTGAATCATATGACCTTGATTTAGGAGAAGGTGACTAGTATATAATTACCAATACAAATAACAATTAATCTCTAAGGTACACTACTATCTAGAGAATTATTTATATACTGCCGGTGCACCTCAATTACAAAATATATGGAAGTGTATCAGATTATGAATACTGTGTACAATAGTCTCTATGGTGAAATATAAGCACATGAGCTTCAATTGGTAGCAACCTCTGTTAACCTGCAAGATAAAACAACAAAGGCATAAGTGAGAGGGTTGTTTGGGGGGGGGGGGGAAGGCAAAACTAGATGCTGAATCTTGGAATATTTTGTCATACCTCTCAATGCTGACGTGCAGAACCGCAAATGGACTGCAAGGTCGCAGCGACCATGAAGCTCCAGGCTTTAGGGAACTTTAGGTCCGCTGGTTTTTGAAGGGCCAGCTCTCTCCACCATGACATCATAAAGTTGCCTACCATTCTATTCTCAACAAAAAAGGTAGAGCGTGTATAGTTGTGATGAAAATAAATTCAAACCCCACAATCAATAAACACAAAACAGCATTCCTTTATTCCTATTTTGTACTCCATCCTTAAATCTAGTACACCAAGCCCATTTCTTAGGTTTCCACCGCAAGCAGCATTCTAGAAACCCAGACCCTTAAACTATAGTTCTATGATATACTTACAAATATTACAGGGAAGAAGTGTACTTGTCCTTCAGGTTTTGTTTGCGTCTCCTTGAAGTAAACCAAAATAGGGAAATTTGGCCACCACAGTTCCCAGTTCACAAACTTTGAATATCTGTTGCAAGTCAACGGTAAGTGTCATCCTATTAATCCCTCAAGCTTGGACGGGGAGTACATGGTACTTACTTCCAATGATTATTTCTGCCCACAAATACATTTTCACCTGAATCTTGAAGCCGGTCACCTACTTTTACTTCCTACAACAAGAAGTATCGCACGTTCACCATTTGAAAATTAAGTCTTTTGCTCAGCCAAACCAACAGAAGACAAGATAGGCTGCACACATTTGGAAAGTGCTTTCAGGTTTAAAAGGTCCAAACTCCTGAGAATACAAGGCGGCCTAAGGACTACATCTGGTAATAGGCTGCAATACCAAATTGCAGAAGTATTCATTCCCAGAACAAAACAGAAGAAAGTATTGGGAACTAAATTATTGGTCTTTGTTTTCAATGTTTTGAGCTGGGTTATTCCTATTCTATCAGCTTGTCAATGTTAGTGCTTCTAGGGATGGGGACAGAAAGAAAGACAGAGAGCTACTATAGCTTGATTCATTTGAAATTTCACTAGCAACAACCAAGCTTGTGTACACTATGATTTGCATACAAACCAAATTGATAATATGATTAAGAACTAAGGCTACTTCTGAGAAATTCAAATGTGGCATGGCAGTGTTAAGTCTCTGCCAACAAAATACAATTGCTCTCAATCAGTTGAGATGGCAAAAATATCAACCAGAATGCAAGGGCACCAAGGACTTTATTGTGCAAGTCTTGGCACAAAAAATCCAGTTGATTGTCACAGAGATGATAAGATTACAACAATATTTCACCTTTTTCCAAAAATTAATCAAAAAATAATAAATGCGGGAAAAAAAAAAGAGCGAACTTACAAGAGCCTCATTGTCAAAAACAAATCTCACTCTAGTAGTCTGCAAGCAAGAAACAAAGATTAAATTCTTTGTTTCCCCTTAGATTAGCAGATAACATAATAGCTAGTACCATAAAAAATAAAAATAAGCCAGTGAATCAAGAAGATATCATCCAAGTAGAAGTGGTGTTTGTGAACCATTCTATCTTGCACAACAGGTGTAACCATTGACACAACAAAAGGATGACAATGTGGACCTTACCCCCCATATTGTCACTCATGATTACCTGGAATAATAGCAGCAATCCCAGGAGGCCAACAGGTGCAGCTGGCAACACATTATTTTTATAAGCTAATCCACTAGCTAAACCTGTTACAACCGAAATATTAGATCACCCATGTGAACTAACCCACAATAAACACACTCTTTTCTTAGGAAGGACAATGATAACTTCTATTGGATTTAGTGGACCAACCAAATGAACACCAAACTCAAGCTGATTCCATCGAAAAAAGCAAACCCTTACTTCCCCGGCATGGATGCAAGATACACACATTTTTTCAACAAAATTAAAGAACTTGATCAATAATCATAATAGCCACAAAGTGTACATATACAATATTGCAGATATTTACAGATGGCCATGGATAATTTGGCATGAATATTTCCATGTTATTCACCACTATCTAAAAAGAGAAACCAGGTTTAGAATCCTTTGGTTGTAAAAATACCACTTAGAAAAGTATCAGTTAGTTATTTTGTACAACATTTCAAACAAAATACACCAAACGCAATCCCAATAAACACAAGGAAGATCCAAATAAGGTTCTGGTGTACGAACCAAGTAGGACGGCTGGTATCCGGTAATCTGGATCAGGAATAACAGTCTCTCTCTTTTGTAGCTTTCTTGCAAGATGTTCCAAACATGAAAAACAACAATTACAAATCAAGATTTCACGAAATTGAAGTAAACCCATTTCTAAATACCCATTAAACCAGGTGTCTCTACTTGGCCACAAAGGACCTAAATCGAGCAATTGTACTAAAAAAAATTTTAACTTCCCATGAATACAGATAACTTCTCAAATTCAGGAAAAAAGTATTTTTTTTAACCAAAAAAAAAAAAGGTATGTTCGGATTACTAAAATTACTGTGCGCAAACACTAAACGAAATTAAGGTAGGAGGAGAGGGGGTGGAGGGTGGGAAAGCGTCGTAAACCACTGAGGCAATCAAGAAACGGTCTTTGCGGATGCTGCTAATGTTTCTCCTCATAACAACTTCATTGTACAGCTTTATTCCAAGGAATGAACTCCTAAGGTTCACCGCTAATCCATGCAGTTCTCCCTCTGTTTCAGACAATGAGCATAACCAAAAGAATGTGATAACCAAGCAGCCCAACACTAACTCAACAAACAAACAAACAAACCCAGTAATGTATTTCACTTTGTCCTCTTAAACGGAGTATTCAAATTCAAGAAAAATAACCAAAATTTGAAAAAGAAGAAGAAGAAGAAGCTTACTGTTTGAAGGGAGAATGCAAGCAGTGGATAACAGAGCGCTTGTCATCATTTTGTGGCTTTTTACAATTTCTCTGCTTTTCGACGAGCCCTTGCCTTCCTGCAAATTAATTTTGCTCCCCCCCCCCAAACTATTATTGACATCAATGCCCTTTCCTATGTGAAGGCCACGTCGGATCGGACACACTGAGCGCCTTAATTAATTACAATCAATGTAAGAACCATATAAAGGAGGGAGAGGCCATTTATGTAAAATGACGAGGATGGTTGTCTCGTTGCTCTCGCGGGGGAGGCCAAGTGAAAGTGAGCCTTTCCTTTTTATCTTACGATGATGTTATTGATAACCCCCACACACTCCCCCATTCCTTTAACTAACTCTCTGGGTTTTTTTCCTTTTTTTTTTTTTTTTTTTTTTGTTAATTTAGGGGAAGTCTCTTCCTCTGTACTCTGTGTGTTCTTTTCCAAAAACAAAAGTTGCTTCGACAAAGAACCCGATATCTAGATTTCTCTTTGATATGGAAAGCTAAAGAATTTGAACTCCCATAAAATGAGGAACTGCAGCAGCTGGAAGGATTGGCTCCAGAACATACACATTGAGAGCTTAGCCAAAGATTGTTGGAGTAGAAAAATGCTTCTCATCTAGCTAACAAGAAGTGCTTGTCGCCAAATGAATGCTGGAACATTTTATCTGATCAGTATTATTCCGGAGTCGGTTTGGATTTAAAAGCAAATGTTGGTTACTTCTTTAACCAATTACTGATATGAGTAAACGAGGGCATGACTCCGAATCAAGAATCCACGAAATTACCCGTATCCCATATCCTGGATCACATTCCTTGAAGGGTCTTTTATTATTATTATTATTATTTCCTCGTTTTAACAGGCTACATACAGAGAGTGACCAGAGCATCCTACCAAATAGAATTGCCTCTGCTGATTGTGAATTGTTGTCCTTACTACTTATATATCCACAGGGATAAATTCCCGTGCACAAGGATGTCTGTTACATGTTTTGTTGGAAAAGAGTCTTACAAAGAAGAAGAAAGGGAGGATATAAACATTGAATACTTATTTTGTGGCAATATACACAGTTACAGGGACATAAACCAGTTATCACACATTATGACAATATCAGACGTAGGATGTCCCCTGAATACTTGAACGATTTTTCAGTTTCTTCCAAACAATGATTCTTCTCATCTCTGGTCCAGCTCTGAGCAATCGTACAAACAAATAATACATGTATTAGTGATCAGGTGAAGAACTAGTGTGAATGGTGGAAAAAAATGTAGCCATATTAGTGTTTAGATATTACAATCTGGAACTTGGGATTCCAGGAAAGCCAGACAGAGGGAAGTCGAGTAAGAGAATTCAAAGAGTAAAGAGCTACCTCAGCAACTTTATTCAATTTGTCCCTGACATTCTGCAACAGCTGGGGAAGCTCACCATCCCATTTATAGAATTGTAACTCCTTGTTATTAAGTATCTTCTCTGCTACCTAATACAAGAGTACATGGAGAATATGAGCACAGTATCTTGCATGCAGAAATGCATATCATTTTTCTCTAGGTACCCAAAAAAAAAAGGCAACTCTATCAGTATAAATTAGTAAAATCAACGTTGCAAAGTACACACTCTAAGTTCTTCAGAACAACTACGTCCCAATGTTGATCAAACCATGAGGTAGATAAAGCCAATATACATAGCCAGATCCATAACAAGATTGTGTACCTTCAAGTATAAGGTAAATGATGTTAACATCTGTGTACCTTTTTCCCAATCATTCGGCCACCAGCACTGTGAGCAAAATATATATTGTAGAAGTGGCAAATAAATGCTTGAGGATCCTTGTTGGACAATTCCTTCAGATACTCTGCATACATGCTTCCTGGAGAAGAAGGTTCAGGAATGGCATAGCCTTGCTCTTTGAACCACTCCAAATCTTTCGCCAACTTTTCAGATCTTTCCAATCCAGTGTTTTGGAACTCAGCATCTATGGGGAAAAACAGCTTAGAGATATATAACTCTATTCGTAGACAAATCAACCAGTTGATTTTTGAACATATTTAATGTTTTGAACTTATCTCAATTAACAATTTGCAAAAATTGACACAAGAAATATGCAATTAGTATGCATCAAAACATATCAGATTCCAACAAATAATTAATAAAGACCAGAGGACAAACAGAGACAAGAAAGCTAGAATAGCAGCAAAATGATCAACAACCCCCATGGACATCCAAATGGTGAATTAAAAAAGAAAACAACTTTTGAACGATAAAGAATATGTGGCAAAAAGGAAACAACTCCAGCAAATTCCTCAGTTCCTCTAATAATACAATATGAGTACTCAAGTGTCTGCTCTAGGTGATTTGGTGGGGGTGGGAGACTGGGAGTGGGGAGATACCAGAACGGAGACTGTCTGTAGTGCTACATTGCCGAAAGAGACCCATCTGCCAAAATGCAAAACCTTCAATTGGAGTCCCGACTACCAACAGATGGTTCGCACAACGCTAGCAAAGCCAACAATCCAGAAATTTATATTGCGAAAGATGGATGTCCCTCAACAATGAGTCATTCAAGCAATTGATGGGCAATCGACTAAACGTACTAAAATTCTTTGTTTCCTCAAATCAAACAAGAACGATATTATGGTAGAGAACAGAAGATTGAAACCAAAGGACCGAGGTAAATTCTCAAAACACCAAGGAAAAAAGTTTAAAAAAAAAACCCAGCGAACACTCCCAAAAGGAAAGAGACCAACGCAGACAACAAAAGGGAAACACAAAGGATTTAAAAAAGATTAAAAAAAAAACACTTACAAAAAGGAAAAGCCTCATTCTGAACAATCTCTTCAAGGGTATCATAAACTAACTTGCTATCAACCAGGAATCTCAAGTACCCATCAACAGTAGGCTCCCACATGGGCACCGCCCGCTCCTCTGGCTGCTCGACCTCCTTCTCCCCTTCCTTGGTCTGCTCCCTCGTGTGCAACTTCATGGCGACAGACCTCATCTCCTCCACAAACCCCTTAGTCTCTCTGGGATACCGCCTCTTCTGGGGCTTCTCAGCCGTCGTGGCAGCCACAACGCCAGCAGCTTTCAAGGGCATTTTGGCCGCTCTTTGAGAAACGGATACTTTGAATTGAAAAGACACCCCTTTTGTGACAACCCCAGATTGGAATTTTGGGCTGGGAAGAGAAGGAGAGGGTTTGATAGGAAGATTGGTGTTGTTAAACAATGACTTGGGTTGATAAATTCGTGCAAAAGAAGCCATCTTTTTGAGTGAATAAACGAGAGATGATTGGAAAGAAAGATTTTAGTTTTCAACGGAGATGGAGTGCACGGCAACTTATGATTAAAGAAAAAATACTGAAAATTGAGAATTCAGAAAGAGAGAGAGAGAGAGAGAGAGAGAGAGAGAGAGAGAGAGAGAGAGAGAAGGGTGTTTTGGCAGTTCAAGTACCCTTCTTCAAGACAAAGTGATAGTGTTCGTGTATTTTAATTTAATTTAATGGGGACAAATAGAAATTAAATTTATTGATTTAGAAAATTATAATAGGCTCAATTTTTATGAATTCCTTTGTACGTCACAAATTGTAAAATTAATATAACATTTTAGCTTTTATAATTATAATATAATTAAAAATAAAAAGTATTTTTTGGGGTACAAAAATTACAAACTTATTAAATTAAATATATATATATATATATTTACTGTCATGACTAATTTCTTGTGATATTAAAAAAATATTACTGTGTAATGAGCTTTAGGACAAGACAAAATCATGGCGGTAGTGTCGTAGTTTCCGTTTCTCGGACTTCCGCTTTTGCTCTCCGCATATCAATTGCTCTTTCTAAATCCAACTAATTAATTAGTAGATTTTTATAAACAAATTATTCTCAGACAAATAACTCTCAAGTGCTTCAAGGGTCGTGTGAACTTGTGCCCTTTATCTAGGCCCGACTTCGGTTCCCGATCGGGTTGAGGAACCGGCCCGGCGTTCACGATTGAACCGTAACCGTTTTGTTTTTGTTTTTTGTATAAATTAATCCGCCAGGCAAAATATCCAGACCGGACCAACAACATGGCAGAGTTGGCAAGCCTTGACATGTTTAGAGAATGAAGGATCCACTCAATGATCCTCAAATGAAGCAGCAGGAATGGCCATCGCACAGCCGCCGCTACCTGGAATCTTCATGTCAGAATGCAAGGAAAAAATGGCTTTCCTGAATCTTCAAACAGAGCTCTTGTATATGGCATCATGATTCCCACAGTAGTTCCTGAATCTTGTGCTTATATTGGAACAATTAAGT
The DNA here is from genome assembly GCA_021464305.1 of Kandelia obovata. Classification (NCBI taxonomy): domain Eukaryota; kingdom Viridiplantae; phylum Streptophyta; class Magnoliopsida; order Malpighiales; family Rhizophoraceae; genus Kandelia; species Kandelia obovata. The sequence goes on from CM038481.1 coordinate 287,017, forward strand.
GAGGCATAGAACACCTTACACCGTTGTTGTCCCTGAGACATGCATAATACTCAGGAAACAAAAAAAAAAAGAAGATTTAAATACAAAATGGTTAACAAGAGAACACGATATAATGGCAGACTGATCCTATTTTTTTCCCACCAAAATATTTTTTAAGACTTGGCTACTTGTTCCAGTATAGGAACTTTTTTCCAAGTATCGTCCAAGCCGCTCAACTGCAGAGGTGGCAATGAAAAAACACTGACAGTGGAACTCCCACTCCTGATTTCTTTCAAAACCCGCAGTGCTGAGATTGTGCTCTTCATATACGAACTCTCCATATGCTCTATCTCTACAAGTTGCTTCAGAATTCTGATCGTTCCATCATTTTCAGTTGCTGCAGAAGTTGAAGGAACGGACGGTTCACCCCACTCCACTGCTCCCACCGAAAATGCTGGTTCATTCACGGGGAGAAGTCGATCGAGCATTGTCTCACATTCCTTCACGAGCTTGTACAGTAAGTCCGTTGTGAAGAAAGGCTGCTGCAAGACCTTCTGGATGAAGGGTAAGCGAATGAGGGCACCAGTTCTCTTCTCATACTTTTTAAGTATTTTCACCAATCCTGTCAAAATCAACAGCAAGTTAGTCCACAATATGCTTCAGACAACAAGAATCCTTGTATCGAAGTCAAGAGTAGGATTGTGCGAACAACAATTTTGAGAAGAGACTGTCTCAACAGATTCACGGACCAAAACTTTATCATTTCAAATCAAACATGATGGCAATTTCAAGTTACCTGTGTAGTTAAGGGCACTATAATTCTCAAGTAAAACCATCTCTCCATGGAAGTCTACTACCTCCTTTCTAATTTTTGTCATCTCTCCATTGGAGTCTTTTGTCTCTGCCAACTCATCTTGCAATTCCTGCATCACATTTGTGGAATTATGATACTCCACTTAGATTTCAGCCAAGCCTAAAGCACGCATTCCTTTCCTTTTCAAGGGAATGCAGCAAAACGCAAGAAAGGAATAACACTTTGAAGCCCAAACGCAAGTCAGTAAGTAAAGCATAACATCCACATAACGTGTTCTTGTTGACCTCAGTTCATAAGCTTACCAATGTAAGATACCATACCGCCCTGGCACTCATAAAATAAAACATCAAGCATTTTCTGTTTAAGATGTAAATCAAAATTTCAAATTGTCATGCCGCTCTAGACGGTAATATCTCAAACATCTTTACATACCCCTCCCAATAATAAAAATAATAGTAATAATAATTAACGTGGGTACAGCCAGTTGAAGAAAACTCAGCAAGCCTCTTAATTGAAAAAGGTAAAAGATTTGACAGCTGGAAAATCTATTGTCCTCAACGGCAACCCGCCAAAGAAACTAACGGCCTCAACTGCTCGTTACGGTAACCTTTTGTTCACTCGGCTCACTCCAACCGATCCAATATCTATATGGAGATCCAAAATTCAACGGCACCGTTTCACTCAAGGTCCATCATTCGCACTATTTACCTGTTTTTTTTTTTTTAATATATTTTTATTAAACTCCAATAGGAGGCCCAATCACTTCTACTTTCTAGATAACTGGTTTATTATGGATCAATAATCTAATTATAGATAATCAAATCAAGCTCCTCACTATATACAGTTTTCTCGGAAACCAAACAGAACTTAACCCGTTTTTAGGAATAGAAAGAAAGAAAAAAACAGAGAGAGAAAAAAAGAACATACCTTCAATCTGATGATGTACTCTTCCTCCTTCTCCATGAAGAAGGCGTTGAATTTCTCGAGCTCATTCTCCAACAGATTGACAAAATCGATCTCCACTTCCGTCATTCCTTCTTTATCACCGGCGTCCAATCTCGGCCGCTTACTGGGGCCATCTCCGCCTTTCTTAGGTCCTATGAGCTTCAATCTCTTCTTCAGCTCTTTGTAAGAGAGGAACTTGTCTCGCCATTCAGGCAAAGTCTCCTCGATCTGGTTGCTAAGGCTCTTCCCAAACTTCATGACTCTTTATTGTGAGCTGAACGGTTAGTTGTCCGGTTAATGTCTGTCAGGCTGCCGAGAAATCAGAGGAATATAAAGGGCGTTGTGGCGAGAGAATGAAGATGAGGAGACGCAAAGGTGTAGGGGTGGGTGTGATATAACGGTAAAGGCAGGAATATTCCCCCCGGGGGCCAAGGGGGGTGGTGGGGGCAGTATTGGAATATCCGAGAGTATATCTCTCTTTTTATTCCCACATCCCAGACCCCCAAAAAGAAAAATGGAAAGTGCCGCGTGATATCTGTGCGCTCGCGCGCGCCGGGGATTTAATTATCCATATCCTACTTTTTATTATTATTAGTACACTATTTTACTATTTTAAGAATTTATTATAATTTATTTTTATTGTCGGGAGTTCCCAGTGAGGCAGGTATCGAATCCTAGCTTTCCTGCTAAGCATATTATCTTTATAACAATATTAAAATAAGCTGAAAATATATATATATGTTATTTAAATCTAAGGTTTAATTATCGTAAACTTTAAGATTTGTGTTGGCTAATAAATTGTTCCGAAGAAACTGGAAAATGGAAAAAAGTGACTAATAAATTAAAAAGACGTAAGGATTAAATTATGCCTGTGCTCTGAATTTGTGTTTGACTGAAAATCGAAAACAGAAAAATCTGAGTTTGAAAAAAAAAAAAAAAAAAAAAAGATGGTGGATATGTAGTGGTGAAGCCGAGCCAAGCGACTTTTGCTCATTTATGACGCAAGGAATAATCCAATGGCACGAAAGAATATCCATATTCTTCCTCTCCAATGCTCCCTTTCGTTGTCACCTCAGGGCATGGGACAAAGAGGTCTTCTGTTGGTTAATTTTGGGGAGAAATTTCAAAGGTCCGGGGTGACTTTGTAGGCTTCGCCACACCGCCCCCCCCCCCGCCCGCCCGCCCCGTTTACTAAGGGCAGAGGATTCGGATCTCTCGGCGGGGATATTGTCTTCTTTTCCCCTACCTTATCATCGACACAACCCACCCTTGTTTTAAAAATTTTGGCCAATATGCAAGGCCTTCCGTTGCTAATTTTCCTATCTTTTGTGAGTAATTTTTCCCATTTTTGCTTCTTCGGTTCGTAGGTGCACGTCTTCAAATGGACTAGTGGTCTAGACTTGTGCTTGGATGTATTGGCATAATTATTGGGTTTCTTTTTCCTCCTATATGATGGGCTGTTTTTCAGTTGATGCATAGAGAGACCTCCCCATGGGAAATGGTAGATTCCCATTTTAATTCTCGCAAGAATTGGCTCCAAGTAGCTTGTTCATAAAAAGGAATGCGTTATATATGTATATATATGTGTGTGTGTAAAATGAGATCAACGGCTTAACAACTCGCCCAATGTTTGCAACGCTCAAGCGGAAAATGCTAACCCAAATAATCCCATCGTAACTAGAAGTCAATTAAATTTCTCTCTCTCTCTCTCTCTCTCACACACACACACACACAACTATTTATATATTTATCTTCCCGTGTATCAATGGATTATATTTTCCTGCACAATAATAGTAAACAGGAATCATTAGTCTCCCACAAAATGAAGACGACATCTCATGTTCTTCTTCTTCTTCTTCTTCTTCTTCTTCTTCTTCTTCTTCTTCTTCTTCTTCTTCTTCTTCTTCTTCTTCTTCTTTAATTTCATAGTGCTTTGAATTCTCTCAAACCTGTACAAACAAGAAATCACCTAAACTTTCATCTAATAGCAATATTCTAATAAAACTACATCCTTTTTTTCTTTTCTTTTTTTTTTTTCAACTCTGATTAATCAAGTCTAACTTTTATCTAATTCTTAATTTACTTTTCATCCTCTCAAGACTCCAATCAATAAACCTTAATATAACATCCATTACACACACACACACACACACACATGGATTATTTTCTTCAGGAAAAAGTAATGACGCTGTCTCCGGTATGAAAACTTGACGAGTGTGTCGCCGGCTGCGACTGGTCGTCGGAGGATAGAGTAGAGAGCTTGAGAGTCAAAGGCAAAGGGTGTTTTGGGATCGTCTGATTCAAGTTGAGATCAGCCATTTTTTGAACATGTAGGAACAGGATGCGGCAGGATTGGTATCGGACGGATGGGCTTGAGCGATGTCTCAGTTCGGTTGCTCAATACTTATGCGACCTTCTCCATGGAGTCCTCACCCGGCGAAGGGTATTAGAACCGGGCTCAGTGTTACCGGTAAAGGCGACAAAGCAAAGTCCCCCGAGCAGCAGCTGCGTTACAACTACATTTTCTTGCCGGATTCGGTCTTCTTCCATTGACAGTGCCGATGTGAAGCCTACCATATCGTTGGTAATGTCAAAGAGACAATAATAGTCCCTGCTTAGTTCGGGGAAAAATATTACGGTTGAAGCGTTCATAAAGTAATTAAGCGGGAATCACTCTTCCATTAAATTTTTGGGCTTATGCGTCCATTCCTGACCCAGCTGAATGGGTTGCAGCCGAATTTTTTCTGATTCCCAAATAGACCAGACCCTTAAGTGGGGCCAAGCCCCAATCTAGATTGAAACTCTCTGACTCGACCAGTTTGAGGCCGAAGTGGCGCACAATATGAGCTGGGTCTGAACGAAGCAAAACCCAACAGCGTTAATGCCAACGACCATTCATGACATCTAACTGTTGATAACTAACGACCATTCGTGATCTCTAGAGGGGCGGGGACTACAACGCCGTCAAGAGTCTTTGCTTTACGTAAGGCTCGATGGGCGGCTGGCTTCTTTCAATGACTTCAGCAACACAAAATCTTCAAGGGAAAGCGCCAGCGGTATGCTCTGGAAGAAGTTGGTACAGTTTGAAAAGAGGATCTCACCTTCATTTCATTTGAACAAGTAAAAGTTGTCTCGATCCGAGTGGGAGTAGCTCTTCTACCGAAGGATAATAAGAAACCGGCCTAAGAAAATGCACACGGGCCACAGAGCATTGCTAAACATATATCTAAAATTATACAATTTTAAAGATTATTAATAATTTTTATTCAGTATTATAAATTTATCTCTTTATAAATTTAATATAATGACATATCCTATTATATAGTATGTATGAATAGCATATATATATATATATATATATATAGAACTATAAGAAATCACTCTTACTTTTTTTTTATAAATAAAAAAAAAAAAAGTTGAAGACATAAAAAGCCTTCCCCAGTTCTCCCGATCAATAAACCTTCGAATTTTCCAAAATTTATTTTTTTGACTTTTGGTATTAGAAATCCAGAGGTTTTCACGAGTGCACGCATGACCCAGGAGCTGTTCCCCACTTTTCTAGAATTCGTGGCCGCAGGTTCACGGACTATTTATATGAATGTTGTTTTTAAAAATGTTTCGCTATTCGGCGATCATCAGCTTGGGGTTTGGGGGACTATTCAGTGTTGGTAAGCATAGATGTGATAGAAAAATACTAGTACCCAACTGGACAACGGAAGGAGGTAAAAGGGTTTTTCAACACCGACTTGATGGGAATTGAATTGAGTGCTTGAAAGCGAAAGAAAGAAAGCAGGGCCACCTTTTCTCATTTGTCACCAAAGGTATCTTTCTTTCTAATTTACAATTTTCACGACAAAGCCTAATGATATGATATAAAATCATCATCATAATAATAATAATTTTTTTATTTTTTCCCCATCTTTAAATGAATCCCGCAGGCATCTCCAATCTCGACGGCATTCGAGGAAGGTCACTCCCAAAACCTAGAATTTATTATTGAGCTTGTCCAGCAATATCCACACGCGCTATTTCTTCTCCGTGGAATCACTCTCTACTTGTCTTCCAGGAAACTTCGGCAGCAGTAGTATTATTGCAAATACAACCTACTTTTTTTTGTTTTTTTAACTTGGTTTCTAATCGGGTCAAACAGAGAAAATATAAGATAGCCACAAAACCTAATTTTTTTGTTGTGCACCAAAAGCTAGCAAACTAAACGTGGAACTAGAGAATAATTAATGGTGATGGGGAGACGTTATTAATGGACTGCCCAAGACAAAAAAAGTGCCAATTCAACAAAAATTGAGAGAGGATATGCGGGATCGAGTAAAACCCATATCTTAAAATGCCTTGCTGCAACTAACCTAAACAACGATTTGTTTTACTTTTGTCAAAATAATGTTTTCCATGTTAGCTGGTCGACATTTATAACCATACCCAAACAAAATCGCTGTTTGTAGTTGCCAATCCAACATGCTCAGTTGCTCACCGTTTCCGCAACCCCACCGATAGAGTCAAACAATGATTAGGAAGAGGTTCGACTTCCAGACCCACCGGCAAAGGGAGGGTGTCCATCGCTTGCCGGCCAGACTTCCCCAGTCCATTTGAGGCCTTTCGGCCTACAATAAGATATTCCCCCTCTGAGTCCTCTTGCAAGATGCAGCTTACATCAGCCGAGAAAGCCTTTCCTCTGACGTATGGTGCACGAGCAACAATTTTTTTTTTTAAAAAAAACGATGCTCACATAAATCCAAGAAGACCCTGCCATTTCTTCCTCAATTTCTCTCTGTAATATCAAAATCATGAACCATTGGATGCAACCATACACCATTGGGCACGTTAATTTAATTTCCCCCGGGCAAGAGCAACTACCTTGGTGTATTAATTTATTTTATCCTCGTTGTCTGTCCCCGTGTTGAAAAAGAAAGAGCGAGTTAAAACTACCTAGATAATACCCCACAAGAGCATATTCTCATTCGCACACACTTTATTCAGCTTCTGTCGTCAGTTCTTTCTTCTCTTCATTAGCCATGGCCTCCTCAGTACTGTGCTCACAAGGAGTATTCCTTGCCACCGCCATGGCCGTCTCTGGCACCGTAATTCTCTTGGCTTTTCGCCTCCAGAAGTCTCTCACTGTTGACCAAATTCCTCAGCCTTCTTCTGATTCACGGCAGGCTTTGCGATCCTGTATCTCTTCAGGTATGTCAAGAAACACCCCTGTCCTCTCTCTTCTCTTTGTATCTCTATGCATAGCGGTGTGCATGCAAAGAAACATATTTGGTGTCTTATTACGCATAATTGGGAACGTGGTTTCTTTTTTCTTGCAAATTGACGTCTTGATCTTAAAGTGACATCTTTTTTTTAAAAAAAATAAAATAAAATAAAATAAAATTTTCATCATCTTTTCTGGGTTATGATGGTTGTGAAGAGGGAAAGAGGAGGAGGAAGAAGAAGAGGGTGCACTTTGCAAAGGATGTGGTGGATCCGAGAGGGAATGGGGAGGAGTTCAGGAGAAGGCATGGTACGAGCGGTGTTGCAAACAATTCCTTTTCTTCTCCTAAGCACAATAACGTTGTTGGTGATGGTGGCAAAGTAAGAGGAATGCCTGCAAACAGAGTGGCTCTTTACAATGGGATTGTTAGGGATCGTCTAGTTCACCAATTGGCCTACTTCTATTAGTTGAGATTGCTCCTACTGTACAATATTTTCTTCTTTTTTTTTTTTTTAAGTCCAAGCTTGCACATTATATTTTTTTCTTTCTTTCTTCGTTTAACAAATTTCCACTCATCTTTTACAAGCTGGAAGGAGGGATGGGCCCACTTGGTTTCTCTTTAAACTAATTGGATACGGTGTAGATCCTCCGCCGAGAGGATCCTAATTGTGATTTTGGGGATAACTTTGCTGTGGGCTTTGTTCATAATTATAAATATCCAAGAACAGATATCCAGAACAGAATATTCTCTGTTTGAACCTTTTCATTTGTTGCACTACTCACCGTGGGATGTAATTAATTGTAGAAATGTTGTTTCTTTCTTTTCTTTTCTTTTTGTTAACTCTATCGAGCAATAGTAAGGATGATATTTTAAACGGAAGTCATGTATAGACGTTTTACAGTTTGGTGTCAGAAGCTTTTGCTGACCTTTTGTCTCTTATTCTTTTATGCAACTGCAAAAGATTAAACCCTCGATTTCCTACGATTACAAGATAAATTGGTCTGAATTCTCAAAACGAAGCATGCCTTTTATTTATTTATTTGTAAGTTAACACCTCTCTGCATCTTGGCCCTTAATTGGGTGGGTAAGACTAGATCAAAGGGAAAATAATATGAGCTATGAGTCGCTTTTAACGGATGAATTATGAACTTCCACACACCTAAAAGCATCACTACATAGATGTCGACATTGTGTGCTTTATGTGGCCCTTTTAGACACTGAACTCATCGGTCACCACGTGTGGAAGTAAGTGTACATCCAATATTTTTGGGTAGTTAGCAATAATCGCTGCATACATGCATGTGTGAACACAGTCGTCCTTTGATGGTTCGTTCCATCACAGCCCATATTACCCATTTTCTCTCTTCTTCTTTTTATTTTTTTAATTTTTTTTAGTTTTTATTTAACAGGTTAAAAAAGTGTTTTACAGCATGTACATGTGAGTTGAGGTCATCTCTTTTATGAAAAAAACCCATATGTTCACTCTGTTCCGTTCATGTATCATTTCCTTTATTTAAGCGATATGAACAAAAAAAGAGAGAGAGAAAAAAAGAAACTCACAATATTAGTATTATTCTTATATTGTTATATACACAAATCAGACAAGGTTTAAGGAGTTATGTCTAATTTGTATTTTCAACTGTGCTGCAATAATTGATTTCAGTCATGTAACCATCTTTCGCTCCCTCTCCGTATCGTTCAGTTTATCAACTGTCCTTCATGTGCAATATTTTATTCATCTGGAAGAATGTGATTCAGGATAGCTACTTGCCTCTGCCTTAACTTTGCGTAGCATTTTGATCCTTCTTCCCATTACCAAAAATCATTTAAGGCCAAAAAAAAAAAAAAAAAAAAGAAAGTTGGGGTCGAGAAGTCAGCTGATGGGACGCGTAGTAGGTGACTGTTGGAGACAAACAAAAGCAGAAAAATGCGTAACCATCTAGAACAACAGAATGGGCAACTGGAATTTTTGGTTCTGTGCAACCTTGTGGGGACTTCAATTTGTGGCGTCCTGCATATTCTTTCCATCAAATTGTTTGTTATTGCAAGTACTTGATTATATATATATATATATATATTTCCATTCAATTAAAAAATCATGTTTTTAAATTTAATTATTATTTATTTCCTTATATTTCCCTACTGTTGCATACTTGGCCATGTTAAGACATTACAAGTTTTTTGCTTTTTTTTTTTTTTTAATCTTTATTTATTTTTTGGATGAGAAGGCAGAAGAGTGCAAGAAAGCTGCCATCCCCATCCAACCAACCTACCCTTTGAAGCGTTTGACCAGACATCCCCCCAGTTCCTTCCGCACCAATGAAAAGAGAGGGGATTTCTTCACACTTGGATTGCAATTGGATACATCAAGTGAAATCTATCCAGAGAAGAGCCCGGCTAATGCCAGAAAGCCGACAAAATTTGATATTTTTCATGCATATGGTGGAGGAAGATTTCTGTACAAAAAGGGCTGTGCAAGTTGGGCGGGAGGGCTAAATGATCGCTGAAATAATATATGTGAGATAGATAAAGGGTATATATGTATGTATCCTAATAGAAAGAAAGAAACTGTCGTTATAAGGAACAAATGCGAAATGATGATAGAACGCGTTCATTTACATGAAATGGAAGCAGATTAATCTTGCTCTACATGCATGGTTATTATTGTTTTTGTTACTGTCCCATAAGTGATCCTTCACATGGTTAGCTTGTCATAGTTTCTTTATCTTCACCACTAGATTATCCAAAAACTATATCAAAAGTTTGTACTCCGTATATATATATATAATAGTGGACTAGGGCACTCTTAGCCGCTGGTCAGTGCCCCCACTTGCTGCTAATTGTCGTACACAAACGATACATTATATAAATATTTTTGTACAGAAGTTTAGAGCTCATTGGCCAAGCAAAGAGCATATTTTCTTTATGTCCTATATATATATATATATATAGAGAGAGAGAGAGGCACGAGAGAACAAACCCATAATAAGAATTTAATTAGCAATCTGCAATAGTGCTTCCTCTATTTGGAATACCTGTCTCTTATACACATCTAGATGTGTATAAGAGACAGGTATTCCAAATAGAGGAAGCACTATTGCAGAGTGCTAATTATATTCTTATCATGGGTTTGTTCTCTCGTGCCTCTCTCTCTCTCTATATATATATATATATATATATATAGAGAGAGAGAGAGAGAGAGAGAGAGAGGCACGAGAGAACAAACCCATGATAAGAATTTAATTAGCAATCTGCAATAGTGCTTCCTCTATTTGGAATACTCATTCAATTAATAATTAGCCTCAAGTTAAAAGATCTAGAAATAAATAACCTACACATATATAATACAAAGTTCAAACAATGTCGTTGTTCTCTCATAGTTAGATGCTTCTGGAATTTATATCATGACGTCCCGAACAACTATAAGAGTATAGACATTTTTTCTTAATCAAAAGAACGAGCTGGCTTTGGAGACATAACAGGCTCTTGTGGCCACCGTGAACTTTTCAATTAGTCAATAAATTATAGCCCAATGATAATTTTTCTTAAGCCAAGGGCTCCCACAACCTCAACCAACGAATATAGACACAATCGTGCTTACCAGTTAATAACAGATATCTGACCTCATTCTTTGTCGGCGTTGTGCTCAGTCTAAGCAAAAAGCATTTCCTTTTCCAAAGGCAAGCTATCAGATGTCAGCCAGCAAATTACTTTTTTTTTTTTTTGTTTTTTTGTTTTTCAGTAGCTTTCAAGCGATCATGCTATATAATATCTTATTTTAGATAGGACTGATTGTTATAAAGTAGGGGGTCAATGATGTCACCTAGCTTCTTTTAGGTGGGGGGGGGTGATGATCTGATGGCAGCCACATTTTTGACCTAGACATGGAGTAAGATTTTATTTATTAGCTTAAATAATAATAATGGTCATGGAGGAGGGGTGCTATGTGGATAAGGATTAGTGACGTGTGACCCACTGATGATTAAGGAGTTGTTCTACGTAATTAACGCAGGGAGGGTTAACTGCCTTGGTTAATTGGTGGTCATAGCATCCCAGGCACGAATATTTACTGAACCATCCGGATTCCAGGGAGATTTCAGGAGTTGCACGCTTTTGCTTGTAATTACCAAACCTGAAACAACAATTAACTATGTGCCAATCATAATATTCCACCCCAAATTGCCCCCCTCCCCCCCTCCCCCCCAAAAAAAAAAAAAAAAAAAAACAATTACTTCCCTTATTTCTTGTAAAGGATTTATTATTATTATTATTATTAACCAAATCACAACTACAATCAATGCTCTCTCTCTCTCTCTCTCTCTCCCAACCCTCCAAGTTTATGTCGACGTGCCTCATTTTCTTGAGTGCGATTCTCTAGTTTCTTGCTTTTAACTTAAGTGAATTATGTATTATATAATATGGTCCCGATGTGCCTCAAAAGTCAAAACTCCTGCTGTTATTTATGTAGGGAATTCCAATTATATCTCTTAGAGAAATGTCAAAATTGATGATAAAAATAAATAATTGAGTTCATTCATGATTCCGCCGTCTATTTTGCTTTGTATGTTACATACATTGATTAGTCTATTTCTAATATAATATTATTGTGCTTGCCTTCACACTCATAATCGACCTTATATCTAAGTACTATATAAATTGACAACCTTCATTTTCTCTCCATATATACTTTCGAGTTTCTACCGAATAGCAGCGTGCTGTTTTCCTTTCGACGTAAATAAATAAATAAATAAATATATATATATATATATATATATATATGACTATAAAATCATTTGTAAGCCAATCAACTTAATTGCAGCATATTTTAGTCCAAATGTTTATTTATTTTATTTTTTAGTTTTTGTGGATAATCCAAGGTCTTGGGGTTCTTAGAAAGTAGAAACTCAAACAACGGCTCCTAAATTAAATAAGTCCCTTGATTAAAGAAATTCAACCCTTCAGATTAGACCTTTTTTTTTTTTCATTTGGATTGGGCCGCTGGGGGGGTGGGGTTGCTGGTAGTGGTGTCAAACCGGAGGCGTAAAGCCGAGATTAGAAAGTTGAGTGCGTGTTGCGATGAAATTGAAGTATTTGGTGTGTGGGCCTTTTCCAGATAGATCGAGGACAAGGAATGGGCCTGCAAAATTCGAGACCAAAACATTAAATAGGCCTTGAGCCCATAAGAACTACAAGGACCATGGGCTTCTCCCAAATTTTGCTCTCGTTGCCATTGGAAGCAATGTGACGTGAGATTCGAAATGGATCTGATCCATAATTAGGCAGTCAATTGAATTAATAAGGCCGTTAATTTGATAATGGAGAATTAAAATTGATCGTGGCACTTTTTGATTGGTGGATAACTTCTTTCTTTTTATAATATATTATTATAAAAGTATAAACCCTAAATCCCAAGAACCTACGGATTTGGGGCAGGAAACAGGAATGATCTCAGATTCCTTTCATCTCTAACTCTCAAAGCCATCTTTCAGTCGATTTCAACACACCCATTAAGCTTAATACTCCCACCTTTCATCAAGTTTTTCCGCCCACATTTTTGGTTAGCTCTCTCTCTATCTGTGAATATCTCTTTCGTATGGTCACTTGGGTTGGGTCAATCTAGATCGTCGGTGGGGTTTATGCATGATTTTTAGTTGCACCGAACGTACTGTCAATTAGGGGGTATTATGGAAATGGGGAGTTGCTAGTGTAATTCAGGCCTCAGTGGGATTCCATGGTGGGAAAGAAGTTTCAAGGCCACCATTTTAATCTTTGCGTTTCTAGGAGTTTATTGTCATTTTCCACGAGCTTCTGCCAATTTGAGTTGCCGGAAATTTTTAGTAGTTTGGGCTTTAAAGCATAAAAGATTTGAAGAAAACTTGAACGGTGCTACGTAGGTTAAGCCATGGAAAGAGTGGCTTCTTGCCTTTCAATAATTGTGGCCTTTTTCTCTTTTTTTGGAGCATGACCATTGTACTTCTGTTTTGCTTCTGAAAATATTGGAAACAGATCATTGACGGGTGCTCGATTTTGTTTTCAGTAGCCATGAAGGTGCGATCGTCTGTGAAAAAAATGTGTCAGTTCTGTCAGATTATCAAACGTCGAGGACGTGTCTATGTATTTTGTTCTTCCAATCCTAAGCACAAGCAACGCCAAGGCATGTCAACATTCACTTTTGGAGGAGACGTGTATGTGATCGAATCCTCCCCTTGTTTGATTTATTTATTATTTTTTTACTGTTTATTCTTGATAGTGATTTCTTTTCATTGTTGATTGATTTCTTTACATGTCTTTTTGTGTTATGGGATAAAGTTGTTTTTCATTGATGTTATGAGCCAAGGAGATGGGACCAATTCATCGTTTTCATTGTAAAATATGTTCTAAGCTGAGCCTGAGCCTGAATTGATAACATGTCTCGAGGCTTTTCGCTGTTAGTCCATAGTGATCTCAGCATGGAGCAGAAGTATACCTGCTTCATACACTCCTCCCACGGGCTACCCTAGTTACTTCTTTACAATCAAACCTAGACTGCATTGCTGTAACCTATAGGAGCCCTGTCTGCGATCCCATTCAATCAATCAATTTCTTTCTGGGCATCCAGAATGCTCATCTTACTAGGATTTTTCATCAGTATTGGACTTTTTGTTTAAGTTTTATTCACAATTGGAACACAAGCAAAGTAGAAGTTATGCAATTTATGTAGTAGAACTGTAGAAACAACTACATCAGGATGCTAACCGTTGCTTGTTTTTTCAATTATTTCTTGATGGATCCTATATGGGCAAATTCTTGTGGGGGCAAATAATGATATTTAAGGAGCAGAAGAACTGGGGTAATTTTTGCGGAATAAAAATGCTATGGTTTTGCAAAATGACCCCTTGCCTTATCTGCATAATATTAACTAGCATCTCCTAAGTTTCCAATCATTTGCTTTCCTCCTGACCTATAAGATTCATCATTCGAGGTCTATTTTACTGTGGGCCAAATGCTCCGAGCTGGCTTGATAGATAAGTGACCATTATTCAGCATAGAGCAGGATGCATTTTAAATCAAAGAGGTAATAGTTTTTACATAGACGGGTCCATTGTGAATCTGGGATAATGTAGCCAGCCAAATTTTGGTTGCATTACTTAAAGAATAGTCATCGTTTGTGGCGTGTTCAGAGTCTTTAGATATTTGCTTGTAAGCAGCTGCTATGCATATGTGCACGCGCAATTACATATTTAGTTAGTATTGCCACTGCCAATGGATAACTGGCTACAAAAGAACAGTCAGGCCATGAATTTAACTTGGAAGGCAATAGACCCAAGACCCTTCGGACAGGCATTTCTACTAAAATTTGAATAATCTGCTTGTATGTATCTTTTCCAGCTCGACCCAGGCAAGTGCCAAACAGGAGATCTTGCCTAGTCACGGTGTGGGCACTGGCCTGGCTCCTCTTATACCCAAAAGTTACCGGCCGTCAATGCTATATGGGTGGAATGCAGGCCTTGCTTCTGTCATCTTCAAAAAAGGGAACTAGCTTTAGAACATGCAATGGAACAATCGAGGTTGATAATCCCCAATAATGCCTCTTTGAATTCCAATTCTCTTGGCCACAACGTTTTATTGTACCATTTGTGGATCCGTCTTCTTCGATATTGGGTTCTGATCCGATGCCTTATATGCTTAATAATGAATTTGCTTTCTTTTTGAGATTTATTTATTTATTTTTAATACGGGGAAATGGTATGTAAATAGAAAACATGGTTAGATGCGTAAAATATCAAGGGCGACCCTTCTTTGGATTAGCTCCACCAAATCTGCTTGTGTGTGGTACTACGCCCTGTTCCTAAAATATCAAGTTGGTTTTTATAAGAAGTTGTTACGTTAGATTGACGAGTGAGTGCCAATCTTTGCCATGTTCATAATTTTGTACGAAAGAAATATGATTTCCTTCAGACAATGATATATTGCGTCATAATTATCTTATATATATATATATATATAAGTAGTAATTTATACAATAAACATAATCGAGTCCCATGAGTTGGATGGAATTACCTTAAATTTACGCAGTCGTCAAATATCGCTTCTGTTTTTTCTCTTCCTTTTTTTTTTTTTTTTTAAGCTGATTTCTGTTCTTAAAATATGAATCAGATTTTCGAAGTTATAAAAAAAAAGTGAAAAATGTGAATATAATAATAAAAAAAGAGAAATAAATATTATATGAATAAAAAAATTTATTAATTTAATATTTTAAAATTTTAAATTAAAATATAATATTAAATAAGTTTGTTTATTATGTAAGCTGTTTATGCTATCTTCTTTACAAGTGTTTACTTGGACATTTCTCAAATTTATTTTTTTTTTTTTTTTTTGCGTTAAAGTTCCATAACATAAATTTTGAAGAAAGTGACTACATAGACTAAAACCAAGAGCCTCTTAGCGTTCACCGTAAAACTAAAAATTAATTAATTAACAGTTTGTTAGAATAAAAAATAATAATAAAAGAATAATTTGATTGAATAAGAACAATTAACAACAACTCCGTTCAAGCAACAGACAGACGGGCAGGGCAGACCAAAAGAATCCACTTTTGGTTGTAAAATAATTAAACAATTAAATGAATAAAACAGAGAGAGATAGAGAGAGAGCGCGGGGGGGTCCACAACATAAGTGAACCGCGTGAAAGGCTGAGGGGGACGCCAATGGCATATGCACCCAGCGGGCCCCCCCGACAACCCGCAACCACCACCAGCGCGCCCACGTCTAAACTGCCACTTAATTAATTATTCATTCCAAAGTTTAACTTTTTTATCTTTTTTTATTTTTTTTGCTTTCTCTTGCATCATTCCACTAATCACAACTCACTTAATTGTCAATAGCCACCCCCACTCAACTCAACTTGCAGTAGAAGTAGAAGAAGAAGTAAAGGTCCCATCTGCCATTTCAAGTTTCCTCCTCCCCATTATTCACTGGAAAAGAAGAAGAAGAAGAAGAAGAAGAAGAAGAAAAGAAAAAGAAAAAGAAAAAGAAAAAAAAGCTCTGCTTTTGGGCGGGGTTGATTCAAGTCCTTTCTTGTTCCTTTTGTGGGATAGTTGAAGTTCAAATGGTTCCGATGTACGGCTCCGTTACTGGGTGGATCCATCAATTTCTTGCTTGTATGGGGTAAGTTCTTGATCTCATTTTCTCCCCCCTGCCTTTGCTTTTGAATGTTTGTAATTTTATTTTATTTTTTTTTAAATAATAATAATTTATTCCTTCCCAGTATTGTATATATGGGTTTTGGGTTGGTGTTTCCGATTTCTTCTTTTAGCCATGAAAAAAAGTTCTTTTTTGAAGTCAAAATTGTCCAATTGAAAGTTGGGGTTGTCTTATTTTGTAAGTAGAAATTATAGTTGATTTTTGTGTCTGACTAGTTTTGGATATTTTACCTTTCTGCAATAAACAAGTGATTGATTGACTTCCTACTTCCTGTGTTATCCTTGTGAGTTTGCTAAAAAATTCTGTTAAGATTCGAAGTTGATAAAGAATAAAGGTATAATTTTGGCATAGTATTACCATTTATTGACGAGCATCCAATATTAGATTTGAGGAATTGATGCTTCTTCTTTGTTTTTATTTTATTTTATTTTCCCTGGTCATAATGGAAGGCAAATCCCAAAGTAAGCTAACCCTTGCTACTCTGGAGTTGAGGTTTCTTCTTTGATTGAGATGAATGACTAAACCCAATATACAATTGCTAAAGCTATATGTGAGGACTTAAGTTCATTCTGTTGTTAACTACTGAAATCATCGTTCTGCATCTCTGGGTGTTTGATATTAAAAATTTAGATTTATCATAATCTGTCATTGCATCCTTTCTCCAGCCAAGAAGAATAAGAATTCTTGGGGAAAAAGAAATGGCAAATGTAATGGCTGTTGCCAATGTTACTAGCTATGTCTATGATATGTTGTTACTTGTCTGCACTGTTTAACCTGGTCTGCAACAGAGCAGTGGCTGTTTTGGATGCTGTTCAAAACCCGCACCCATTATTGCTGTGGATGAGCCCTCCAAGGGATTAAGAATACAAGGGCGAGTGGTGAAGAAGCCTAGCATATCTGATGATTTTTGGAGTACCAGCACTTGTGATCTGGACCTCAGTGCCATTCAATCACAAAGAAGTGTCTCGTCAATCAGTGTGTCCAACCAGAACATTGGCAGTGGAGCTAGTGATGGTAGCAGCAATGCCAATTTTGTAAATCATGGTAACCACTCAAAAGTGCATTGTTCTAGATTTCTCCATCAATTGCATAAAATGTAATGGCTCATGTAGTTGTGCTGCTATTGCATACATCTGTGGATGTATTTTGGCAGGTTCTACTTTCTGATATGTTAGTGTTGACTTGACGATATAGTGAAGAGGAGTTCAGCCTTAATAACAATGGCATTTGATCAGACCATTGATAGAATCATCTGACATTGCCATTTGTTAATTTCAGGCCTTCTTCTCTGGAATCAGAGCAGGCTTCAGTGGACTGCAAGTAGCACATGTCAAAACCAAACTCGTCAAAGATTGAATCCCGAATTAAGGTTTTCTCATTCCTTTTAAAATTGATCAATCTTATTTATTTCCCAAATGTTCCAACTTCCCACCTAAGGCACCAACAGCATCACCCCTCTGGGTTGGCTTCAGTAATGCCCTCTATCAGTCTGCTTGCCTTGCATGTCTATATCGAGACTCATTTATAAAGTTGGCTACAGAAAGAAAAATTCATTCAATTTGAATTTTGCAAGAGAATTTCTAAATGTGTTAATTTCCCTTCCATGTTCATGTCCTTATCATATCAACCCATGATGTCCTTGCAGCTGGAATGCATCTTATGAAAACTTACTCAGGGCGACAAATAGTTTTCCCAGCCCCATCCCTCTTTCAGTAAGTGTTGAGATGCAATCTGGTAATGCTTTCTTTGTGTTTTGGCATGGGAACCTAGAAGCAATATGTGTTGACATTTATGGCTGGGATTTCACTGACAGGAAATGGTTGACTTTCTGATAGAAATATGGGAGCAGGAGGGATTGTATGATTGAAGAACTGAATTGCAAGAAATGCTTCAGCTCTGCAAATATCACTAGAATTTCTTATCTGCAACTGTAAATAGGTTTGAGAGGAAAATATACTGAGAGAAACAAAAATATGTAAGTCAATGTCTCAATTGTAATTATCTCAGGTGACTTTGAAATCCACTTCTACTCTTATTTTTACTCAGCCCCGTCCCCCCCCCCTTTTTTTTCTCCAATGTAGTGCAGACTTTTCTTTTCTTTTATCGTTTCTTTTTTATGCCTTAATCTACTGCAGAATTCACAATAGACTTGTTCTTAGATTAAACCCATTTGCCAACTTCCTAATTTAGGCTATAAATCAAACCAAATCAAAACGTATTTGATTTTTTTGGTTTGGTTTAACGTGTTGCGAACTGCTGTCAATAGATAGGCCTCAAGTACCATGATACAATGTTTCATTTGCAGGCTGTTTTCCTTTCCCCTCTTTAAGGACTCTCTCTCTCTTCCCCCCCCCCCCCCCCTCCAAAAAAAAAACCCATTTTTCGCTTTTGTGCTAGCATTGTTGGGCAGTCTGTAAACTTGGATTGGGCTTCAATCGCCTGCAACCGTCTCAACTGCCACTGATTTACTAACGACAATAGGAATGGCAGGTGGAGCTTGAGAGACCCGTGAACGGCTGGAATGACGTGTGGGCTGGGCTGATATACCGTATATGGCAATCCAAGGAGACGTGTCATCGAGCACAGCACCCAGGCCGAATTGCATTCGCGTTGACAAGCAAGGCAGAAGAGCCAAGCAGAATAAATAAATAAATAAATGAGCGAGTCTTCCATTTGTCTAGAGATTCAATGAAGCATTTGCATATGCGAGGGTAGCTGTTATTTGATAAATAAACATTTGATACTTGGTAGGATGAAATTGGATCTTCTCAGCGCATCTCGCAACCGTGTCTTTGCATGACGCGTCGGCTAAACTTGTGTAATTTGGGAAAACAGTTTCGTCCAACCCTTCCAAATAAATTTCAAAATTAATTAACATCAACGTAGCCATGGGGAGACATTTTTTGCCAATATATCTAACATTATAATCCCATCGGTGAGTGAAAACCGTTTTGTCAATTTTGGTCTCGTTTAATGGCAATCGGGAAAGTAGAGAGTAAACGATAAAAAGACAGATTGTTTTTATTTGCTTCATCAAATGCGGAAGTGACGAGGCATACCCATCTCTGTTTGATTATTAAAATTCTAAAATTTCAGTCCAACATATCGATAGACACATGCAGTTTTTAACTGATAAGTGCATGGAAGCTGTCATCTCCCGGACACCCATGGGGAGGACAGGACAACCGCAGGACTCCTCCGGCCTAGTGGCGTTCCTGTGCTTACCTGCAGCATCTTACATAACGGGGCAGACCATCTGCGTCGATGGCGGCGGCACAATCAATGCCTTCTCCTTCCCCTGAAGATAAATTGGCTCAGGACACCTTGCCTGCTTTGCAGAACATTGAATAAGAATACGGGGTTTTTTTCTTGGCCACTTAATGAAGCATTCTTGACCCTTCTTGTCTTCCTACAGAGAACACAATCAAAATTTTATTTTATTATTTTTTTTAAAAAAAAAAAGGACGCCATCATCATCAATTTATTATATATGTATGTATAAGTGTGTGTGCGCGCGCGCGCGCGCGCGCCTGTGAGTGAATAATTTATAATATTGAGACTCTAAATCCGGGGCAATGAATGTGTATGTCTTTGTGTCTCCCTACCAGCACGAAAATGAGCAACAACAGGGATAGCTAGTTGAAAAAAGGGTCCAGAAAACATATCCAAGAACAGATAGGGCTGTTTCCTTTCCTTTTCTTTAGATACAAGGCACGAAGACGGGCAAACCTTTTCTGAAATTTTGCAGCACATGGTATAGAAGCAAAATTAAGAAAAGAAGGGCTGACATAAGTTTGTGTGACAATCTTGCACAAGTAAGACAGATACACTAAGCTTTGAACTTTTTTAAAAAAAATTATGCCTTGGAAATTGCAATCAATTTTATATCTCCATATGTTTACGGAATCTAATATCAAAGATGCAAGTCAAGTACAAGGCAAAAAAAAACAAGCCGGAAATTTCGAAGAGGGATGTGATACATCCAATGATTCTAGCCTTGTTGCATTCTATTTCTTGCATTACCCCCCGTTTCCGAGTCTTTTTTTTTTTTTTTTCTCTATAATTTTTCTCGTATGCCTAGTTAGAACTCATATCACATTCAAAGTTTCAAACCACCCATGTAGCTGCCTTGTTGGCTAAGAATGTCCATTTGATTGTTTATGGTCGTGGGGTCAAGCCAAACAAGAACCCCTCCAAAAACAACGACAATTACTGATATTCAATGCAA
The DNA here is from genome assembly GCA_021464305.1 of Kandelia obovata. Classification (NCBI taxonomy): domain Eukaryota; kingdom Viridiplantae; phylum Streptophyta; class Magnoliopsida; order Malpighiales; family Rhizophoraceae; genus Kandelia; species Kandelia obovata. The sequence goes on from CM038481.1 coordinate 307,376, forward strand.
CTTCACGGGTCGTGGAGCCAGGCTATGCATGCGCCCCCTATCCGTTTATCTCTCTCTCTCTCTCTCTCTCTCTCTCGCACACACACACACACACACACACACACGCACACAAATACACAGAGAATGACAAGTAATAAATAACCCTTGCAGCGCCTCAGCCCACATTTGATTTTGAACCCCGTGCCTTCAATTATTCTAAAAAGAGAAAGCTGCAGCGCAAAACAAATGGCATGCACCCACACACTCGGGAGGAAATGGAGCAATTATGTAAGTCTTTGGATTCTGTGAATAGATAGGTTAGGGGTTGTTGATTACTCAATTTGAATTTCCTCTCAATAGCTTCTTTTAGGGTAAGATTCGTATAAAGGGCCGATGCATTGAGACACATTAATTTGAATGTCCTCTCAATCGCTTCTTTTAGGGTAAGATTCATCTAAAGGGCCGATGTATTGAGACACATTGATTCCCACCACCATCTCCTCCACATTTTCTCGTCTCATTATTAATTTTGGCAGCCATTTTGGACCAGCCTAGCACACAACGCGTGTCATGTCATCTTAAGATATGATCTTCGAATTAATTGCACGTCCCCTATAAAATGTTCCGGAGGAGAAAACCACGCATAAAATGTCTGCGCTTCCTTTCGAACATGGGTGGGTCCCTCCCCCTTGCTGGCCCATTCACGCCATTCAACCGCTAGACAGTGTGATTATTAAACTTTATATGTGCTAATCAATGCCCTCTGTTTTTCCTCCATTTCACACACACACGTACACCCACTCGAGGATGGACGCGGAGGAGACATGATGTGAGGATGAGATTGACTAATGTTGCTCATTGGTTGCTTTAATTGACTTACAATTCAGAGCTAATTCATTTGGCCTCGTTTTCGGTTCTTTAAGCCAGCCAATCTGGTGCAATTTTTACCTCAGATTAAAACGTATCATGACAAGTTTACGTGCGACTGAGAAAATTATCATCATAATAATCAAAGATATCAAAACTAGAAGTGGACACGCATTTTGCTCGAATTTTGTCTCTTATCCCCACCAGAACAACTAATTTAGGTTGAGATAATGCGCAACAACAATACATCTTTGCACTTTATAATTTTTAATTGAGACCAAAATTCAAAGCTAATATCTAAGTTTGAGGGCTTGAGTACCTTTTCCCTAAGTCTAAATCGTTGATGAGTAGCCCCTCGAGCATTCTCTCTAATTCTTTTTTGCGACAAGTTAGTTGGTTCAGTTCCTTTTATTTTCAATGCCAATGCATTCTTCTTCTTCCTGCTTTTTCTGATTTGAAATGATTGGTCAAAAAGTTGTGGCTCACAGCAAAGCAATTATATGCGATAGAATTCGAGATGACTTGAGATCTTACGGTAAACAAACTGATTGATTGTACGTTAGCAAATGAGCCCTAATCTCATAATAATCTTATCGAAACAAATGCCATGTTGGCAGAATAGATGATGCCTAAAACTAAAGAGAAATCATATATTTAAACTTGAAAAAGAAAGCCACAAGCTCGACTACCTTTTATCCATACTTCTGTATGAAAAATACTTTAGAACATGTTCCGGAAAGTGGATGTGCATAGTAATACTATAATTAGTTACTATATCTTAGATTGGCTTTTATGACCCATATTAATCACACACTTCTTTATCGTAATTAAAATACACTGTTTGCACCGAAATATAAAGAAGTTCAAGGAATCACTTCATCCAAGCTTGACTCGGAACTTGATGTTACTGTGTTATTTTTCCTTTTTGGAATTGTAACGTAAGAAGTTTCGATTAGCAAAGTGAACGTAAAATTTCTTAATTTACGTGAAATGGGCTATTCCTATTTGGAAATTTCTGAACCTCAAGACCCTATAATTCCCGAGTTGTTTGCCAATCTAAAAAGGCAATTCAACCTCCTTGTACTGTCTTCCCTCCAACTCTCCAAGTTGCTAATAATTGAGCAAGGCTGACTAGTAAAAGATATGATGATTAAAGCTGGAACATGCCCAGCTGTACTTCATCCAGGTGCCCCATTGCCCACAAGAGGAGTTGAAGGAGTCAGGACCCCGGGATAGGCGTGACTCGCCATGACCATGTACAATTCATCCAACCCCAGCTGCGAAAATATAAAGAAAAAAATAGCAAGCACTTGGCAACTTGGTTCTTCTTAAGCCCACTCTGTCATCTGCCATTTGCGCAACTTGTTCTGTTAATTAATTCAATGTGTACTAAGTCCCCCCCCCGGCTTTCGGTAAAGTCGCAAAAAACAACCCTTATCTTCCACTATTCAAAAATTTATTTAGATTGCTTTTATGTGCATTATTATCTGAACCTATCGAAGACGTTTACAAACTTGACTTTCTATATTCAGATTACCTTTCACACTTAAAAATTTAAAGAAATAGAAATTTCAAGTAATATCCATGCAAAGCACAAATCAAAGTCCAAAATCCAAGTAATCCATGGTCATGTTCAATTAATCCAACCCTAACCATCCCCACTTGCTACAAGACTTGTCCCCCTGACCCCTTGGTTCATTTTGCGCCCATTGTGTCTATCTGCTATTTGCACTTGTTAAACAATCCAAGGGGCACTCAATTGTTTAAGAAAAAAATTTCTATGGGGTGAGAAAAGGCAGACCCTTTTCTTATATTATGCTACCCAGTTTTGTTGGGCTTTATTATGTTGGTGCCAACATGTACTTGTATATACATTATCAGAATATTTTTCTGTTTCTTTGAATTTTTAGGTGCTAAAAGCAATATTCTTAATATAGAAGAAAGTTTAGTTTGCAAACCTCCCTTATGATTTGGGATTGATGCAGGAATGTACAAAACACATAGCATAACCTTCGAGAGATTCAGGTTATGATGCCAGAGTCAAAATTGAAATTTCCATTTAAGATTTGTCTTTTATTCTTCTCTTTTTCTTTCTTGATGTTGCTTCCCTAACCAAAGGAAAAACAAAACTTTCTAACTCTGACTAAAAAAATATAAATTACTCTGAAAAAAAAAACGTACAAGAATTTATGAAGTTAGGAAATAGCACCATCGAGAGCAATAAATAATACTTTTCTCGTTAATTAAAAAAAAAAAAAAAAGACGACAATTTAAATAAAATAAAATAAAAACTGTGGGTGGAAGGTAAAATAAAATAAACAATACAGAAATAGCAGAAAAGGTAAGTACTCGGTAGGGTGGACCGTTGGAGCAAAGGACAAGTAGGAAAAACCGATTTTCAGGAACAATACATTGCATCCCAGCAAAAGCCAATGCATTGTCTCATACATATATACCAGAAGAACTCCATAGTCTTTGTCATTCCATACTCACCAACAAGTTCCTTTTTTGGTTTTGGTTTTGTGTTTTTACTTGTTTGGTTTCCTCCTCTACTTTGTTGGGTTTTCAAGCTCTCGGTTGATTCTTCTCTCGAGTGATGCATTCAAGCCTTCTTGGTTCAATCTTGCTGATCTGCTTGATTTTGTTGGCTTTCTTGATCTTTTCGACTTTGTGTGCCTTTTTGGTTCTTCATAAAGTTTTGTTCTTTGAAGTAATCCAATCATGCCAGCCCTTGTTAACTACAATGCCGGTAAGTCTCGCTTTCTGGGCCGCCTCGGTTTTTGGATATGCCTGTGTGCTGGGAGTGAAATCGTGAAGGGTTTTAGTTCCTATTCAGTCTTTGATTGATGATACCTGTTGGGGTCCAGGTTGGTTTTTTATTTGATAAATCCGATCATGGGGCTTCAATAATCTTAACTTCTAGTGCCTAGGAATATCAGCCAGCTAAAAATATACTTTCTTGAGGGCGTTTTGTGTCTTTTTATAGCTAGAATTTGGTTCAACCACAAGTACTTTGAGTATAAAATTGAAAAGATTTGGTAAGGAAATCATTAGAAGCTTAAATGTGATTAATTAGGAAGAACAGACCATGAAGAATCTTCCTTTTCTGGAAACAGTTTACAATTACTTCATCTTTTTTGTGATGGGAATCTGACCGTTGGTCAATTTGGGTTTGCATGAGTTCCATAGATTGGTTTGAATATTCTATATGTTGCTTTTGAAGAGATTTAGCTTATCGAAGGTTCTTGTTAATGGGTTTTTCAGGAGATGATGACTTCTACTCAGGGGCTTCTTTTTACCCGAGTCCCCTGGACTTGGGTCGATTATATTCAGTCGGCTCTCGTGCGGATTCATATGGGCCTCCTTGCAAGCGAGCTCGCATTAGTTGTACTCCATATCTCTTTAGATACTACGAGTTTGAGCAGGAAAAGCAACCATCAATTGACGTTCTACCAGATGAATGTCTTTTTGAGATCTTCAGGCGCATCCATGGAGGCAAAGAGAGGAGCTCCTGTGCTTGTGTCTCCAGGCGCTGGCTTATGCTATTGAGTAGTGTCCGGAGGGATGAGGCTTATAACAGCAAAACCACAGCCACAGACAAGGGGATGGTGGATCCTGCTGGTAATGATGTTGAAATGGTCTCCTGTGCTGATAATGAGGACATTGAGAGTGATGGGTACCTCACAAGGAGCTTAGAAGGGAAGAAAGCAACAGATGTGAGACTTGCCGCCATAGCTGTTGGAACTAGCAGCCAAGGGGGACTGGGAAAGCTTTTGATTAGGGGAAGCAACTGTCTTCATGGAGTCTCCAACCTTGGTCTCTCAGCAATAGCCCGTGGATGCGCTTCTCTCAGGGTACTTTCACTGTGGAATGTTCCTCTCATTGGTGACCAAAGTTTAGTTGAGGTAGCCGAGGAGTGCCATTTGTTGGAGAAGCTTGACCTTTGCAATTGTCCTTCAATTTCGAACAAGGGTTTGATTGCAATTGCTGAGAACTGCCCTAATCTAACTACTTTAAGCATTGAATCATGTTCAAAGATCGGTAATGAGGGATTGCAAGCTATTGGGAAGTTTTGCCCTAAACTGCAGTCCATCTCTATTAAAGACTGTCCTCTTGTTGGGGATCATGGGGTATCAAGCCTTTTGTCATCAGCCTCCCCTAGCTTGGCAAAGGTAAAGCTTCAGTCCTTGAAGATCACAGACTTCTCTCTTGCTGGAATAGGTCACTATGGCAAGGCCATTGCTTATCTTGTTCTCAGTGGCCTCCAGCAAGTGAGTGAGAAGGGCTTCTGGGTCATGGGTAACGCTCAGGGTTTGGAGAAATTAATGTCTTTGACAATTACTTCATGTAGGGGGATGACAGATGTGAGTCTCTGGGCTGTTGCAAAGGGCTGTACAAACCTGAAGCAGATGTGCCTTCGTAGGTGCTGTTTTGTTTCAAACAACGGATTGATCAATTTTGCTGATGCTGCAGGATCTCTTGAGAGCCTGCAGTTGGAAGAATGTAACAAGGTCACCCAAGAAGGGATTGCTGGTGCAATCTCAAACTTTGGAACAAAGTTGAAATCTCTTGGCCTTGTTAGGTGCATGGGACTAAAGGACATGGCATTGAGAATGTCAGCATTCTCTCCTTGCAGTTCTCTTAGGTCCCTGTCCATTAGGAACTGCCCAGGATTTGGCAATGGCAGCTTGGCTATGTTGAGGAAATTATGCCCACAGCTTCAACATGTTGACCTCAGTGAGCTTTGTGGAATTACAGATTTCGGGCTTCTCCCTCTATTGGAGAGTTGCAAGGAAGGACTTGTTAAGGTGAATCTCAAAGGCTGCTTGAGTTTGACGGACGAAGTGGTTTCGGACTTGGTTAGGCTACATGGTGCATCCCTTGAATGCCTGAACCTGGATGGTTGCAGGAAGATTACTGATGCTAGCTTGGTAGCGATTGCTGAGAACTGCCTATTTCTCTCCGATCTTGATGTTTCTAAGTGTGCAGTCACCGACTTTGGCACAGCTGTCCTATCCAATGCAGAGCAGCTCAATCTTCAAGTCCTTTCCTTATCAGGTTGTTCTGGGATATCAAATAGAAGCTTGCCATGCCTAAAGAAACTGGGAAGGACTCTAGTAGGGTTGAATATCCAAAACTGCAGTTCAATCAGCAGCAGCACAGTTGAGTTGCTTGTGGAGAGCTTGTGGAGGTGTGACATCCTCTTCTAATTAGGGAGGGAACAGGTGCATCGTTTTTGAATCTTGTCGACAAAATGAAGGACACTAAGCTGCAACTGCAGTTTGGTTTGATTGATTGTAGAATGGCCCAAGTTCGTGTATACATGACACGCATGGTCAGCAGCATTTAGCAAGAGTTTTTAGTTCCGCCAGAAGTGGTTCTGTTGGCGACTTTGGCTTGGTTGTTTTCCGCCGGACTTTGGCAAATCACCTCACCTTCTTTTTTTGCAGGCTTTCTCGAGATGGAGAGCTTGTTAATTGTTTAGCCCCTAGAGATGGGAGGCGAGTTGCATGGCCATTGTTTCTTGAGAATGTAGCTACCAAGCCATAGTTAAAATGTTCACTTCTACTTCCAGTTCTTATCATGTCAAGGTCCTGTCATGTTTAGCTGGATGTGTATTACCCGGTGTTTAAGCTTCTGTCATCATTCCTGTGATTTGGGAATCCGTTGACTAAAGCTTTCTTTGTTTCAGTCTCCTCGGAGTCTTGTTTAAACCAGTTTAACACTTTAGTTGACTACTACTAGGGTCTCTTCTAAAGATCATTCCATTGCATCCCATGTTTGAATCTCTTGAAAAAGTTTAGCTCAAATAATTTCTTTGTATCCAAGTCTTGCATTTGGCTGTCTTGGGCAGTTATTTATTAGTGTGTTGCAGACTATCTCAGGCTTTGGCAATGGCAGTGGCAGCAGGTCCATCCCTTCCCAGGGCAAACCTTGATTTTCATTGGACTGTACTCAGCAGCAACTGTAGTAAAATGCATTAGTTTATCTTCTTTGTTGTTCTCTGTTGTGCGATTGATAATTAGAATTTAATTTATTTAAAATAAAATTAAACCTACATTTACATATCTGTACAGATCGCAGGCATAAATGCTAGCCGTTGGATACAGTTGTTGAAAAAGACCCAAGACCATGCCCAGGCTAAGTGAAGCCATTTGAGAGACCAAAGCAAACTGTTGAAGAAGAAGTAAAACCCAAATGACTAGAAACCAAATTTAAGAGTTTGAATACGTTTCTTAAAAATCATCGAAGTGGACCCCCCCCCATTTCTTTAGCTATAATAATTTTCTGTGGCAAATGGAAACCCGAACGAGGACCTGTAGGTTCAACGAACGTCGTTCTTCCGTGTGTATCTCAGGTTGACTGACAAATTGTTTGTTCCACGATGGAAAATGCTTGGTGCAGTGAGGCATTTGCAACCTCAAAAGCCGTTGCCATTTTTGTTTCCCATTATTTAAAAAAGATGCCCCAAGAACTGGTCCACATTCAGCCAGGAACAATGATGGTCCTGGTGATGTCAACCTCAAAGAACACCTTTATTTTCTCTCTTTCTTTCAAGCATTAACCTACAACGAGAGGATAAGGACTTTGTCTTTATATATTAGCCCTGCATAGGCATCAAAATACTTAAATACCGTACCAATCTCATTGTCCCTACAATGGCTTTGCATATACAAAATTACGAGGCAAGAACTTGGCGTTGTGGCATACCCGAGCCTTTCCCACGTATTATACTGATTCCAAACCCAAACAAACTGGTCCTAGTATTCGAACCAAAATAAACAATTATACAAGCAAGCACTTTGTATATATTTCTCTTTCCTGTGTCTTTCTGCTCAATAATTCGCCTTACATCCGATCCAGGGAACTGGATCAGCAAGTCATTGTTCGAAGCAGGCTCGACTCTGTGCCCTCTTGTGGTTTCCAGATGATATTTTCTAGCTTGGCACAGAAATTCTTGTAGAACTGCCAAAAAAAAAAAAAAGGAACAAAAAAAAAACCACCACAAACAAGAGTTGCATAAAGCCGAGTACTTTGACATTATATATTATTGAAAAAAAAAAACCAGATAAAAAATACATAATATATAATCTTCTATCCATCTTTATCAAATGTTGCATACACTTTTAACTTTTTAACTGTCTCATTCATAAATTTTGCCGATCATGTTGCCCATAAAGCTCAATGTTTTAGATTTAGTCAACCAAGAAAAAGAAAGGTGATTATAGATAAAAATTCGTAAATAAAACTGCCTGCTTCTAGAAAATTCAGGACTTAGATGAGCAACCTTGTGATATTCAAGAGTATCCCCAGCAGCCTTTCGGACATCCACCATAAAAAGCGCTGGTGCAACTTCAAAAATCTATCGACAAAAAGTTCAAATAAATTCAGAAATAATAAAAGCTCAAACCGGAGATGTAGTTTCTAGAAATGACATTGTGGGGCAACAAAAGATGGTAGGAAGTAGAGGAAGACAACTCAGAATCAGATCTAGGAAGTTACCTCCACAACCACTGCAAATTGCCCAGCCTTGTTTGCAGATATCCCTTCCAGTCTTGTCTGTGGAAAGAAATCTCATGTTAGGATCAATAGATAACAAGGCAGTATGATGAGACCACCAATGTTCAAACATTGTCATACTTGATATATCATAACCCAACTAAGCAACAATATTGACCCTGAATTCATTCAAACATTGTGAAATCACTCAGCAGTAAGCTTATTTCAAAGGATTTTCCAGTAGACACCTTCTTAGTTCCTTGTTTGTGTTTTTCGCTTTAATGTCTACTATAAACAATGTTCCCTTAACTTTTCTCCTCCAAAAAATTTCCCATAATTAAAGGAAACAGAAAATGGCAAAGGACATTTTCTGGTAAAATTCATAGAGATCATTGCATAAAGCTGACAGTTGTTTCTGGGGGAAAAAAGAACGTTTCAGGCACAAAGGTGATTTCCAAGTGATCACAACCAAATTTTATACCAAGTATGTAATAAAGGTGAAGTGATTTGAGAAAACATAAATGTGCTCTGCATCAAGGAGACTGTTATAAGTTATACCTTATAATTACGAGTATGAACCTTTAGAGACATTGATTCAGCAACAGCTTCAATTGCTGCAATGATTTCTTTAGCTGGTTTGCGGGATACAAAACGAGTTTGGCGCTTTATGTAATCCTGTTGGAGCAAAAGAATGCAATCAGCCGTCCCATCACATGCCAAACACATTTAGATATTGCAACAGGTTATTGCACCAAAAAATTGAAACACAAAAAAATATAAAGATAGAAATTGCTCAGAGAGTGAAAGATTAACAAGAGGATGTATAGTGCAGTTTATTTGAACAACATTGCATCAGCCATGGGGCACAGCATCATGGAAAGGACAGTACAACTCGAAAGAGTGAACCCTCAGAAGCTGGTTTTGTCACTTTTTTGGAACAACCCATTATTTTCCTCTTCTTCTATATCATTATTTATCCCCACACAATTTACAACTTCAAAACTCTGCACCACCATCCATAGACCCAATTTTTTCATGCACAGATATTTGGTTTTCTACAGCTATGTTTTCTGCCAATTAGACTCTGGCGTTTTTCTCTATTATCTAGCATGTTAAAAAAATAATAAAGTCAGGACAGCCAAAACTTTGACCAAAGTTAACATGTGATGGTCAGGCTAAAACCACATTGGTTATAAATATCAAGAAAGAAGGACAGAAAATCCAGCAAGTGCAGAATGCACTTCAAAAATTGCAGAAACTTCCAAGATTGTCATTTCTCAAAACTCCATCCAGACGCACAATAGCCCCCCATCTTATGGAAAGCCATAAAGCAAGGAAGGAAACTAAAGTCATATCACAGAGGAAAAATTGTGGAGATATATAACCACACCTGCCGCCTGTCAAACAATGCCGATAGATTCAAACCCTGGGAAAGGGTAATCATCTCAAATGCATTCATTATTAAAGGTCCCCCCATTCTATTCTCTGATTGCTCGGCTACAAATTGGTCCTGCAAAATTACAACAATTACCTAGTGCAAAGAGAAACTTACATGCCAAAACAATTCAGAATAAAAGTCTTTCAAGGCTGTCATGCACGGTCAGTTGCAGGAAAATTTTAAATCTCATGAGTACCATAATGTGGCCAAGTAACATTGCAAACCTCTATGTCATCAAAAACTGCACGAATGTCATCCAAGTTCACTTCCTCTTCTGCAGTATGTTTGACAGGAACATAGTTTTTTCGAAACCATGGATCTTTTTTAATTCCTTCAATATTTATACGCTGCATCAAGTGGAAACCAATTAGAATAAGACATGGAACAAACATCTTGAATATCTTTAAATTGACACTGCAGAAGTAGCTTCCAGTGGCATGACAAGGACTCCACCTAAAAATCCACCCACCCACTTGCCAATGCCAATGGTGCACTTTGAAGTGCAAGGAAGTACTCACAATTTTAGGATTAGGATCAAGTATCTTATCAATCAATGCCTTTGCCCCAGGAGAAAACCAATATGGACATTTGTATTCTGCAGCATTAATCTATAAATCAACAAGAATAACTGTTAGAAGGTCCATAAACACTTGTGAAATTCTATATGCTTAAAGCATTAACATTCTCAACAAGAAAGCTTCCTTCTTTAGGAGTGAAACTATAAAGAACAACTATTTGAAGCAAAAGTACACATAATAGGCGTAATGAAGCTGTTGGATTCATGAAGGGAATCAGTATCCAGAAATGACAAGTAAAAGAAATAAATAGGTACCCACACTAAAAATTGGGGAAAAAAACACACAAACATGAATCTTAGGAAAACTGATAAATCACAAATATCTAGCATATCCACAAATGTATGTAGCACTTTGCAATGACAGCAAGAGAGAAACTCATTGATTTAGAGTGTGTATTGGTGTCTAATGAGTGCCAGAATAGAGGCATTCTGTAGATACATCGGCAAATAACAATCTTATAAGGTAAAATTGATGGTGGTTAACCTTTTGGTACAAGGAAGGTAGGTCTGTCTCATCAAAGGGGAGATATCCAGCCATTAGAACATAAAGGATGACACCACATGACCACACATCAGCAGCTGCACCATCATAACCCTGGTTGCTGAGCACCTAATAAACAGTTGTTCAGAACAAGTTGAAAGTATGAAGAACCAAGTCAAGAAAGTTTAGAGGTACAAATGAATAAAAAATTTGCATTGACAAATATCCACTCAAAAGCTACAAGATGCAGATGATTGCTACAAATCACAATCATTGAAAGACACTTTGTAATAAATGAGTTGAAAAATCTTGGTTGTAGTCTTACAAATACAGGAAGAAGACAACTGTAAAGACTCATAGACAGAATAACTAACTAGAAACCTAGTAAGCTAACATAATAGCTGCTACAACTTGAGAGCACATCAAGTGAAGGGCATCTATAACATGGGCTTCATATTTTGATGCCCAAGCAGGATTAACTTGTGCAAGACGATTAAGATCAAATCGTGTGACAACTAATTTAGCTACATCAGAGCAGGTTTGCTCAGTACCTAGGAGTAAAGAAGGGGCGAAAACTTTTCCTAGAATGCTTTTTCCTTATGCACTAAATCATGTGAGGATTTTGCTGAAGTTTTAAAAGCAGGAACACCTCATAAATAGAGATGACATAACAGTCCTGGCTGCGAAATACTGACATAGATGGTAAGCACCTTACCCAAAGTTATATTGTACATGCATATGGAAATGTTGAAAATAAAAGCAAGACGAGAGACCAGATAAAATGTTCCCATTTTTATTGCTTAAGATGTACCTCAGGTGCAACATAATTTGGAGTTCCACAAGTGGTGTGAAGAAGTCCAACACCCTACACATATGGAAGCAAACACATCAACAAACAGTGTGAGATGGGGCAGAGCCATTCACACACCATGAGACTAGAATTGAAACTTTTGGCATCATGTAAGGTAAAAGAAGAATACATTCTTACTTGCTGGGGCAATGCACTCAATCCAAAGTCAGAAACCTTCAATTTTCCAAAAGAATCAAGGAGTAGGTTTTCAGGCTACATGAGAAAAAGATAGTCAGTGAGAAGCATCAACAAAATCAAAAAGCCAGAAGGGCTCAGATGCTAAATATAGCTGTTTACCTTGAGGTCTCTGTGGTAGACACCCTTCATGTGACAATGAGCAACTGCTTCTATAAGCTGTTGAAAGTATCTCCTTGTTTCACTTTCAGAAAGCCTTCCTCGGTCAACCTGTATATCCAGGGCAAATTAAAGTAAACATATGCTAGGATTCAATAAAAGATTAGCACAATAAAGGCATAAATAACAAGTTGCTGATGTCAAGTATGACTCCGTTTCGAATCTCTCCACATTGTAAGAAGAAAAAGGACGGAATACCATATCCTGATCAAATCAGGGAAAGAGAAGGCTTACAATTCTATCAAACAGTTCCCCTCCAGTAACAAATTCAAGGATAATATATATCTTTGTTCGGCTTGCCAAAACCTAGAAGATTGACAGGTTTAAGGGGTGTCAAAAATGCAAGCAGATAAAAAGATAGTCACTGAACCAATTATTAAATAAAACCACAGACGTAAAGAGACATATTGCAAAAGACTGAAGGAATACCTCGTGCAGCCTAACTATGTAAGGATGCCGGACAATTTTCATGATGGATATTTCTCTCTTGATCTGTGAAGTCAAAGTTAGGTATATTACTAGCAAACAAAGGAAAAATATAAGTCATAACCAACACATCATGCTTAATACAATCCTCCTTCCGTCCCTATATAAACTCTGACACACACAGGCACACATTGCTTCACGTGCACACACAACAAAAAAACTTTACTCCTCTTTCTGTAACAGGAAATCTAGTTTTACTTGTAGACCAAATAATTGAATAACTTTGGCATATGCAGCACTTGGAGTGTTCGAGTAATTGACCACGAATATAAGCCTCAACAAGCCGTTTGCATGTTGTGGGAACTAAACCCAAGAGGTATGCCATCTTGTGAGTCCAAGCATTAAATTCAGTTAAAGGAAGCAGTTTACCTGATCAACCATTTTGTGCCTGAGAATGGTGGTTTTGGCCAGAATTTTCATGGCCACACTCTCACCAGTCTCTGTGTTCCGTGCAAACTTGACCTTCGCAAAGGTCCCTTCCCCGATGGTCCGGCCCAGCTCATACTTCCCTACTCTTCTAGTTACCTTCTTCATGATTCCTCCAAGCTCATTTCAAGGATTCACACCCACCTCAAAATTTGATCGAATTGCGACACAAAAGCCGAGATAAATCCTAACAAAAAAACACACGCACGCACGCACACTATTACCACTTATAACTCGCTCCAAAATCAAGATTAAAATTCAAAATGAAACAAGAAAAAAAAAAAAAGCAAAGCAAAGAAACGCAGATGCCCTGTTTGGTTTCATTTAAGTCCAATGAAGAAATATTGAAAGAAGGTCGAAATTCCAGAGCTCCACGTCCTTTCGTCACAAAATTTTCTTGGGAAACAAACAGACTACGTTTATAATTTATATGACAAGAAGTTCAAGGAGGCGTGATTCTAGAATCCAAGATCAAAAATTGAAAATGGCACAACAAGATTAAAAAAGAAAGCACGTAAACCTAGGATCTATGTCTGGTATCAGATAAGTCCCGACCAAGAAAAAAGATTGACAGCGCGTGGGGGATTTCCAGCGTTTCCATGTTCCTTCGCCTATATAATTTTTCTTTGGAAACCAAACAGAGCCTTTGATTATAAAAACAAGAAAGAGAAAAAAAAGAAAAGAAAAAAAGGTCCCAGGAAAGGGTGATTCAAGAATCCAAGAAAAGAAATTCGAGAATCCAAAAAAAGACGCGCAACTAAACCCGCTAGGAACATTACGCCGACATTACTTACCAAGAAATTGTTGAATAATGAAACGGAAAAGAAAGCGGCAAGACGATATTCCTAGAATCCAAGACCCAATTTTAGGATATCCCGGCGGATTAATCCCCGGAGAAACAGAAGTTTCACCGCGAAAAAGACCTGCAAACAGGACTCCGGAGCTCCGAACTGCGCAGTAGAACCGGATTTTTAACCGAGGGGTCCGGTTAGACAGGCACTGCCGCTCGCGAATGGTAAGAAAATAATAAAATAATAAAAATAAAGAAAAAAGGTCGATGCCAGTTTAGCTTTCGGCCGCTGAGCTAATTTATAAAAGGACCGCACCACACCATAAACATTGTGGCTAAACCCCCCCCCCCCCCCCCCCCCAAAAAAAAAAAGGGAGGATTGGAGGGGAGGGGGGGGGGGTGGGAAGGACGGACCGAACAATGTTTCCCATAGCTGACGTTAATGTTATTGTCGGTTTCTTAATTGAGCAAGAAGATAAATCATATTAGTCAGTATATTTACACGTTCGCATGATTGCCTGGACTACATTTACATCGCGTGCCACTGGTTTCTCCTTTTTTTCAGGTCCACTGCTTTTGCACTGCACTTTCCATTCATAGCTTAAATTTAGTTGCCAGCACCTTTTGTTTGGAAGATGAGAAAGGAAAAGAAAATTAGGAAACAAAGGTCAGGCCGTAAAAGTACACTCGTCCAGATTATGCTTCCTGAGGTTGGATTGGAAAGGAAAATTTTGACCTTTTTTATTATTATTATTATTATTATTATTATAAACATAAGATTTAATACCTTCAATTCGCTCAAATTACAAACATTTCTTTTACGTTTTTACTTTTTCAAATATTTTTTATTTTTTCTTCTCCCTCGATATACTCCTCAAAACAGGTGACATGAAAATTTCTTATCTTTTGTACAGAAGGATGAGTTAGATTTATTACCATCTGTGCAAACCATCCCATGATTTTGTCTGCGTGAAAAATAGCTCACTACGGGTGGCTTATTAACCTTTTTTTTTTTTTTTTTGTAATAGTAAATGAGTCCAAAATATAGTTTCTCCTCCTTTCCCCGTCCTTTCGTCTTCTTCTTTTCTTTTTTCTTTTTAAAAAAATAAAATTAACAGCATTCTCTTCCTTTCCTTGTTTTACTGCATACGAGTAAACGATAACTTCATTCTTTTTTCTTTTATTTTTATTTTTTGTTCGTAAAATAAGGAGGTTTATTTTTGAGGTTCATAAGATGGTTATGGCTATCAATATCTTGCGTATCTGGAGTGGCACGGTTGTACTTGTATTGGGATATCTTAAAATCAAGTGTGTCAAACAAGAGAATCGTCTCTTCTTTCTTTTGTCCGTTTTTAAGAAGTTACCTCTACCGGTGAAATCTGAAGATTTAGACGGCATTGACGTGTTCGTTTAAGAACCGTGCACATTTGTCATGGAAGTCGGATATTTCTAATTATGATTAAAAATAATAAAATAAATTTATATAATATAAAATTATAACTAAATTATATTTTAAAAAATAAATATAACAAAACACTTGTATATTCATTCATGCTTCAAAATAAAAAGAAGAAAGCTTTTCTTCTTTAATCGGATTCTAACGGGAAGTCCCTAATTAATTCTGTGGTTTTTTTTTTCCTTTTTACGAGAAATAAAATTTCATTCGTCGAAAATCATACAACATATGTGAATCCGATGTATCAATATAAAATTTGACTTTTAACATCAACTAATAAAATTTCCTCCCCTGTGTTCTACATTAACTTTGCATCTTTATATTTTGTTGATATCTTCCACATTCGTAGAGTGCTTTGAAAACCAATTTTCTTATTACGATAACTTCCGGATCAAATTTGAGAAACAGTAATGAACAAAGAAACAGGACAAATAACAGCTCAAAATCGAAGGGTTGTTTAAATTTACACATTGTAGTTATTTCCTCCTTCTTTAATTCAACAAAGATATATTTTACTGCTGCATATAAATAACAAAACACAAAAAATATATTTCTCACTAAATTACAAGATTTTGTGGTAAGTAAATAATAAATTTATTTATAAATTTAATATCACATTTTTATTTAAAATTATTTATCTCTTTTTCTCATGTAGAATATGATTTTTTTTAATTGCATCACTCAAATTTAAAATATTAATTATATATATATATATATAGAGAGAGAGAGAGAGAGAGAGAGAGAGCTGGGTTACGAAATATTAAATTGGTCAAAATCTGTGGAGGATTGATATAGCAACCCGCCCGATGTATTCAATTTTATCCATCCCTCCGTTTTATTTCAGTCAACGAAGTTATACTAAAAGAAAAGGAATTTTATTGCTGAATTTTTTTAATAATTATTTTCATCATACTGCTCTTGGGGCTTACCATTTATTTTTATTATGTTTTATCAGGCAAATTTGCTTAATAAATTTGGAAGCAATGATATCATCTGGTGATTACATTCTTTCCAAGCCCGATTATATCATAAACGGCGAGGAGAACATTGATGTTTTTTTTTTTTTTTTACTCGGTTAAGTGATTAGTTGTTGGCTATTGAAGGGGAAGAAATTTTTTTCTTTTTAAGTCTTTTAATCAAAGAATGTGATACTTTTTACGCATCTCAATTAATATAAAAAATTATATTATTAAAACAAAAAAAAAAAAAAAAAGAAGAAGAAGAAGAAGAAGAAGAAGTGAAATATGATCGGTTCCACTCCAAATTCAAAGCTATGAGCTACCTAGATTTTAACTACCAAGCTCTGAGGCAAGAACACCTCGGTATGAGCACAAACACTCAATTTAACCACGTGAGAAATAGAATACTACATCTAATATTATTAATTTACAGACGCAAAACTGTCACAAGGGAGTCATTGTCATCAGCTTTAGCCTTCTTGTCGCCTGTCAAAATCAACCAAAGAAAGAAAAATGTAGATCGATCAACAACTTCCACTTCTTAATTACAGATCTGAGTGCTACAACATTAAAAGACAAAGTTAGAACATAAATATATATATATATATATATATATATATATATTAATTGGGGAGGAGACGTAAGTATATTTGACTCCCTGCATAAAAACAGGAGTGGGTTCAATGCATGAGTTGTACTGCAATGACAACTGGAACCGGTTGGTTGTTCTAATAGTGGATTGATTCTTCTTATAAGCCCGGCAAGGTCCACGATTGAGGTTTGTAGTTGTTGAAATGTCATTTCCAGTTTGATTAAGCCCCATTGGCTATCCATCTTGTCCATAAAATTTCATCGATTAACTTCTAAATTTTGCAATTCTTTTTTGGTTTGTTGGATTTTATAAAAGCATGCGATTCATATTTGGCCAAGTTATTCAAAATAAATAACCTCATCGTGGATTGCCCACAAAATTTAGAAAGAAACAAAAAGCTCAATCAAACACGCGCTCCCGCGCGTGAACACACATATTTTTTCTACAGAAACCATGGACGGAAGGGGATGGCAATGTTTTTGCCAATACAATACAAAGAGAAGGCATTGTTTATTCTGCTTGCTAGACAATAACAGGGCAGGGACATTGTGACGTGTGACTGTGCAGGATATGCTCCGCTCATGTAGTTTCGACAATAAAACCACCGTCGAAGTTGGAGGTGTAGATGTAAAGTAGATGCTGCCTGCCAGCCTAATGCCACTGCCACGACACATGCAAAGCTACTGGATTTGGCATGCACGCCTTCTTTTTACCCTTTTCCCCTTTTGGAGAAAGATGGTCTGATGACATTGGCAATGCCTTTTTTATGAATATCCATTTGAAATACGGACGGATCTGCCTTTTTTATGTTTTTTCACTTTTTTTTTACTCTTGGCCTTTTTATGTTCTGCTTTTGAGTTATATTCTTCGTTTTGGGGGCATATCCGTCAGGACAAGATTCTGGCCAGCTTAGTTCATGTTTTCAAGGGATTTCGCCAGAGTGTGGCCCAGTCAATTGGGTGAGCCTTAGCCAGCGCCTTGTGCTGCTTAAGTGGCCGCCGCTGACCCAAAAAGAAGAAGAATGATTCTTCTCTTTAGATCATAAAAAATATAAATGATTATCGTCCTGTTCCTAGTAACAGTCCCACATGCCAGCTCATGCCTTTGCGCCCCCCCGGGCCAACCTCCACCTCTCTGCCTAGAGCATAATTCAGTGCAATGAACTTCCGGGACCATTATTACGGGCATGAGGCACGTTTGAATTGGGCCTGAAATCCCTAGATACGGGAACGGGAAGTATAGATGTGTCTGGGTGATCTTCTAGTTCTGAGCTAACACATTGATTGGCAGGGATGTAAATTTTTTAATTTATTAGGACGGACGGAGCGAAATTGTTCTCCTCGGACCCAACTTACTGACATCTTCATCCATGAAAACAATTATTGGTGAATTCTATCCGTATAGATCTTTGATGGGTGCGACGTGATTTTACACCCTAACGGGGAGGAGGACCTATCTTTGTTTTTAAGCTAAAAAAACATTAAATAACTCTAATTAAGTGTGGATAATAGTAAAATTATTTTATTGTGACATTAGAGACTTTGTATATGTAATCTTTTTTTAACGGGAGATTTTTTTTTTTTTGGCTGGCCGTTCGATGTGAATAGCAATGTTTTGCTTTCTTGTTCCCAGCCCTAGTTCTGCTGCCGATAACTGAAAGGAAGATCCTTGCAAACGCATGAAGCCGCGGAAGAAGAACGGAATTTCTAGGAAAGAATTAACAAATTGGGCATAAAAAAAATTGTGGAGCATCTATTAAAATAATGGCTTTTCCTCCAATATGGCAATGTATGACTTGGTTGGACTTTGCGACCCCTAGTTAAAAGTACAAACCTTGACGGTCCATTTCTGAAAGTCGATTAATCATGGGCCCAATTAATAAATTCAAGGCCCGAAATAATCGTAATTGATGGGCGAACTAGAAAGATTTATTGAACGGCTAATTTTTACGTAAGGACAAAAATATCCCTTTTATTTTTTTTCCCCAAAAAAAGAAAGTGTATATTTATTTGTTAATATTTCCATTCCACTCATTTTATTAAAAAAAAAAAAATTTAATTGATCCAAATAAATTTCTTATATCTGACTTTAGTATTGATAAATGAAAAATATAATATTGTATTTAAATATAAACTTTTGTCTAATAAATTAGGTATGATAATAAAAATATTAAATTTAAAATAATGTAAAAAAAAAGTGTAATAAATTATAATTTAAATAAGTAACTCGAGTGATATAAAAAGATCCCTATTCATCCAAGTAAAACAAAAATTATGCATGTATAAAAAAAAAGAAGGAAAAAAAAAAATCATTTCACGAAAAGACATGGTAAGAAAGAGTACTTGTTTGGGTCCTACGTAATGTTACTCGATTCTTATTGGATGGTAGGAGGAGGAGCTGGCGATCAAAACAAACCGGAAGTTGATCTCTCAAACGGGGGAGGGTGAGCTGAATTTGTTTGATCTTCCAAATCGAGAAGAGGGTGAGCTGCATTTCGCATTTGACACAGCTGCGGTCGTTTGTGTTAGACTTTTAGGCATGAAAATGCTTCTTCCTGAGGCTTACAATTAACATTTCCAAAAACCCCATTGTGGATGGAATCTCCTTCACATAACTTTGGTTTCCCTCACGTCTCTTTCTCTTTTTAAAAGCGGTCCACTAGTCACAAATGCGAACGAAACAAACAAAAAGAAAAAAAAAAAAAAAAGAAAGGAAAAAATATGATTTTATACAGTATTATGAGTCTGTCACGATCCGCGGCACAATCAGTTGCTTTGTATTTTGAAAGGAATGTTATAAAAGTGGTTTCTTGAAGGAGGTAATGGGCTTTTCGCCTCGAAGCGATTCTGCAACCTGATTGCTTTGGTCTAGCTATCTGGGTTTTCTTTGGTCTCAAACTCTCGATGAATCAATTTTTCCCATACCATCCACTTCAGAACAGCCTACTTCTTGTCCCCGTGCATGTATCTATCTGTCTATGCCCCATTTAGAGAAAAAGAGTGAGAGAGATAGATAAAAGTATTTAGCAAGCATAATAAATACTTATATATATATAAACCTTAACGCTTAAAAACTTATATTTCTATATAATGCTATAAATTGAGAGTCTAAAATTCTAATCTAGTAAGGGATATAGAAGATTTTATAAGATAGGAAATATTTTTTTTTTCTCTTGTTGCTTTTTAAAATATCTATAAATCGATAATTAATATCCATAACCTTAATTTGGTGATAAATTAGGATGGCTCAAAAGAATGCCACGCAAACAACCAAAATAAGTGTATTGCATTATAATTGGGCACTAATAAAAAATTTTAAATAAAGACAATTCTATGTTATAATAAAAAAAATTTAAGAAATTATGTTCTTACACGTAATGAAAAAAGAAAAAAAGAAAAGAAAAATAAAGTTACTTTAGCATCCATTACATCTGATATTTCGTCGTACCTTGCACAGATTATAGGTGCACAATCCATACTTCATGGACTTCCCCCTTTTTTCTTGTTTTTTTTTTTCCAAGAAAAAAAAAGAGACAAGTTTCAAGTGTCATAAAATGGTCCAAAGAGAAATATCTTGGCACAGTATTGACTATTTCCCTATATTTTTACGCATATGGTCAAGTTAGTACACATTAACCTTATTCTTGGGAGGGAAAAGGATCATATTATTGATTTGCATGAATCATTTAGAGCCCCCCAAAAGGAACGAGTTACTCATGATGATGAATTGACCGTTGGATCTCTGCCGACTTGCATTGCTCGTCGTGACAACAAGGTAACGGCCAGCCCTTGGATCCATCCACGGGCTCCACGGTATTGAGCCCATACAAAAGTGTGGCCAGCCGCCTACATGGCAAGCTAATAGCAACACGGAATATCAACGGCAAAAGCTTCTGTGCTTATATGTAAACCCAGCCCGTTGGATTGCATTGCAATTGTTGAAATAACGGTTTTGATTGGTCGGGGTCACGTGGGATGCCAAAGTGGGGTCTACTAGCATTCGTCCGGGAATAAACACAAGTTATTGACTTCCCGAACGAGCAGCCAAACACACCATTATTAGCAACTAAATAAAAAGAGAGAGGGAATCGTCACCTTCCCAACAATAAATCGACGCCCACGATCTAATCTCCACTTTCCCACTCTATCCTCCTATAAAGAGCCCAGAGTCTGTTCCTTCTCTGCCCCAACTGCACCACCGCAGAGGGTCACCGAAACCCCCCAAAACCTCTCTCTCTTTCTCTCTAGTAAAGGAAAATGCTACTTCGAAGCGCGTCAATGCCGATTCTGAAGCCATGGATCCACCACTCCAAAGACTGTTCACTGGAACCCGAAATCTTATCCCGGATCCCCAAGGCCCGACCCATTTCAATGACCGCTTCCTCTTCGAGTCCATTATTATCTGCTGCGTCTTTTCCCTCTTCCCAAGAAGGTTCTCTAAAGAGCATGACAAAAGCGCTGTGTGAGAACAATCTCAGGGACCTTTCCGTGGTGGCGCCAGAGAAGAGGCTACTGGCGAATGGGATTGCACTGGAGGAGGAGACGGCCCCGTTGGATTGTGGCCTTGTTTGGACATCTACTGAATCGAATGAGCAGTGTGAGACTGATGATGGGTCGGCGAAGCTTTTGGTGAATGGTGCTGTTGGAGGCGGCGGCGGCGGCTGGAAGATTTGTGGTGGTGGCGGTGGATCGGACGGTGGAGATGACGGGAGTTCTGGGTTTTGGGATCCAAATCGTGGGAATGACAATACTGATGTTTATTATCAGAAAATGATCGAAACCAATCCGGGGAACTCCCTTCTTCTCGGCAATTATGCAAGATTCCTGAAAGAGGTATGCATGTACATCAAAAGCTCTTAATTTTTGTTAAAGATTTGTGTTACTGTTTTTAGCCCCTCAAGTCTTGGGAAGTATGGATTTTCTATGATCATTTCTGCTTATGTTTACCATAAAGATTGAATTTTGTTGTTCTTGAAGAGCCTTTTGTTTACACGCTAGCATGAAACTACTATTTAGTATCTAAAATAACGATTTTATTAGCTTTTTGATATCTTATGATTAAGTTAAATGACTGCATAATCTGTGAAGTTGTCTTCGTTTGAACTCGTTTTGCATCAGCTATTTAATGTTTTAAACACAAAGATACGCCAAATATCTCTATCTTGTCTGACCCGATGAGACTTGTTACAAATGTTTGTTTTGGAATCGGAACAGGTACGTGGGGATTACGGAAAATCCGAAGAGTACTGTGGGAGAGCGATTTTAGCAAATCCCAATGATGGAAATGTCCTGTCTATGTATGCAGATTTGATATGGCAGGGCCACCAGGATGCTTCTCGTGCCGAGAATTATTTTGGTCAAGCCGTAAAAGCTGCCCCTGATGATTGGTAATAACTATTCTTGCTTGCGTATGTGCTACGGTTGCATTATACACGCATAGTAACATTATATTTTTATCGTTAGAAAATGTGTCCATACACAATAACCACTAGTTTTTATATTAAACTTTCTTTACTCTTGTCCTTGTGACTTGTTGAGTCTACTGAATTGGTGCTGTATATTGAATAGAAAATTTTGTTTAATTGTTCAGTTATGTGCTTGCACCGTATGCTCGGTTTCTTTGGGATGCTGAAGAAGAGGAAGAGGAGGATGGGGAAGCAGGACATGAGACAAGCATGTTGCCACCACCAACTTTGTTTCATGAAGCTCCTCCCCTCCCCTTCCCATTCGCTGCCGTTTCGTAAGCTCGCTTTGCTCTTAATCTTGTATTATAGCTTATAGACATAACTTCTGACACTTGGTTTATCCGTCCTTTCCTTGTTCACCTTTGTTTATTTTTTAGCCATGCTGAGATTAGTTGTATTTACCAATTGCTATCTTTTGTGCTCCTTACTCATGGAGCCGCATAACGTAGAAGGAAGAATAAATGAGCTTTTTGGTTAGAACTTCTCTCTCTCTCTCTCTCTCTCTCTCTCTCTCTCTCTCTCTCTCTCTCTGTGTGTGTGTGTGTGTGTGTGTGTGTGTTTGTGTGCGTGGGGGGTTCTGTTGTGCGCATGTCCAATTCCATTCTTCATTCCTAATCTTATATATTATTTTACGTAAGCACAATGAAACTCCTGCTTAATAGATGGCATGCCCCTGCGGAGAGCATTTTGGTTCATTTTTGTATCACCGAAATTGTTGTGATCTACTAGTATAAATAATTTACAACTTAAAGAATTCCGAGAATCTCTCACTGTTAACCGAAAAGATGCGTGATCTGCATGGTACCTCAAATTTCCAGTTAAGATTCAAGAGGATCCGGTAATTATAGCATCAAGCACTAAGATTGCGCAGTTAATTCAAATGTAGCTGAGTTGTCGTGGGGTATATCTCAACGTAGTTGGCTCCATTGACCGCTTGCTCTGCTCCTCACACGTCGCATGGCTCATCCTGCTCTTGAGTGTAATGGTTATCTTTCAAATGTCTTTCCTGGCAGAGGAATCTGACAAGTGTGCGGCGAAGTTCATGGGAGCACCATTTGGTGGGTTCACACGATGGGCCAATATGCTACAGCGAGATCACAACTTACGTAGCACAAAGCCGCACAACGCTCTTTTGAATTTTGAATTTTGAATTTCCATTGATGTTTACGACGCAAGAAATACAACACACAACCACAAGTTATAAATCTTTAAGGAAATCTGAAATCTATTAGGTGCTGCTATTCTATTCTAACTACAATATTAAACCAACTGATCCAACTTTCGTTTGAACGTCCAAGATATGGGCCAGCATACCGAAGCCTGCGCAGCAATCATTGATTGATTGGTCATCGGGTTCTCAGGGTTAGCTCCTTTTTGACAGGATCTGTAATCCGCCAGCTTATTATTTTCCGTATCCATCGTTGCTTTATCGGCCGCATTTGAAACTGCTATTTTAAAAAGACAAAACACAGACATCTTTGTCTAGGGGCCTGGCCTCTTCAACGTGTAGGTCCAGTTTGATTGAAGCCCAATCATCTTTAGTTATGTCAAGGCATGGGACCAATTTAAAGTTAGGATCCATTCACAAAATTAAGCTCCAATCCAAACCAAACCAAAGACTCTACGAGTCTAAAGTGGACTGGGTTGCATTAGGTCCATACTCAATCACCGCCGCCACGGCTCCACCCTCGCTCTTGATGAAGACAAAGATTAATACTTATTTAGTTTTAGTTTAGTTAGTGACATCTGTTAGATCATTCTTCCATTTGCTCTAATTTGTGAATCAGTCATAGCATAAACCTTAGATTGTTGCATCTAAAATCCCCTTCATCAACTTGTAAATAATGGGTCATGCATTTGGAGAAATATTTTTTTAAAAAGGCATTCTTACATGCAAATGAATGCTACAAATACATAAATCGTATAAAGAGACATATATGCCCAATCCATTTCATTTTACTAGAAAATTTAGATAAAAAGAATTTAAAAGAGCAGTGTGATAGTTAAAAAAAAAAAATCAATTTTATTTTATTTAATATTATAAAGGAATGAAATTAAATAGAAAAATTTAGTTGTATTATATTTTTCTATTATTACTTTCATATTATTTGTTGTGTATTGTTACACTCTTGTTTTATTCTGGGTATCTAACAAGTAAATGCAATGATTTAATTCAATTAGGTGAATATTATAATATCTATAAATAAACCAAAATATTAATGACTTTTTTTGGGGTTTAACTCTTCTTAATGCCTAATATAGGCAGGAGTTTTAACCAGTTTAAATTTGATCTAAGACTTTCAACCAGATCACGTGACATGTGACGTCATTCCACCGTGGATAAGGAATGCCTTCGTCTATCGTAGAACTATGCAGAAGTTCTTATTAACCAACGGTCCCAAAACCCAAATCAAACGGTAGTCTTTTTGTTTTTGTTTTGTTTTGCTTATATATATATATATATATATATGGGGATTTTTCTTTGTAGTTTTGCCTTGTTTTCAAAGAGTGAAAAGACTCAAAAAAACAACCAAAACCAAGGAGACTCCCTCTGTTTTACTTTGCAGTATATATTTTAACGGCTTAACGGAAAGAAAAATAGAAGTAGCGTCCCCTAATTCAAGAACCGCGCTTCTGCAAAATAGCCCCACCCTCACCGGCTCTCTCTAGTCTCTACGGTGTTATTCTATCCAGATGGACTCCGCCAGAGAGGAACTGATCGAGAGGACGGCGTCGCTGGTAACAGAGGAGAGAGGCGCCGGCGGCAAGTTTAGGAAAGCGCCATTGAGGAAACCCCCCGCCACGCCCTACGATCGCCCTCCGACACACCAGCAACAGCGCGGTCGGTGGCTTTCCAAGTTGGTGGATCCGGCTTTCCGCCTTATTGCCGGCGGCGCCAACCTTGTCTTCCCTTCCTTCTTCTCGAAATCTCCGGCCGTCGGTGCCCTACCTGCCGCCATCCTGGACAATCATCAAGGTCAGTTCAAACCTCAAGTCTCTCCATTACTCTCTCGCTATATATGTGTGTGTGTGTGTGTGTGTGCGTGTCTGTCTGTCTCAATTCTTGAATTCTGCTAGTTAGGGTTTGTGATTTTTAGTGCACAGTTGTTTCCAATAAAGATAAATGTCAATGTTAAGATCAATTAAAATTATGAATAGGCAGGTTTAGCGTCTGCAGAGTATTCAATTTCTTGTTTCGGCCTTTCTTTCTCGGACGGTACTCTTTCGTCGGGATGCAGACTCAGTAAATAACTAAGTAGTGTCGTTTTTATTGTTATGTATGATGCTTTCTGGTTTCTGTTATGATTCGGTCGATCTGATTCTGCTTTATTCGGCTTAACCGTTTGTTATGGCCCAGATAAATTCAAGGCAGAAACCGAACACGGTGATGGAATTTCCACTGTTGACGTAAGGCCTTCGACTTTTTTTGTTCTTCAAAATATCAATAAGTTGAAGATTTCTTTTGGAAAAAATTTTCTTCGTCTTGGGATGTTCATGCATGTAAATTCCCATCTCTATTTTATTTAGATGCCGAATGTTTTCTTGAATTTACCTTTTTTTGTTTTTAGCTATAGTTTCGGGGCAACTTACCCAAAACGGTTTTTCTTGACATCTTTTGGACTGCTTCACGGAGCAAATCTGACCGAGTAGAAATCTACTGTTCAACTTTGCTTGCACACATATGTGGTTAACACCATTGCCTAGGTGCCACCAGATTCACCTTGATTTGATCTTTGCCAATATTACATTACAAAAATTCTTATCCTCTGTGGCTTCACCCTTTTTTGAACTTAATCAATCCAGTTATTGACCTTCTTTTATTACTTCATATTTGGATGCTTTGTTTTATTTTCTTCATATTTAGCTCTTTTTGCTTTCTCAGGTTGCAGAAGAATACTTGATACCATTTTCATATTTTACCATTTTCACACTTTGATGATTTTGTTATTTGTTGTATATAATGGTGATCTTTTATCTACTTTCATATTAGTAATATAAGGACACGTTGCTATGCTATTATTTCTTTCCTTTTGTGCTGCAAACATTTGGAAACATGCAGTGCATTTGCAAATTCTCTGGTAATGGTAAATACTTGGAGGCATTTCTGGAAGCCTTCTGAACTTGATTTGTCTATTGACTGATTGTTAAAAAGATACGTTTCTTAACCTGCAAGCCCTTAACTGCTAGTACCACTTTTGCTTCATCTGTCATATAGTAGTCCAATGATCTATCCTTTGCAGCACATGGTATCCCAATCAACTGGAATTGCTGGTGCAAGCAGTGTAACTGATGGACTGCAGAGCAATTCTGGCTTTGAAGGGCATGAGCAACAACAAAAACTTGACATGTCTGATCATGATAGCCTTTCTGAAGTTGAGCAGCTAATCAAGGACAAAACTTTTTCTAGGTAATGGTAATTATGGTCCTATGTCTTGTGTCTTAAATTGGTGGCAACCCTGATGTTGGTTTAAGCTTTTCTTTGATACCCCTGTGAAAAATAAGAATATGGAATGCTGTTCCTCCAGAATGCCAATGAAGTAATGTGGATCTCTGTTTCTTGTTTATATCTCATTGAGAATAAGGAATAACTATGAAGATGTTAGTGAATGAGTGGTCTTACAAGTTATCAAGTTACATCACTATTCACATACCGCACTCTTAATTACCGATTCATAATTTCATATCTTCTCTGCCCTATATTACCAAAATTATTAGGTAAGTTAAGCCTATAAAGTAACATGAACTGAGTCAGTCAGTATTCTGGCATACTGATTTTAGTTTGTTGTGTCAACTATATCAGCATTCACTTTCATGTTTCTTATTTCAATTGGTATGGTCTATCATATTAGATATATATTTAGTCTACCCAATAAGTTTTTTTATAAATACTTATTTCAAGCCATCATTATATGTTTTTGTGTGCACATTTTGTTTTGCTTGCATTTTGAAACCAAAATCTATTGATTCAGATGTGAGTGCTCTGTCTAAGTTGCCTCTATCATGTTTGTAGGGAAGAAATTGATCATTTGATGGGGATAATATGTTCACGGGCTGTTGGTATTCCTGATGTTAAGCAAGAAAAGAAATATTCTGGTGTGACTATGGGAGAAATGGGCAAGAGTGGATTTGCTCCAGGATACTCTGGAAAGTCAGCCAAACAAAAGCAGGAAGATCTGGATAAAGCTACTAGTGGGACCTTTAAAATCCAAGACAAGAAATATTCAAGCACAATTGCCGGAGATGTGAAAGGGACTGTAGTTGCCATTGAAAATTCAGGAAAGTTAACTGAAGAAAAGCCTGAAGATTTGAGCAGAGCTATCTGGGAAGCCTCAACCCCTCTTGTCCAGTCAACTGTGAGTAAACATCACAGTCAACTTGCAGTTTCAAAGTGGCATTTATCTTGAGATTGAGCTTTGTTATGCATGTTATGCAAAGTTGTTAGGCTCTATTGATATCTATTCCATTCATTTATTACTGAACAACTGTATATCAGGTAAAATAAATGCAAAGAAATTTTGGAGGGACCAAATACAAATTTGTATGTGCATACAAGATAGGGAAAATAAAAACAGTAATCGGTTGCATACACAAGTGTAAACAAGGCATGACATCACGAATTGGACAAGCTTGTAATAGGAAATTGGACAAGAAAAGACCAAGAAAAAAAGTAGCGAATGAGAAAATTTCTTAGAAGTTGACAATAGATAGGATTCTATCTCTACATTATCCCATTTGCTCCTTTTGATAGAGTAGCGGAAAATTGTTTGGATTGTGCACAATTCTTTGTTTTATGTCAAAAATTGATAGGGTACCACCTTGGATTCGCTGTGATGTTTTGCTTATATGTTCTCATATGTGTAGAAATATTGATGGTTCTATGCGATTTTGCAGTTACAGGGTGTTGGGGCTTCACCAATAGAAATTGCAAGAGCATATATGGAAAATCGAAGCTCAGAAGTAGGCTTCTGTTGGAAGAGCGTTTCTCCAAAAGATGAAAGGATGTTGCCACATGGAAATGAGATTGTATCAAAATCATTTATTCCACCGCCTTCTCCCATGCCATCTACATGCTGGCCAGGTGCTGTGGTACACGATCAACATGGGTACATGACCCCACACAGTCAAAGAGGAAGATTTGGGCTTCATGGTTTTCCACGAACTCCTTACTCAAGAACTATTTATTCCAGGTCTAAGTCCAAGGTAAATTTACTTGAGGCTCCAACTTAAATAAAAGAGGTTTTTTCATGCCATCAGTGCTCTCTCAAATTTAATTTAGTGCTTGTGGGGCGATTATTTTCTTCTTCCTGCATGTCATCAGTCAATTCAGTTACAAGGAGAGAGTGATAGGTGCCTTAACATGACATCAAGTCCCTTTCAGCACTCTCAAGCTTCCACGTATGGACCAGTAATTTTCATCTGCATATACTTGCCATTCTTCATGCTTATTTGATTTATGAAACTGTATTACTCCTTCATGGTCTTTTATCATCTGATGAAAAGGTTTCAGTGTTCTACACAAAGGAAAGTTCAGGGAAGTTTTTCTTGTGGCTTCAAATTATTTAACTTTAGGAGAGGGTGTGGGAAGTATTTTTGGCATTTTTACATGCATGTTTGGAGTATTTTGGCTTTCTCAAACTACAAAATTAGGCTTGCATAAGGATTTGGGTTTGCCCAGTGGTTGCCTCTTAAGTAAACTATGCATTGCTTCTGATTTTGAAGAATAGGAGTATAACTGCATTTCTCAAAATTTGTTTCCCTTATTTCTTGATCCTTTGATTGATAGTTGAGTTCAAGTGGCACTGCATACATGTTGGATGGAGACCATGGGTCTGTTGGACCCATACGTAGAATAAGGCCTAAAGTTGTTTCAGACACTCCTTCTGGACGATCTGCTTCTCTTCATTCATCCTTGGGAATTCCTCGGGAGGAAAACTTTAATGTTCCTGAATGCATCTTTTCTGCTGTAAAGAATTTGGGAAAGGGAGAAACAAGCAGCTCTTCAGGATTTCAGTCAGTATGTAGTAAGCCACAAAGTTCTGAAGTCAACATTCCAATGGTTCCAGCACATTCTAGTCAGATGGCTCGAAAAATATTAGAGCACCTTGAGAGAAATCCACCCACACCTAAAGAAAAGGCTGCTGAGTTAAGGCTAGCTATTTTGCCGAAGGAACGTCTGTCCTCTGATATCATTAAAAATAGGAATAATAGCTCATCCCATTTAGGTCTTGATTCTTCCAAAATATCAGATAAAACTCATGTAAATAATAAAGCTTATCATGCTGAAGACAGAGGGAAATCGCTTGTAAAGGTTCCTCAGGAGGTTGCTCATGGGGGTATGGCAGCTACAAACAGTAGCTCTTCTATCCCAGATGCAAAGGTTGGCAGTTCTGCATCAACACTCAGCAATTTTGCAGAACCTTCCCTGTATTTTGGGAGATCTCATGATTCTCTGTACATGAGTACTGACAAGGTATTATTCAGCTCTAAATGTTGACGGACTTTCTCTGCATTTGTGGAATAATGTCGTGTGGGGGTTGAAGGATAAGTTTTACTGCATGCAGGATATCTCAAGTTATTTCTTAGCTAGCAGGCATGACATAGTAAACCTGTTTGCACACATGTATGCACACATGCTAATTTGCCAACAATGTCATTCTGCCATTTGATGCAAGCCAATCGGTAGATTAAGCCCAAAGTTCCTTTAAGGCTATTGTTCTGAAAGCATGTGCCATGCACACATTAATCTTTATGATTTATCGATTGCCTTGTGGTTCCTAATCAATTCATGTGCAGGATGTGTCAAAGATTGCCTTAAATGCAACTGGCTCTGAGGTTCCTGGTTTGCAGAAGAAGCCTCCATCTCACACGTCGGGGACCAAACCAGCGTTGCCTTCAATATTGATAGGCAAGCATGACCAGAGGTGGATAAATTCTTCTGATAGTGGCACCGGATTCACTTTCCCAGTCTCTGCTTCGTCTGGGGGGTTCTCTGATCTGCCAACACCATCCATCATGCCATCTTCCTCAGCCGGCAGCCTACATGACCTGTCAATCCCATCATACACTTTTGGCTCAAATAAGTCTACCCCTGCCTTCATTTTTTCTTTTCCTTCAACAAGCAGTGCCCCTGTGCACAATGATTCATCGGACTTGAAGTTTAACTTTGGATCCGATAAGAAAGAGAGGATTTCTTTTAGTTCCATAGGCAAAGATGCTATTTGTTATTGACAAGGAAACTGACGGGTTTAGACCATTTGTTTCTTTCTTTCGTAGCCATTATTATTTGAAATTTCTAGGCAGAACCATTGAATTGTATCCTTGAGAGAGGAGGATAGGAAAAGTTTACATGCGCTTAGATTTGTTTGAGACGGTGGATCCAAAATTGTCTAGCAGTGTTCAGAACAACTCTTTCAACGGAGGAAGCTCGGTAGAATGATGAGAGTCGCCTATTATTCAAGGAAATGTCACTCCCCTCTAGGGCCCCTAAATTGTAGCTTGAAGCTAACAAGTAGATCTCACGTTTTTGGATTTTAACCTGGGCTTGTATTGAACCGTTCGGGAGCCTCCGCAATGTCCCATTGCCAGTTCATTGAGTCTAGAGTGATGGGGACGACGTGCTGTACCACACAGGAATATGACCTTGATTGGGAGGACAAAGGTGGGTCAGTGCTGGCCCAGTTGTCTATTTTGGATCAATGGATTCTGATCACACATCGAAGAATTTATGTCAGAGAAAATTTCTAGTCGGCACATGATGCCACTGGAATCACGTGTTTGCCCTATTTTGGTTGCAAGTACTTAATCCCTTTTCAGCTTGGCTTGATGGCCACCCTGCGCGTGAGTAGACTACATATTAGAGTTCTCTGGATTGCTTGGTATCCCCCACCCCCCCCCTTCCTCTCTCTTCCACCTCCTCCACCGCCCCTAAGCGGGGAATCTTGTAGGTGTTATCTAGAATAATGTTAGAACAACGATAATGTGGCTACATTACAGATATTTTAGTCTTTGTGTGGCACGACTTTACAAAAATATTATACAAACCAAAACACATAGAAACATTATTAAACAATAATGTGGACCTTTTCCGTGTACATTTACACACACACTGAATTTATAACGACGTGGGCGCATTACATCGTTTTGTTTACATCAGTGAGTAATCAAACTCACCGACTATCATATGTTAAAATCGTCGGATTAATAGAAAGAAAAATACGTGAGATGGGCACCGAAAGGAATGGAATCAATTTGTAGCTGTACATCTGTAACCGCCCTAGGAGAACCAACAAAGGGAGCCAACATTCCGGGGAAAGGGGAAGGGAGGGAGAGAGAAAGAGAGCCAAGGCCCAACTAGAAAGCTGTGACAGTGAATAAATAATGAAGTGGATGCGGAAGGAAAGGAGGTTGGAGTGTTGTGTGCGTGGGAAGTCAAGTCAGAGGTGAAATGACAAGGGAAAGGAAATGAAATGAATGCATTAGACAGGGCATGAAATTGACGTTTCGGATCCTTAATGTCAGAAAGGGTCTGCAGATTACAGACCAGCAAGCTGCTGCTATCTTGGCAGCCTAAAGCCACCACCACCAACTCTGCACTGTATTATCTTCATTTCTTTCCTATAAAACAAAGGTGAAAAGAAAAAAAAAAAATGTTATACGAAGACATTTGCCATGCCAGCTTGTAATCTACTAGGAAAATGCGATCCACTTACAAATCCCGAGGGCATTCAAATCAGTTACCTCGTTTACCTTCCCCCCCCCCC
This sequence comes from Kandelia obovata, assembly GCA_021464305.1. Lineage (NCBI taxonomy): Eukaryota > Viridiplantae > Streptophyta > Magnoliopsida > Malpighiales > Rhizophoraceae > Kandelia > Kandelia obovata. The sequence continues at coordinate 339,356 of CM038481.1, forward strand.
ATGCGTTTATAACAGAGGGGAGGGAAATCCTTCACATTAATCATGTCCTCTGGCTAATGCTCAATCAGGGCATGAATGCCCAATCAAGGGCAAGGCTCTGGCTATGCGGCACCAACCTCATGTACATAATATGTACAGCTCATTCTCCCTCCCCTCCAAATCACTCCCAATGGGTCTATACTTGCTTCTAGTATTACAGCCTCCTCTGGAAGTGGACTAACTAGCGCAGGCTTTACCCCCTTTTCCTTTTCATTTCACTTTTTTTTTTTTTTTTAATTTGGTTTAAATACATTGTGCAGAGCAAGTTTGCAAATGCAAACGTGCCATCTGGTCGCCTGGGTAGCACCTTTGACATTGATTCCATATATCATCAACGTATTTTGACCAATAAGTTTTTATCTTTATGTAATTTTTTTAATTATTTATTTTTTCAAGATTTTAATTCCTTTTAGCTGCAATAGCGAAACACTAGAGAAAGTTCAGGGGGTTTGCATGGCAGAAATTACTTCTCATGGGGATAGATTAATGAGTTGAATAGAGCAGTGAGTGATAAAACAGTACCCACAACATGTCAAATCCCCTCTGGGTACCTGCTTTCTAATTATTTTATTTTATATGTATTGCTGGGTTAACTAATTTTCACGTTATGCAAATGAAGACGTACTCTATATATCTTCCAATTAATTTCTGGCCTTTCTTTCGTTTTTTTTTTCTCTTTTTGTGTGTGTGTGTGGGGGGGGGGGGGGGGCAAATACCATCATCGCCAATCTCAACAAGAATAAAGAAAAGTAGAGTCCTTAGAAGAAGGATTTCAAAAAGCACCTTTATATTACTGAAAACGATTAGGTAGATTGATTCCCAATTAGTGAACAACCCACCAACGTGAAGAAACTAATCCACAAGTGGCATTTTTTCTTCACTATATGGATACCTGACCTATGGAGATGTTAACTTTAATCAGACATGCCACAACTTTATTTGTTTTGTTAAAGCCACCCATGCAGGCATTGACATGCACAACAATTAAGTATGAGAAACCCACGAAACAAGTCTAAAAGTGAGAAATTCTGATTGGTTTTTTCCATGAGGGAATTCTTCGAATGCAACAGAAAACTTTGACCATGAAGCATAGCACTTTGGTCAAGAGTTCAATGAAATAAAAGATAGAAGCAATTGAACTGGAAAAGCGTGGTGCTATATCTTTAGTGCTTTTGTGGAGGATTCTCTCGATGTTGGGGATTGAATGCCACATTGCTAGGGTCCAAAATAATGGTGGTCCATGGAAATTCCTTTTAAGATGGGTCATTCACTCCTGAATTGTTAGTGGTAGACAGACAAAGTCTTTTCTTAGATATCAACTTTTGAAAGATAAAGAGAACAGCTTTTCTCACAAGGTTTCATTTAAAATCCCAACAAAAAAGAAAAAACAAAAGAAAAGGCCCAAAAAGATATTGGTAATTGCTTATATGAAGCAATAATAGACTTTATCCTTGCTGCCGCTGCCATGTTAAAAAATAAAATAAAAAAATGCTGGAAAACTCATGCAACCTAACTTTTCCCTTCAATGCCCCATTCCTAGGTAGTTGTAACTTGCGGGCTTTTCACCAAAATCTAGTTCCATGTATATTTATTACATTCCTTACAAATGTTTTCAAGATTCACCGAGTGGCAGCCTATGAAAGACTAAAAACGAAAAAGGTTCACCAAGTGGCTAGTGGTACGTCGGGTTGTTGTTTTGTCGATTAAAGGGGTTGTTAAGAATTTAGCTAACAACAATGCCTGTTAACATTTATGTGCTTTATGTGATTATGCTTGGTACTCGGCATGGTCTTGTCAGATGGGAACAAAGAATTCAGGAGAAATTAATGGATATGCCCTTATAATGCTTTTAGGGTATAGATGTGCAATTCCGTTCATCATCTTCGCATCTGTGGGTCAGTTACCTGAGCATTATCATGGGAATCTTATTCCTTTTTCTTCTTAGAAACAGAACTACTAATTCTTAAAAGCTCATATGGTCGGGAACAAAATAGTACCACAACAAATGAAATCAATTGATAGTACCTCTTGTCCGCAGCATCAGCTTAATTATGATCGAGCAACTTAGAACTGCAAAGTTTTTGAACGATGATTGCAATTATTATTATTTTTTTTTAAAATATAAAATATAATTTATATTTTAAATCTCACTTGATTTTTAGATATGATATTAGAGTTTTCATGATTATGTATTGAAATTTTGGGTCTCTACTATTTTATATCCACGGACATTTTCAATTCATTACAGGAATATTATTGATAATATTTCCTTGCACATCGAATTACAGATCATTCATATGGGTTGCCACATTTGGCTGCAGTTTTTGACTCTTCTTTCTCTTCATTTCACACCAGGGTAAACATGAGTTAGTGCACAATGTCCATGATGATATAATTCCACATTTATTCATCGAAACGTGCATTATTTATATCTGTTCCAGTGTGTTTTCCAAAAAGAGAACACAAAAAGGAAAATTTTATCAATGGAGTCAACTCAGATAATTAATTTATTAATTATGCAAAACTGTAATGTAGTCACTTTAGGTCTCATTGAATCAAAATCTCGGTCCATCTTTGCTTTGTTGTTGTTGTTATTTTATTTTTCCCTTTTTCAATAAACTATTTATAATCGCATTGCAATGGAATTTAGCATAGTGATAAAAGAGAAAGAGAAAGAGAGAGAGAGAGAGAGAGAGAGAGAGAGAGAGAGAGAGAGAGAGAGAGAGAGAGAGAGAGATATAATCGTAGGAGTAACATTTCGAGGTTGAACTTGCATCTTTGTGAATGTCTCGTTATAGGTCCAAGATTTGATTCTTAGCCTTGTTAAAAATCATGTCATGTCTAGCATCAGTCGCCCTAGTAAATATATTAGTCTCTCTTGAATTTTCATAGGAACACACAGGTCTTATAATTAATATTCAAAGCAATCAACAGATCCATCTTCTCTTCTTTCGCAGTTATTTCTCCCATACACCCAGGCTACGTGACAGAAGAACCGCTATTTTCCAACACTACTTCAGCCGCTTCATTTCCAACCTTTAGATGGCCAATATGGTTACTTTTGTGAATTTCAGGGGAACTCTTTTCCCTAAAAACTTAAGGGTGCTAACTCTTTTTTTTTTCTTTCTTTCTTTTACTCCAAGTTTTCCCTTAATTGGCAGAAAAAAAAAAAAAAAAAAAGGAAAGAGTTTCATGTCTTGGTTTTATAAAGATGAAATCTAGAAAGCATCATTACAAAACAAAATCTAGGCTCCATCTTACTTGAAAAGTGGGGGACTCCAATATATTTATATATATATATATGATAAAAAAAGGTAGCTTGCTTTCAAGAGAAATTAACGTAGCATCGGGAGATGAGAAGCTTGTGATTCATACATTTAATGGAAGAGGGATATGGGATATGGCTAGATAGATTCATATCCTTAAAAGCAACACAGAAATAAATCTTTGTCAAGAGCGTGGAGAGTTGGCCTTGAAAATACTCAAACCCTCATTTGTTGAGTATTGCAACCCTTGACTTAGATGCTTCTCAGCGGCCTGCGCCAAAAAAAAAAAGGGTTCAATATTAGTGTGTACTTGCGCAAGGAAATGGGCTTATTGTTAGCTATATAATTTTCATATATATATATATATATATATATATTTAAATGAATTGTAGTTGCTGATTCTTTTTGTTTTCTTCGCTTTTTTATTTTTATTTTTATTTTTATTTTTAATGAAGGATAGTTAATGATTTCTTAATTTAGTAGTAACTAGCAGCTTACCTCCTCCTTCCAATCGACCCAAAAAGCAAAGAGCCAGTGCCTTAATTGGTTGGAGCATTCACATTCCATTTTTTTATTATTATTATTATTATTTATTTTTATAGGCAAACTAGCTACAAGTCCACTAGTCAATACTACAGTACATGCATGGTTACTTGATTATTAATACAAGTAACCAACATCATTAATAGCAATGCGTAACATGGCTCTTGCTTAACAATAAATTTGGAAGTGAGGGGAAATAAAAGAAAATTTTTGAGGAAGTAAGAGAGGAGAGGGTGGAATTCAAATGTAAATTTAATGTTTTTCTTTTTTTCAAGGGGAATAAATTAAAAATATCCTAATAACTTTATGCAACTAAACAAAGTACTTACTTATATTATCCAGCTTAGCTTTGTTGCTGCTCTCCAACATCAACCCAAAATGAATATGAGGGAAGTGCGCCCACTGGTCAATAACATTAGCAGAACTCATCAGCAGCCTCGAATATTTTTTATTGGTACGAAGCTCTTGAAGTTGAAATGATCAATGTTTTTTCTTTTCTTTTTTTTTTTTTTTTGGGGGGGGGGGGGGGGGGGGGGTTGCAAAGATTCTTGGTTTAGTTTACTTACATTCTTTGCAGCTGTGCTAAATGCTTCTCTGTGGCTGATATCAGGGTTGTTGGCCTTGATCCTTTGAATCTCCTCCCTAGAGATGACATTTTGTTTGAAAATATGATATGATAATTATATGCATGCCAAAAGAAAAACGGAAAAAGAAAAGAAAATGATAAAGAGAATGGTTGTAATACTTTATGAACTGATTATATGCAGAAGGTACTCGCTGCCTCTTCTCGGGAGCTGAAAATGGAAAATAACAGCACAATACACGTATTTATTCAAATATATAATAAGAAAAACAATTTCTAGATATATATGTGACAGTAAAGAGAAGAGTATGTATATTCTCAAAAAAAAAACTACTCCTAGTAAAGAACAGGAGAGGAAAGACACCCTTACAAAGGGAGCGGCACTGAACAGAAAATTGAGAGTAAAAAATTCGACATAAGTGTTCTGTTGTGTTTAGCTGAGAGATGCCGTAAATAATGTAGAAATGTAATTCCTCAAAGAATATTTTATTCCTTTTTATTTGAAAATGCTATGAATAAAATTAATGATGCTTACAAAAAAAAAGAAAAAGGGGGGGGAAGAAAGAAAGAAAACATGTAAATCCAAGAAAAAGTGTTGTGACATGCGGGAAACTCACGACGATTGACGACCCTTTCCCGACTAATATTAGTGCTCGATGGACGCATTGGGATCTTGTTGTTGCCCTTTGAGGAAGAACCCAAGTCAATTCTGTAATCATGGGAGTTGTACGCCGCCGGTGCCTGAATAATATGCAAGGGGTATTCGTTTCAAAATTAAAAGAGAAACACTGGATCAGTGATCGATTACTGATTAGAAGCAAATGCAACTAGTAACTGATGTGTTTAATTTCGGTTAAGCTCTGTTTGTATATATATATATATATATATATATATATATATATATGTTGATGAGTGCTACATTTTTTTGTTTAAGCTTCCTCCAACTGGTTCCACAAACATTTTACTAGCCACTACTTGAAAGAAAGAGAAGATGCCGATGGCCACAGGCTCCTCACCTTGAGCCCCTGACAATAATATGTACGTGGGCGAGAGAAAGAGAGACTAGAGGTGGCTGAAAGATTGAAGTGATGTTTCTGTATGACGGGGGGAGAGAGAGAGAGGACCAACAAAGCATTGAAGTGACTGAATCAGTTAGAGCAGTACTCTATGACATGAACACAAAGCAAATAAAACCCACAGACTGGCAGGTATCGAAACAAAAGGCTTTTTTTCCAAAGGATCCAACGAGAGAGAGAGAGAGAGAGATTTTTTGATAAGTGTATCCACAGTAGAGGACAAAATCTCATGAAAAGAAATTATAAATAACTAAGAACCCTAAAATAAAAACACACCCTCATCTGTCAAATCAAAGACTCAATCAGAAAAGCGGCTTCAAAACTAATAATTAATAAAGAAACCCTACTCGAATCCACCTGCTAGGTCCAACTCCTATGCAGCTGTTGTGGCCGCCAAAATCAGCACTCTACCATCTACAAAAAGCGAAATGAATAGGTGCTTGTTTGTTTGTTTTTTTTTGGGGGTTCCTGGCGGCTGTTGGGATTTTCAGTGCAGTAAATACTCCAAAAATAAAAGAAAGCTTTGAAAGGCTCGATCCCTATAAAAAATTAAAAAATAGGCACCTTCAAAGGCTTTGCTGATTTCCTTCCTAAAAAGAATCGAAAGAACCCGAGAAACCCTAGATTTCTGGGGCTGCGTAGCAGCAAAGAAACCCCCAACAGCCACACACACACACACACGCACGCACACAATTGAACCAAAGAAAAAAAGCCGAAGTATGTTCTTGAGCATTGAAATATCACCTGAACATCTTGCAACGAAACTGACTGGAAGGCAGCTGCCATGTTAACGGACCACAGATTGGTGCCTGTCTCTTATACACATCTAGATGTGTATAAGAGACAGCACACACACACACACACACACGCACACAATTGAACCAAAGAAAAAAAGCCGAAATATGTTCTTGAGCATTGAAATATCACCTGAACATCTTGCAACGAAAGTGACTGGAAGGCAGCTGCCATGTTAACGGACCACAGATTGGTGCAGTGCCCGCATCGGACGGTTACGATGTCAAACAGGCTGCTGCAGGGAACGCTTACCTGCAATTGCCATTCATCATGTCTCCGTTGACTTTTAACAAACAATAAATCCAAGGATCTTTACTTCTTGGAGGAACATTAGCAAAATCCATAAATAAATATCGCCCAAAAAACCTAAAACAAAACAAAAGAAAAAAACAAAAAAGAAAAAGAAAGAAAGGAGGGGGGAGGGGGAAGTGGATAGGCAGATTAAAAAACTTTTTCTGGTCAGGGAAGATTTTTCTTCAGTTTTTTTTCTTGATCTAAACAAAACCCATTATCTTCACAAAGTGGCTTATTTAACGGACAAAGAGGAACACTGAATCGAGATTCAGGAATGGTTAGCAGCTTCCCAGTAGGTTGTTTTCAAATTTCAAGAAAATAATAACTATTCCGACCACCCTGTTTGAGATCTTCTTGGCTGGTTTGGCCCAGTTCCTTTGTGAAGCAGTGCTTCAAGCAACGAAAAAAGGGATAGATAGGCTATAAGAAGAACATTTTTTTCTGGAGGAGGAGGAGTTGTCCTCGTCAGTCTATGGCAGTAAATGCTTGTTTTGACGTTAGATGATACTCCACGTTCACTCACTAAGATCACGCAAAAAAAAAAAAAAAAAGGACCTATTGTTCTTCTGTCTCCGTGTGGTTTGTAGCGCAGCAATAGAGGACCTTCAGGGTCTGACTTTTTCTTTGACAGAAAAAGAAGTAAAAAGAAAAGTCCAAGGATGGAGACTTGGCTGTAACAAAATCAAGAAAACCCCAACACGAGAAACCTGATCAACAGAAGCCCCTCAGCCTTTGCTTTTTCTTTTAATCAGAATCTAAAACGTTTCTTTTCTGATTATAAATTTAAAAATGTTACAAGAAGGGGAAGCAAACAGAAAAATAAATAAATGACCAGCTAGAGGAAGAAGAAGAAGAAGATGAAGATGAAGAAGTGAAGAGGGAGAGACAGATCCCAATAATATTGAACAAGAGATGTGGTACCGCAAGAACAATATTGCAAAAGTTGCAAGGGATGTAGCAGAGCTGCTCAGGCACATTATCGACGTGGCTCGACATCCTTTTCTGGTCAATTCAATCAAATTAGTAGTCCAAGAAGGAGGAAGTGTGGAGACAGAGAGAGAAGGAGAAGGACAAGAGAGTCAAGTGACAGAACACAGAGGGAGCGAGAGAGAGAGAGATAAAAGATATATGTAAGCAGAAGCTCTTGCAAATTGCAAATAAACGTAAAGGAGAAAGCAAAAGCTTTTATTCTCTCTCACTCTCACACACACGGAGCACAACCCGTTGCTTTGATACCGGGCTATTACATCTTTGTATCACAACAGTAAAACTATGCGGCCCCATGTACAGACACAGTACGCATTTCATTCATAGATCATGGAAAGAGAAATCCAGAAGAGAGAGAGAGAGAGAGAGAGACGGAGAGGAGTTTTTAAAGTGGTAAAGACACAGAGGAGGTGTAAGTTTTTCCCCCAAATACACAGTAAATCAAAAAGAGAGAAAGATAATAAAAAGAGAGAAGATGATGATGATGATAATAAAGAAAAAGAAAATAAGGAAAGTGGGCTCCAAGGAAGTTTGGTGCTCGGGGCAGGCAAACATGAAAAATAAAAAATGCTGGGGCAGGGACTGTAAGTCTGTAAAAGGAGGGATAAAAGTGAGAAAAATGAAATGGATTAGGGCTTGAGGCGTGGGCAAGAGGATAGAGCTTTGCTTTTGGCAGCATTTACCCACTTCAGAGGGCTCTGAGATTTGGAGAAATCCTGAGAGACGAGGTTCGTAGCTCTAGTTAGCTAGCTACTCACTTATGACGTGAATGCGACCTCACTTCTGTGCTTCACCCATAGCGGACGAGGGGGGCGAATTCTTAATTAAATCTATTTCTTAATCATCATCGTCATCAATTCATCCAGTGCTTGCCTTTGTACATCTACGAAAAACAAAAACCCTTAGACCAAAGAGGCAAAGAAAAACACTTGGCAGGAGCAAGAGGAGAAGATGTTGCCTTCAATCATATAGGTTTGCTCACCCTGAAAACTAAAAATGAATAATATCAGGCGATTTAGGGCAATAACTGTCTCTTTTGGGCACCTCTTGTGTTTAATACCATGAATATGGAGATGCAATTAGATTTCACCCAAAAATAAGTTAATAACTGATAATGCATTGTACATATATATATATATATATTTATTATTATTATTATTATTATTATTATTATTATTATTATTTTGGTGATGAAAATAACTGCCTCCATTTCAAGCACAATCAGCCAGGATCGACCAAAGGGACTAAGAAATTAGAAGTCTAGAACTCCTTTCTTTTGAGTTATCAATCTAACGGTCAATATTTTTTTTGTCTTTAGGTCGGAAATTTCCAGTCCATAAAACTAGTAGCTAAGGTGAAATAAGTGGGGATTCAACCCCTCGGATTGTACTTGGGATATGTGGAGATAAGGTGCACATCCTACATTCGATGCTTTGCCATAAGTTGTTAATAAATTCGTGTTACAGATCCCTAGGTTCTCTTATCAGAAAAAGGAAAAAAGAAATAAGTGGGAATTAAACTAATTAAGGCAATAAAACACCAATGATACACCAAGGCAATAGAACGTAACCAGATTTGAATGGGAATTCGCTGTCTTCACTTGCCGATGGAGGCCAGAAGCGTCAGCCCAACCTTACTTTTCCTGGTAGATGAACCGGCGTCTGAAAAGTCTGAATATATATATTAATAAAAAAATTATAAAAAGGAAATAGAACCAATAAGAATCATGAAATAAGAATCAACCAACCTGGGGAGGAGGAAATCAAGGCGAAAAACTTGTAATTCAAAATCTTTGTGTTTACATTTTGGTGAACAAAGAAAATCAAGAGGAGAAAAATAGAAGTGGGTCAACTATACTCTATTCAATATTTTATTTTAGTCCGTTGAGAAATTTATTAGGCATTTGTGGCATAAAGTTATATAAATATGTGCAAATCCTCCCATAACCTATAAATTCATCTCATTCCATGGCTTTCAAACAAACATATTATTGGACTGGTAAGTGTGCTCAGAGGGTTCCTCACTAAACATAAAATTTACAGGAAGGCATGTGTGCATATGCTTACACTTTATCTATCTACATTCAATGAACTTTTCTTGTAATTTTTAAGAACACATCATGTGCTACCATCTCTCATGTTCAAGGAATTTCTCCCTCTATGAGCCATCTTTCTCCATCTCCTGTCAAATTTATTTATTATTATTATTATTATTATTATTATTTCACAATAACATTCATTTACTCATGGCATCTTTCACTAATGAAAAGGATGCCTCTGTCAAATTTTGTACATACACGTACACTCTCAAATTGTGGAGTGCCAATTTTTCTTCCTTTTTATGGGGAATGGATGATAACTGATGTCTTTATCCCCGTTGAAAGGAACTCTTGTTACATTTAGACGATGCCACGTGCAATAATGAAGTGAGCTTCACTCGGTGAATTAACCCTCCATTCTCCATCTTTCTCCAGTTAATACCATATTACTAATAACAATATATATGGACACAATTATTGCTACAGAGAGAGAGAGAGAGAGAGAGAGAGAGAGAGAGAGAGAGAGAGAACTCCCATGGAGTTGTCTTTTGATATTGAAATCCTATGCGGGTATTCTTGTTTAGAATGGTTCCAGGAAATGGAAAAGTTAAAGCATTGTTATATTTCAAGCCAATCAATGGGTGTAGAGAATTGTTGGAATTGAAAAAGGATTTTGGATTTCTGTCTTTTCCCCTCTCCTTAATTGTAGACGTCTAAGAATTTGTCCAGCAGAAAAAAAAAAGGAAAAAGAAAAAAAAAAAGTTAACTTCGCAGCTATCATTTCAAATCCATATGTCTATAATTATCAAAATACGTTATGTTTATATTATTCTTTTCCTTTCGCTTTGCAGGTTCTGAGGCAAAGATAAGCGAGCTCTTTGTACGCTTATTCCTCACATTTGCTCACAAGTTACTTTCCTTTTGCTTTCAAGATGTTTTGTTTTTCGAATTTTACGACAAAAATATAACTATCATTAATTTGGATTACGATTTTTTTTTTTTCATTTCAACAAGAGCAAGCAGCCATCTTTCAGTAAGAGAATATATATATATATATATATATATGTAATGCGTATATATAGAAGTGGTTGTAAGTTCAATTGCTGAGATTTGTTAGAAATGTGGTAATGTCTAAGTTTGACCTGTAGAAATTTTGGTCAGACTTAATAAATAAAACGGAGAAATTACTTTGATATACAAAGTGGAAAAGCTAAAACAGAATTAAGAATTCCGAGAAAATGTAAATCAATTAAATTACTTTGATATACTTCTCATTTGCAAAAGGGAATTACCTTGGCCCAATAAACACTGACTTATGCACAAAATTAATCATTCAATCGTATCAACTGACTAGCCAATGTAACTCTGTCAGTTCAAAAACCGTGCCATTTAAGCCAATTGAGTTGGTTCTGTTCTAATCTAATAGAATGGTAACAGACAGATTTTGTTCCTATTCTCATAACATGACAGACAGATAGATACTCGTTAGTTCTAGGGTAACCAGGTTAGATAGAACTGCATGCAAGTAGTTTGAATCTAACATAATAATTACGACCCCATCAGAAGATCATTGATCTTACCTGCATAGCATCGCTTAGAATTTGCGAAAAAGACCAAACAAATACCGGAGAAGACTAGATGGACAGAGATATAAAACATCCTTTCTCAATTATATAAATGCAGCCAAGTCCCCAAGAGGCGATGATGGTGATGGCTCGAAACATTGCATTATGTTTTTTAAGGATGGTCAATATCTCAGGGCAATAAAATTCCATGCGCGGCATGTGAAGGTTGTTTCCTCACGATAACCCAACTCAATTTGTCCTCTGTGATAAGCCACATCAACATCATTGCAATGTAAGAATTATATAAATATATATATATATATATATTGCAAATTTGCAATCAGGGTAGCCTTGTTCCAAAGGGACCGTTTAGTTTTTGAATCAAAGTATCCTGTTCTGGTAATAACTTGTATCATTGGATGCGAATGGGTGGATCGATCGGGTTCTGTAAATGAGTGTTAGAATTTTTATTTATTTATTTATTTTTCATCGGGAACCAATTGAATCATGAGTTGCACATCCCAAAGGCAGAGTAGTTACTCGCAGTCTAATAAGTAGACGATTGCATGTTCAAATTACACGGGCTATTCAATTCGTTTGGCTTTAAACGTCTCTTCATTTCGTTTTCTTTTATAAATTTGTATATTTTTGTTGGCGGGTTAAAAATATAAAGCCCATCTGGCCCGAACGCAGACAGTATGTTGGAGACGTAAACTTACCCCCTTAGATCAGCACAAAGTGGCTCTAATCCCCATTCATAAGGACCTAGGCCTTCAGGTTGAATGGGTCGGCTCAGTGTCTCGAATTAGTTGTTATTGGGTCTTTTTGGATCTTGTCGATGTCTGCAGGACCACAAACTAATTTAACTTTGCAAAATTTAGTAAATCCCACTCCTTTTGGGCTTCACTGGCTGGCTTTGACTTCAGAAGGAAATTGGGCCCCCAATTTCAATGGCGGCTATGTACAAGAAACTGGGTTGAAACTCAATTCTTTTTTCTTGTTACTATCGATGCGTTTAATGCGTTCTTTTGCCTGATGCAGAAGCTTATGCCTCTTCTGGTCATCTAAGCAATTTTATTTTTAGTTGGAAAAATGCGTCAGAAAATGAATGAAAGTGTAAACATGGAATGAAAATGAAAGGCTAATGACATTGGCTTCCACATTCAAGAGAAAAGAAATCAACAATTACAGGTATCAATCTGACCTCGTATTACGGTAACAGGAGACAGAATTGGGCTTGCAAGGCCCATCATAGGACACAATCTACGTAACATTTTTGCTTGCCAAAGTTTGACCATCATAAATCTAGAAGAAAAGGCCTTGCAAATTTAAATGCTTTCTCCTCGATTCTTGGGTTTTTTTCTTTTGCCCTGATCCCGAGTCGTTACTAACTAACTAAATATTGCTGAAAAAGGATTTGTGAAACAGCCAAGAAGTTGCTTTGACTTTGCTGTTTCCCACTTTTTTTTTTTTTTTCTTTAATGCGTTTTGTGTTACATTTCTTATTAAATTGTAGTTCCTACCCTCAAAATTTGACAGTACCATCATAAATCGAATATTCTTCTCTCTCTCTCTTTTTTTTTTTTATTATAATATTTTTTTCTGGGGTTAAGAGGGTAATAAATATAAAAGACAAAAAGAACTAATAGCTATAAGAGGATAGATAACAAAACATTAACAGGAACAAAATCAATGCAAACATCATCACACTGTCGGTACTATTTTAAGATGCTAAATAGTAATTAATTAATAGTAACATATTCTAATAATAATAACAACAATAAATAAAGATAGGAAGTAAAATGATGATCCACAAACAAGGAACCAAAATGATGATCCGCACCGTTGGCGAGAGCCAGATCGCGACGGGTGCAATCCTGGCGCCGCACGAAAAAAAAAACAACCTTGTATCATATTAGCATACACGCTGCTGGGCACCCTCTCTCTGCCTCCCTCGCCGGGCTAGGGGGCTGGCTCCGTTTCTGTTTTTCAGTTTATGAAATAGTTTTTAGCAAATAAATATTTACATGTACATGTTCGTGCAGAATTTATGTACGTGTGCGTATGTTTTTTTCTCAAGGTTGTCTGGAATTGGTAGCGAAGATGGCGAGCTCAGCGGAGACAGACACAAATGATGAGGGTTTCTCTGTGGACCTTCCGGCTCCTTCTGGCTGGAAGAAGAAGGTCTCTCTCTCTCTCTCTCTCTCTCTCTCTCTCTCTCTCTCTCTCTCTCTCTCTCTCTCTCTCTCTCTCTCTAATTCTGTGCTCTGGCAATGATTCTTCCTCTTCTTTAATTGGGTTTATATTTGTGGCGTTTTGTGATTTTAGTTTCGAAGGAATTTGTCAAAGTTTGGGGCTTTTATGTATGATAGGTTCGAAATTGGCTGTTTGGCCCTTTGTCCGTATTCCTCTGCTTTACACTTTTAAGTTTGTTTCTTCAACATGGACGGAATTCTTCTGCTGGGAACTTTTTTAGGCATTCAGCTCTTAATTTATTATGAGGCCCTCTTTTTTTTCTTTCTTTCTTTTTTTTTTTTAAAAAAAAAATATTTTCGTTTGTTTCTTTTTTCTTTTCCTTGCGTCCTAGTTAGGGTTTCTCGGAAGAAGGGTTTGTTTTACCGTTATCCTTTGTTTGCTTGCCCCTTTTTCTTTGCATGGTGTTTTCTCCGTCCCTTTTTTCTACAAAAATTTCCCCTTGGGGTGCTGATGTGAAGTGCGGCTAAGTTTATGGTTATATGGTGATTGTATTGTCGATTTGCCACTGTGAAGGTCTGAGTTATGTTAAATGGGGACTATGATGTTTGATTTCGGATTGAAGCGAGCGCTGCTCAAAAGAAAATGGTAAGAGTCAAAGTTCCTACGAACTTGTATTGGTCATGTCCAAGGAGGTTCATTTGACAAACTTAGGCTGCTGAGAATTTGTGCTGGCGTTCCTTTTGGAGATGAAAACATTGGCTCTCGTTGTCTGTCTGATTGTTTTTGAAGAAAGAAAGAGACAAGTAGACCCACTTAGTAGGAGAGGAATTTAGAAGGCAGAAGAACCGTACTGCAGATCGAATGCAAAAGGGGGAAATGAATTTGATTTGCTTAATTTGAATGAAATGATGGCTGGCAATTACTGACGCATTGCCCTAAATTCTACCTACGTTATACATGTCAAATTATCCTATTTTTCTGTCTAATTGCTCGTTCCCTGTGCTCTTGTAAGTAAATATATAACTTCACGGTCTATATTGGAGCGCAGTTCATGCCGAAGATAAGCGGGATGCCAAAGAAGAGTGAGATAATATTTACTGCCCCAACAGGGGAGGAAATCGCCAACAGAAGACAATTGGAACAGTATCTCAAAGCACACCCTGGTGGTCCAGCGGCATCTGAGTTCGATTGGGGCACTGGTGAGACTCCAAGGCGGTCTGCAAGGATTAGTGAGAAGGCAAAGGTGAGCCTGCTTCCAGAAATTGAAACCCGAAAGAAAAGAAGCAGAAAATTGTCGGCTTTTAAAAGGGACAACACTGGAGCTCCTGCAGAAGGAACACAGAAGACGAGAGAAATTCACATGTGGGAAGCTGATAAGGATGGTGCTCGGGTGGAAAAGGATGTTTTGAAAGAAACCAAAGATGAGAATAAAGATGAAGCTCAAGATTCAGTTGCTAAAGAAACTAAAGGGGAAAAACCTGAATCAGAGCCTGAAAACACTAAAGGAAAGATTAACGGTTCTGGAGCATCAGGAAATGCAGGTGAGATGATCCCAGGAAAAGATAAGGAATCATGGGATGGGGCTGCCAAAGAGCATAATTCTGGAGAGCTAGACAAAATTGATGCAGCCCTTAAAGAGGGAAAAATAGAAAACAGTGCAATTACAGAAAAAGAGAAGCATCACAGAATTGTTCCTGTGTCTGAAGGGGAGAGCAAGGACAAAAAAACAGTGAATGGAAATAATAAGAAATCCGATCAAACAGGTACCGTTGAGCTGAATCAGACGGTGGAAGAGGAAGTGACTGAGAATGGAGGTGGTGGCAGTGATCCCAGCAATGTTAAACCTTGAGTTAGTGTAGCAAATAGAGCAGTTCGATGCTGGATTCTTCTCCATCATCTCTTTCTGACCTTTTTAGGCTCTGTAGTCTTATGAATGACTGTAGCTTTGATGTTGCAATGGATAGCTATGCATTCTTCATGCAGACATGCACTCTACAGAGTCATAGGCTTAGTGTATGATGTAGCAGCACTTATTGCAGGTTTGTGGCTTGCAGCGGTCATTGTATCATGGCGATATAAAATACTTGGTAGTGTAATAATACTATGTGACTATGTAATATATGTGGTAAGAAATATTTCATCCAAAACTGGTGTTCAAGAAGAGTGAGCGAACGACAAGTAAGTCATACATTCCCAAATTAGCCTGTGGGATTCAAGGATAAAAATCGAGGGAGGGAATTAAATGGGACCCAAATGTTTCTCTCAAAACCCCCCAAAAAAAGAGTAAAGGAGTAAAATAGTTATTCTCAGAGCCCCTTTAGCTGTGCAACCAATCCTGTCAAGGTTGTCCATTTCTCAAATGCAGAGGCTGATGACACGAAAGCAACTTTGGAGGATTCAATGTCATTGCGATCAACTGCAATTTTAGAATGAAAGTGAGTCAACTGCAGCACAGACATAAAACTCATGCGAACTAAACCTTATTTTGATAGATTCCACATCTATGATCCTCTACACTCCTGCAAGAGTGCAACAAGAATAGAGGCCCGAATCAAGGATGTTACCCTAGTCTAAAACTGGGAAAAATGAAAAACACACCTGATGAAATTAATGAAGCTAGCGAGGAGTTGAAAGTGTTAACCTCAGTCTTCTCTTCAGGACTAGAGCTCAGCTGTTAGAGAGATCACAAAATTTATCAGATTCTCAAAGCATGTACCCTGTAAAAGTTCATCGTCAAAAAAGGTTTAAGAATGCAACTTTGATAAACTAAGTCCTCTTTTCTCCTTGTTTATTTTGCGAAAATATTAATTCTTCCTGGTATCAAACTCTTGACCTCCATGCCTTTGAGGAAACACATATTTACCTTGGTGAAAGCTAAATTTGCCTTTCGGACCCAATCAATATCAGTGCTTCCCCCAAGAACTGAACCAGCTGCAGATAGATCATTGTTTTCTATGGCTTGACCAACTTTGCTCAGCTTGTAGACGAGATCCTGCAAATATCCTGCAACAGATCATTTCACTGCTCTATTTAGAGTATGCTACACAGACCGTTGTTCTAGCTCAATTTGACAATATAGAGAAATGGATTGTAGGCCAGTTCCTAAGACATCATCAGATTGAGTTAATAAGCATTTTGCGAGGATCAAAAGAAACTTGACAAATATAAATTCAGAACCACTTAATGGGGTACTTGGTCACCAGTTGTTGAATGCAAAAACCATTGTAATCCTGTCAATGGTTGCTAAACAAATTCTTCACCTTGCATCAAACTCATGAAAGTCCAGTAGGAAGAACTGCAGGGTAGGGGCAGGAAGAAGTCATTAACTGGACAACTGGCATCTTTCGAACCTTCAAGCTAAGGTCCAGCCATCCAGGGCTGAATCTGACAACTAAATTGTTGCTAATCTATTATGTTTAGCAAGTTTTATTGAATTCTACAATCCAAAGTAGGAATTATGGTGGATTCTAGTAATGGGTGTCGAGCAGCACAAGTTATAACTTGGTCATTGATTGTAGAGAGCCAAAAATAAGAATAGAAATAGAAAGACAAGGTAACTCATGTTGCTAAACATCGCATCTTCTCTGGGCTCCATTCACAATAATTTCCAGCCAAAGCTAACCCTCAATGAACAATGTACACCCAAAATAAAAGACATACTGAGATCACGAGAAACCAAAATCTGCGTTCACGAGATAACCGACCTGTTTCCTTCGTAGATGAGCTAATGACTCCTTGTCTTTCAAGCCTCTTCTTTCTGTCCTTCTTCACTCTCTCTAACAACTCTTCATCATCATCTGCTTCAAGAACAGCTGCGTTGGCACTAGAATGGCCTCTAATGGCCAATAAGAAAGCAAAACTGGTAATGAAGCAAATAGATATGCTTCTTCTGGTTGAGACTGGTGACGGTTGTCTCGTCTCACTGAGAGCTTTGCATAAATTCAGTTGTCTCTTGGCATTGTATCTTTCTGCGAAAAGCAGTACCTTTGTTATTGGCGAGGATGATGTCGGATGGGATGGAGGAATGGTGGAAAGAAAGGAGTTTGTCGTTGATAGAAATGGTGCTGCCATTTCTTTATTTTTTATTTTTTATTTTTAACTTTTCTTTTCTGGTTTACTCTGGTGGGAAAACCCGAGGCATTGATGGCTTGGAAGTTCTGAAGAAGATAAGGACGCTGGTTTCTGTGATCTGATCCTGTCTTTTTCAATTGCACAAGGGTATTCTTGTCATCCGAGTTTCTCATTAAAACGTCAACTCATCAAGCGTGAAACAGCCAATTGTCATGATCATGAGCCGCCTGCCCTGGACTTCATTTTGGATTTCAGCAAGCCGACTTGGTCTCTTGATCCTCCAAGCCCAATAAATTTTCACTCGCTTTTCAAAGTTGCTGGTTCTCCAAAAAGAGAACCCCACCCACTACAAGTTTATGGAAGGAATGAACCGCTTGCTCATACATAAGACAGACGTGACAGCGTGCGTATCCCCTTACGTAGGCCCTTGCAGTTGGCCAGAGAGAAGCCGAATAGGAACACCATTTGCAACTTTGTTACATCATCTTTGCTATCTTAACCGCCAAGCGCCATTTCCACGAGCCAGCTCGAAAGGAGACCCTTTCAAGTCAGGCATAGGCAAACATGCTTATAAGTTATGAGACGAGCAAGCAAATACACGGAGTCACTTGCTTTCCCGATCACTGTTAACAGGAACAATTATCAAAATTAAAAGAGCCTTCGCCATTCACTGCCGCATTGTCATTGTCATTGTCATTGTTTCTCCTCCTGTTCATAAATGTTAACCTTTTTTTCGGTCACCTTCATTTTCTAACTCCATGATTAACATTATTGGTGATAAGATAAACTAGAGTTTAGAATTGGTTACCCCTTATTATTATGATATATATATATATATATAGATGTTAGTTAGAACTAACAAGAATTTTGGATTCGAAGTTATCTTTTGTGTGTTTTAAAGTAATTGGATTTTCCAGTGGAAGAATCATACTCTTGTGAAATTGAATCTTGAACTTTCCAAGCTAATTTCCACTGACTAGACTATCAGAACCAGAGGGCGTACTTTTAATAAGGCAAAAAAAAAAAAAAAAAAAAACACACCATCAAAACTCATAACTGACAAAAGATTCAACTCATAGAATTTCTTCTGGCAAAATTTTTAATATGGCTTTTTATTTTTTAATCTTTTGGGGGTATCACAAGATAATTGTCTGGACACGAATTCATTATTTATCTCTATCAGAAATGTTGTACCTTTTTTCTTAAGTGCGTGTGGTTAATAAATTCTCAGATGCAAAAACCCAAGTAGTCAAGCAATTAATCACCGGCCAAGATTACAGAGCCAATCGGACTACTCCGTAAGTCCGTACTCGGACACTGTTCCTGTATTGATATAAACGAAAAAAAAAATTACAGGCAGTAGATTTATTTAAAAAAACGAAATTTCAATTTTTGAAAAAATTGATTAAATTTATAACTATAACAGTAAAATGTTCATGCGATCAATTGTCATTAGATAATTTCATAACTTATTATATATTTTATCTTATTAATTACACATTTTGATATTTTAATTATAAATTTACAAAAACAAAGCTAATCATTTATTTTTTTTAATGTATAAAATATTACTATAAATAAACAAATAAAAAGTTCGACCAGTAATATGAAAATAATAAAAATAAATAAATATAATAATTATATTATATTATATTTTTATTTATTTGTAAAATTAAATAAGAAATCATAATTGATGTTATTTATTTTTTAAAAATATAAATATAAATATAATAATTAGCGGAAAAATTAGCAAAAACATAGATCTCAGACTTCCATCAATCAAACGAAAAGCCTAACTTCTTCTTCTCTCCCACTCACTTTAAAAAGTCCCAAAGAAAACGACCGCCAAAACCAGTCCTCCGTTTTGCCTTCAAAATTTCCTTTTCCACATACCCAAAGAAATCATATTGACAAAGATTTTGATTCTATGTAGAAAGACTTGGACTTGGTTCGAGACTCTCTTTGTGTGTAGAGATTAGAGACGGGCAGAAAGAAAAGAAACAAGCCAATTGATGGGGGAGATGAATAAAGTTGCGATCTTTTTATCACTTTGAGTTGGACTAGAAAGGTAAAGAAGGAATCTTTTTAAAGATATATATGGCATTGGCGGCAGAGGAAGAAGAAGGGACATTTCGGTTACATGGAAGAATCAGTCACTGTTGGTTCTTCTTTTATTAAGGCAATGAAAAGTTACAATTGGTTACTGTTTCTGCCCTTTCTCTTCTTTGATCGGCTGGGTACATTCTCTTGCTTCTCTTTTCTTGTTTTGACTTTAGATTTTATGTATGGAATTGATTTGTGGGTGCTGTATTGGGATTCTTCATGTTGATATCTCACGTGGGGCATTCAAGATCCCAGCGTTTCTTGAATGGATGGAAATTGGATCAGTGTCGCTTTCTCTCTGTTTTTTGTTCTTCCTTATTCTTGCAATTGGGTTTTTATCTTTATTGGGAATTCTTTTGAGTGGCTTTTAATTTTTTGATAATCTAAATGTGGTTTTGACTGTACTCAACTGCAAGACTGGATATTTTTAGTTTCTTGTATTCCTCTCATATAGTGGATACTTTACTTTCCCTTGAATTGTCTAAATTCGATTTTTCTTGCTTTGCCTGGAGATAATGATATTTAATTTATTGGCCTACTTGTTTCATTGCCAAGAATTGGAAGAAGTTACACACTCTAAGTAGGGCTCCATGCCTAAGAATTAATTCACTGGAATTTTTTTTTTCTTTTTTCTTTCTTTCTTTTTGTGTTTTGTTTATTATGGTTCTGCTTGATGGTTGGTATTTCTCTTTTAAATAGGGCTCCATGCTTAACTTTTTTGTTGTCCATTTTCACTTTGTGTTTAAGCCTATGAAATTAATTTGTAGGACTAATTTGAGGAACGAGGAGTTAACGCAGGGCTATATGAAGCCTTATCGAAATTTATGTTATCCTGCCTACAAGGAGACAATGAAGAACAAATATCTCTACAACTGTCAGATGACGTAGCTTACAAGGATGGATCTCAAGGATGCAACTTTACTCTTTAAAAGCATTCTGATGGACCTGTCCTCACTACAGATTCTCCTAACCGCAATTTTATATTTTAAAACCTGATAGCACTTGATTGTTCATTGTTTAAATTCCCTTTATTTCCAGCTAGCAAATAGTAAATTACCAGTACAAGGTGGCATTCAATGACCTGAGTCATGATGCTTTTTGGCTACTTGTTTCACATCTGTTGGAATGATATGCTTATATCAGCTATTATTATTTCCCCTTTTTGTTTACCAAATTTTTGCTCCTGTTCCCTTATATGTTTTAGTTTTTTCCTGCATTGATACAGGTTGTGCAACATCAGGGTTTGTCAAGGTTGCATTTCATGAGAGTGACAATCTGCACTTTGTCCTTGATTCCCTTTTGAGAGGATGATATTGGGCAGTCATCGTTATGTGTTTGAGTAAAACAATCATTTGGAGTTCATCGGTTACAGGTTCAGTAACATTCCTGTTACATGTCATAGTAAGGAAAATAAATTATTTTTTCTTGTACTTGCATAAATTCTTGTTCAGATATTGCAGACTATTTGACATATCCTGGCAGTTGCAAGTTGGTTTTAATGAGATGGGCATTTATTTCTTTTCCATCGTGTTTGGTGTTTTTGTTTCCATCTGTTTAGTCCATTTTCGGGTGCATCCTGCTGCTGACTGGTTATTTTGTCTCGTTGAATTTCACGGTTCACAGAAAGCTTTTGTAATACGGTAGATCACCTTCTGCCCTATGCATTACTGGTCGGGGAAATCCAACGCCCCGAGAAACCTTTGGCGGTGTTGTGACCACTCCCTCGCTGGTCTTTGGCATCCTAAAGGTAATCATTAAGGCATTTTGGACGGAAATCTTCCTGGTTTTAGAAGTTTTTTTGGATGGCTATGTAATGAAAATTACATAACGCTGGTGAATTCCCTTGGTTTTTGGCTGCTAGACGACTGGCTTTATCAGTTCATAAAAGAAGGGAGTCATGCTGCTGCCTAATTGAGTGCCCAAGTGAGATTTTCCCAACAAACTTAAAATGTGGAGACTTTTCCTTTTCCGAAAGAAAAAAGTGTGTTTGTCCAGGAGGCCCTTGACGATGGATTAAAGTGTCTTTGTTGCGAAACCCAAATGACCATTGGGTCTGATTTGAGTGAACTACACGGAGGCCTGCCATGGTTTTAACAGGGCAATCGATTCAATGTTTTGGGTATAATTGCAAAACGGTTCGTCTTACCAGTGCAGGATTCTGAATTCGATATAAAATATTCCGACTAGAAAGGGGATTGAATGAACTCGTTGCTTCTAGAACTGGATATAATAGGCGTTTATTAAACCATCCAAAACACGTGTCAGAAGGATCAGTGGGTCATAGAGTCGATTAAACCCGAACTCGTACATGCATCCTAATGTGGAACCGGCCACGTTAGTACCCGAGAGTAAGTCAAAGAATGAGCAACCGGTATTTGAATAATAAATCCAAGTAAACCTAGGGAAGGCTTCTTTCGTAGTCTAATGGAGGCTGCAACTTATCAGGTGTCGTGCACGGCGTTGTGTAGGTTTTTCAATCTTTTGACTTCTTCTGCATTCATTACAATGGGTCTGTCCAATAATGTCTGTACAAAAAAAAAAAAATTATATTTCTGTATCATGCACCTAGATGC